>NQLW01000039.1:131507-145571 GCA_002312845.1 Kalanchoe fedtschenkoi | reverse complement strand
GTGTAGGTACCTTCGGCGGCAACGAAGAGCTCCTTCTGGTGCTTGTAGCGGAAAGGATGGCGGAAGGTGACTCTGGCGAGAGGGGCACCCCTACCGGGGTCGTGGATGATCTCCGTGATGACACCTCTGATGTAACCATTCCTCTCGCCGAAGTCGAGTGAGCGGAAGCGAGCGGGGCCCTTTCGATGGTGAGTGTGGGATTTGAACACCGATCCTGCTCCCTTACGCTGAGCGCGAATCACACGTCCCATGGCGCGGCAGACTGAGAAATGTGAAGAAGAAGATGATTAGGGTTTGTAAGCGGAACAACGAAGAGCAGAACCATGCTATTATATAGTTTGGGTCGTGGGCTTGCTCTAAGTTTTGGGCTGGGCTCGTTTGTTATATCATTTTAGTAATAAATAAGTCATTCGGGTTTTGAGGTGAAGACAAACTTTATTTGTCTATACTCCCTCCGTCCTCTAATACATGTCGTTTACGGTTAATTTGAATAGATTAAGGAAAAGTTAATGCTAGCGGTTGAATAAATTTAATGGGTGAGTGATTGATGTATTTTTAAAAAAATTCGTGCAAAAAGTAAAATTGATAGATTATTACTGGTGATGAATGATTTTTTTATTGATTATGACAAAGAAGTGATTAATGTTTGACGTTTTAAGGTAGTTGATGATATTAAATACGCATTGAAAATTGTTAAGTGACAAGTAAAAGTAGACAAAAAAATCGGTTAAGTGACATGTAAAAGAGGACAGAGGGAGTATAATAAAACTGAAGCCGCTTGCCCAGAATCTTTCTTTTACTACTTATCTGATGTGGCACACTCGTGCTATTATTTTTATTTAATAATACTAATTAATACTCCCTTCGTTCTCTATTACATGTCGTTTAAGGTTAATTTGAGTAGATTAAGGTGAAGTTAATGCTAGCGGTTGAATAAATTTAATAAATGGGTGGTTATTGTTTTTATAAAAAAATTCGTGCAAAAAGTAAAATTGGTAGATGATTACTGGTGGAGAATGTATTTTTTATTGAATATGATAATGAAGTAATTAATGTTTGACATTTTAAGGTAGTTGTTGATATTAAATACGTATTGAAAATTGTTAAGTGACAAGTAAAAGTGGACAAAAAAATTTGGTTAAGTGACATGTAAAAAAAGACATAGGGAGTATTATCATTTTCTCTTTAATATAAATATTAATTGATTTGCGATGTAGTCACAAACCTGGGCTAAGGGGTGCGAGTGTCTATTTCATGATTGTTCTTTTCTTATTTTTTTATTCATACTTTAATTGAAATTGGTCTACGAAGCTATCTGAGTAAAAATTAGTGAAATCAGGATTTACAGGTCATAGACTTCCCTATATGAATCCACGCGTGCCTATTATACGAGTTATATTTATCATTAGACATTGTTTAAGACGTTTGAGAATATCTATCAGGGTAATTGGTCATTCCGATTTTCCTGGGAGGTATTAAATCATTTAACCGAGATAAGAGAGATCAATAAAAGGCAAACGTGGTGATAAAAGGGATATAAATTTTGGAAACAAATCACAGGAAGAAAATACATAGTCATGTGGAGGAAAGTAAGAACAGAAAACAAAAATGGATATTGATCTACCAATTCGTTTTCGAGACATTCAGCGCTCATGATGATGCATTGACTATTGTGGACTTCAACAATTTCATATTCGAGTATGAAATTTACGAGAGGATAACACAAGACTACTTCAAGGTGTTGGGACGACGTTTATAGGTTCAAGATTAAGATGTACCCCCGAAAACATTGGAGGAGGAGAAATCGTAACCTTCATAGCTAAACATCTAGGATTCACTTTTGACTACATTGAACCGACTCCCTGTCCCTGTAAGTTAGATGTGACCTATCATCGTCAAAAGAAAATTCTACCTGAAGATAAGAACCCAACACTCATTGTACACTCCCCGCTACAAACAGTCCCTCAAATTTCGCTTGAGACCTAGAATTTGTAACTTGCACTTTGAAATTTTGCTATGTTCTTTCGAATGTTTAAATTTTGTTTGACTTGATTTTTGAACTCAAGTGCCATTATTTTGAATATCTTGTCTTATTACTTGTTTTTATTACAAGCTGCATGAAATTAATCCACTTTAAGCAATATCATCCCGGGGAGTAAAATTCTTACCCTATCGAATTGTCTTAGTCTGTGCATTTAACATGAATTCACTATGACATTATTTGATAAACTTTCATATTTAAGGAACTAAGCAAAGTTTAGAAGCAGGGGATTAGCATAGCTCATGCATGTTACACATGATTTGAAAGTTTCAAATATTTGGTGCCATGTATGAACTGTTGTTGTGTAGCTTTAAAATAGATTAGATTAGATTTCTATCTTAGAATAAACTAGATTAGATTTTCAAATTTTTTTATCTTTTTCAAAAAATTTTAAATTCATAAACTTTTAACTAAATTGAATTTGGTTGATTTTAAAACTCTCTAGCCACTTTTGATTTATAAAAAGCCTTTTCCAAATGATTTGAAAATAAATGGGTGGTTATTAATCTCAAGCTTCCAAGTATGAAGTAGATTTCTTACTTCTTTTATAGAGTTAGTTTTTTTAGAAATAAAAATTTTAAATGATCAATGATTTTCAAACCAATTGGCACCGAGCTTAAAATTTCAAAAATCCAGAGAAACCTCATGTTTTTAGGTGACCAAAAAACCTTCTTTTGAATAGCTTGCCTGGAAAATCTCTTAAATGAATTTTTTTTAAAAAAAGTTGCCCCAATTTTAAGTATGGAATGATTTCACAATTCCAATATTCCATATCTCAGAAAAAATCCATTCTTCAAATGGGGAAAAGAAAAGTTTCCTAAATATATGAAAGAAAGAAAGTTCGAAGGCCAATAGCATGTATGGAGAAAGGTCAAAATCTGCTTCCATATAAAAACTTGACAATATTTTTATTCTTCTTTAGTTCGAGTTTTTCTTCACTTTTTACACTGCCTTTAGTCCAAAATGATTCCTTCCTATTTTCCCATTATTTGGGACTTTTTCTAATATGAACAGTAAAATAAAAGGTATAGAGGTAAAATAGTTCGAAGACGTCAAAAACAATCAATAGCTTGCTCATTGTATGAACACAACAACATCTTATGAACATAACAAGTCATGTGATAAATATAGTGCGTATCTAATGAACATGGAAGCCCATCTAATGAATATAACAGCTCATCTGATGAATATAGTAGCTCATCAGATGAATATAACAGTTCATTGGATAACATAACAACATATGATGAATATAACAGCTCATCAGACTAACATAGCGTGCATTTGATGAACATAACAGCTCATCTAGTGAACACAAAAACTCATCTGATGAACATAATAGCTCCTCTGATTAGCATAGAAGCCGAACCAATGAATATAACAACTCATCTAATGAACATAGCAACTCATCTTATCAAAATAACAGTATCTGATGAACATATCAGCTCATTTGATGAGCATAACAACTCATCCAATGAACATAACAACATGTGATGAATATAGCAGCTCATCTGATGAATATAGTGCATGTAATGAATTTAGTAGCTCATCTGATGATTATAACAATGTCTTATGAACATAACATCTAATCGAATAGACATATCAGTTCATCTGATGAACATAACAACATCTTATGAATATAACAGTCATGTGTGAACATAGCAGGTCATCTTATGAACATAGCACATCTGATAAATATAGCTCATCTTATGACATAGAAGCATCTGATAAACACAACAACTCTTCTTATAAACATAATAGCTAATTTGATGATTATGATGCACCTGATGTACATAGCAACTCCTGTGATGAGCATAATAACTCATCCGATGAACATAACATGTCATCTGATTAAAATTTATTAATTAAATTTTTTATTTGAATAGTTTTTTGAATCAGAATAATCTATTTTTAGTTTTTTTTTATTTTTCCATTTTTATTGTTATTATTAAATTGGAATGCTGAATAGACTGACAACGTAAAATGACGTCATTTTCAAGCAAGAGTATCTATCTAAATAAATGCTCTCGTTACACTTAAAAATTTACAAATTTGTACAATAATCAAATCTATCAGTCTCTACCCTTGCCCGTCACTACTTTAGAAAGGCACCTTACTCATCGAACCCGGTGCAGAAGCTCGAAGGCAAAGCTGTTGCTGGAATGTAGTGAGGGTACGTACGTTGCACCCAAAAATCCATACTTTTACACGTATACTCTACCCAAAATAAAAATTAGAGATATAAATAAGTCAAAAGGAGGACAAAGCATGACCCCAATGAAGCCGTTTCACATTCCTCGCGATTGAAATTGAAATGGTGCAATAGGAGCAAAACCGAATCCGTAACTAGTCGGGCTTGGGCCAGTTTGGGGAAAGAAGTGGAGCTATTCTGCAAAACCCATGAAGCTTATTGGGCTGGTCTGTAGTCGTCCATCATTAATCTGACGTGAACCAGCTTTTGGAGCTTGTCTGGTTGTGTGCTGTACCTTTATATGTTACTTTCACAAAGGTGCAAATATTCACATATACAATATGAGATGGCAGTAGATTTCATGACATTCACATGCCATGTGATTTATAGATGTGACGAAAAGCAGTGAGAAATATGCAAAATGGACTAGTCCATCTATTCACTCTTCTTCTACTAACACAAGTTTGAAGTCTCCTTGAAGTATAAAAACAGTAATAATTTTGTTGATTAGCGACTCTCCGATTTCTGAGCTAATTCTGCCCTTCATAAACTTGAAAAGTGTAATCAATTAGTCTTTTATAATGTGGGAACTAAAGCACCAAATAACTTGTAATCCTAGTTTTAAATATTTGTTTCCAGAACGTCAAAACATGTCAAAATAACTTATTCAGTAAGCATCAAAATTTTGATATTGTTATGTAACAAGCCTAAGTAGAGGCAAACCAAACAAATGACATTTATGAACCAAAGTTTCATTTGGGGTGTAGATTGTATTGTCTTTGTGACACCGGTAAAAATATGAGAGTGATACCCACAACGGTCGAAGCAACCGTGCTTCCATACATTGCACTAGTAGACCAACAAAGTAGCACTCACTGTTTGCCATATCATGTAAGTAAATAATGTTTCATATAATCAAGACACATCATCTACTATGAAACTACCTCAACATGAGACTTCACTAGCAATTATGAAATTTCCATCACCAAAATAACATTGTTATACTGTACAAATCATTTATTTTTGTTTACTCCAAGAAATCCAACCGTGTTTGTGTCTTGAGCCCACACGTAATTACTAGCTAGAGGATCAAAGTTCAAAGCACACATCCATCGAGTTGCTCAAAACATAAACGAAATATATGTAAATACACTTATTATCTATAATAAGTTAAGCGTACTCCATGTTCCAAATGAAATTTCAGTCCACAAAACTCATTCGTGCAAAGTTAAAACACAAATAATAATAAGGTGTATATACCTAGAAATGAACGAAAAATAAATTAGGTGGTAAAACAAAGCTAGAAGTTGGACAAAAGGCCTTCACTTTGGTTAGGGACCAACCTTACAAGTATCTTATATAGTCTAATAAGGGATGTCATTTAAATCACATAAATGTTATGGAACACCAGTATTTACTGACAAGTGATGATACTATACAAGCATCTGATATATGCTTCTTTAAGGAAAATAGTTTTTATGGATCGATGTAGATGGTGAGTCACCCTAACACAAGGTTCGCCATTGATATCCGCCCTGTACAGGGCCATCCTATTGTCAACAGAGGCTTGGTAAACTTGATGAAGTCAAGTTCTCTTAACCTAATTTAACTTGTAAGTTCTGATTTTCCAAGTAGACAAAGTCTTCTTTCATCTTTTACACCTGGTGCATTACCCAACACTGAAACTGGACTCCCATCCAACATAGTACCTGGTATGGAGAGTTCTGAAAGTTCTAATTCTAACTTCTTTGGTCACATGCTTAAAATTATAACAGAATATTCAAGAAGTTTATGACTCAATTGACATCCATATTCTCTGACATTGGATTGAATATTCAAGAAGCGCAAGTTTTTTCTACGATGGATGGTTATTATCTAAATATTCACGAAACATTCAAAATATTTTATAAAAAATCATCAAACATAAAAAAGAATCATTAAAATAAATATGAATAGTGAAATAGTTATTTAAAATTTCAAACTAAAGTTCATAGAAGGCTAGGGCATGAGAGATTCATGGCGTTAAACAAAGCATATACAAATTCTTTGATATGAAATGTCTGTCTGAAAACACTTAATACTGGAAATGAGAAAAATTATAAGGAAGTGCCGGCGAGCAACTGAAAAGAGTTTTGAGCTATTGAGTTTGAATTTGTTTTGGGGTTTTGAGAGAGTTTGTGGGTTGTTGTCTGTCCTTATTTCTTTAAATATCTTTAAGAATAAAGAGATAAATTTTGAAGTTGGGAGGCTTTTTCTCCCCTCCAATTCTTGTCTTCCTAATATTCAGTCAGCATATATACTCCATACTCCCATTTCTCAAACCGGATTGAAGATCGAACTGTTTTGACATACAATTTCTGATTCACCAATTAGATTGGTAAGCTAAATTAGTTTAATTGTCAGCTCAATCAGCTGTAATTTTTATAAATTTTGAAGATCAGACTATTCTGACATTCAATTTCTGGTTCACCGATTAGATCAGTTAGCTAGATTAGTTTAAGTATCAGTTCAATCAGGTGTAATCTTTATAAATTTTGATTATACGTCGTTCGGATTGGATTATTGTTGATAGTTTTGTCACAAATTTAGCCTTGATTATTAGTTATTAAACCTTTATATATTGAATGATTAATTTATCATTTAATTAGCGTTTTGAACCGGTGCATATTAACATTGACCGGTTCGACTGATTTTCCTTTGAATGTATTGGTTCAATTCAATTCTACCCAATTTGTAATGTAGACCGAGAAATATATAGATCGAATTAGAATCAAATCTAATTTTCAATCCAATCAATTGATCAAGTCCGATTATAATACCTAAAAAAATGATTTGTTAGATTTATCCGCTCTACCTAAAATTTATCTTGTTCAAGGAAATGATTAATATTTATTTTTTAAATTTTATTATTGTATTACTTGAAGTGAAAACAACTTCTCTAAGTTAGTGCTCACGACCAATAAATACTCTGAACTCTAACTCTTGCTTTGTTCTATTTTTAGCTTTTAGATCATAGCTGTTGATTATGATAGTTGGATTAATCTGGTCCGTTCGTTTAATTGATGGGCTAGGCTTAGTCATTTGATCTTGCTAGTCACATGGAACTTAAAGTCACACACCATTTGGCAGTGGAATAGCCTACCCATCTTTGATTTGATTTGATTTGATTTGGGGTTGACAAAAAAATAATAAGAAGAATTCATAATATTAATATGTTTAAGAAGATTACAACGATTGTGGAGATCATAATCCCAAATAGACTATGTATGTATGTATATCAACAAATGTTTCGCTGATAGTGCATGCAATATTATGAAAGTTGACGGTTGTTTTCTTCTTCTCACCCCAAAGTCGCACATTGTGTGTTCGGTGAAATTTTGTTCTTTACAGAACCAGTAGCTCCAATAGTGTCCGTCAGACCTCTTATGTAACTGACAACGAAAAACTCCATCGGCCGGAAGCTGGCTTCGGATAAGCAGCATGTTTTTGGCTATGTGAAAGTCGTAAAAGATGTAGCCGTCTGGTGACTCGACGCATGCATGGAAACAACAAATTTAATGGATCCAACACTGTCGTAAATTGGAGCATCATGTACGCGCACATGTCATCGTAATAGAAACACATCATTTCGTCCCGATGACTGGATTCGATATGGACTGTGAAGCTCAAATTCAGTGATGCCGAGTCGTGCTCGAACAGATCGGATGTAAGATTGAGAACCGTGCGGTCAGAACTGGGAGAGTACATATCCCTGTAGGTTGCGTATACAGTGAAGTCGATGATGCCAATGCCGAACAACACAATAGTTATCAAAATAGAGTTTCATCGGAGGAGGACGTATAAAGTTTCAGGTGGAGACGTCGTCAGATACGCGTTTTCAGGAGGATGTATAAACTCTCTGCTCTATCATAAATGAGACAAAAAAGGTTCAAATATTTATCACAACGGTCAAGAGTCATGTGTTGAGACTGTACTAATATCCGAATTGACTTATAAGGACAGTGGAACATAATACAATCACAATCTTTGACTTCTAAATAAATTATATTTTTGTGAATTAGTATTTTTTATATAAATTTTCATTTTTTATTAAATTATCCTAGATTTTTTTCATCAATATAGTTTATGGGAAACAACGGCTCTCACTTAGTTTTGATTCAATTATTTACTAGTTGATTTTATCAATTATTATCATTATTATTTTTATGAAACAAATTCGTCACAATTTTGAAATGTTAGTACATGCATTTGTATTGCATATGTATCACACATGAAAAACTGAACTCGATTACAAAAAAATGTGACAAACTAATCTTTCTCAAATCAATCATAGACTTCAATTAATTAATTTATAACACAATAAAAAGATTTGTTTGTTTCATTTATTATCTTAATAATAAATCTCAAATAATAAAATCTAAAAATATGCATGAGTATATCTTCTATTTGAAAAGTGAGTTATAAAATTTTGTTAATTTATATACATTGAGTGTCATCTATCATGTAGATCTGTTAACGATCAGAACTATAAAATGATTTAAATATAAAAACTTATCTAAATAATTTTTAATATATTCTTGTAGAACTCATTGCCCTGAAATCCTTCGAATGAAAATAAAATAATAAAAGTTTAGATAATTGAATTTTCAGCTAAATGAAAACTTTGCAACAATTCACTCTTATATGAAAGATAACATCTTCTAAATCTTTGAAACTTTTGAATTAGAGCTCATTAGCCTTAAAAATTTTAAAAATTTGAAAACTTTTGATTTGGGAAATATAGGGTTGACAGAAAAAATAATAAGAACTCATATTAATATATTTAAAAAGATCTTATACAGAAGATGAAATTGGAAAATCTCATTAGCTAGAAGGCAAGGCATATCAGTTTGGCTTGCCTCATAATGATACACAATGTTGTCGACTACCAAAAGAGATATGAAGAATGGAAAGAAGAGAGATGAAGGAAGGGAGATATGTTCAGTACTTATGTAACTGAAAACGGAAAACTCCATTGGCCGGAAGCTCGCTTCGGGTAAGTGGTATGTTTTTAGCCATGTGAAATTCCCAAAAGACGTAGCTGTTTGGTGACTCGATGCATGAAAAAATAATTAGTATGGATTCAACACGGTCGTATTTTTGAGCATCAGATATGCGTACGCATCGTCGTAATAGAACCACACCATTGCATCTCAATGCTAGATTCAAGATGGAATGAGGTACTCAAATTCAGTGACGCCGAGTTGTACTCGAAACGTTCGAATGAAATGTTGAGAACTGCGTGGCCGGAACCGGGAGAGTACGCATCCATGTAGCATGCGAACACAAAGAAGCCGCTTATGCTAAAGCCGAACAACACCATGATTATCAGAACCCAGACTTTCATCTTCAACCAAAGTAGAGAAATGGAAGAGGATGTAGAAAGCTGCACCAGACTACGCTAAAAGTCCAACGAAGGTAGTTGGAATTCCCAGTTTAGGTAGAACGAGAATCAACAGATTAGTAAAAAATCTATTATGGAGATATAGAAAGCTCCACCTTCATATAAGCATATTAGTCCAATAAAGAAGAGTCAGCGGGTGGAAAGTTGCACCAGACTAAGCTAAACCCCAAATAATTCTAACAACGCATTTTCATATAGATAGATGAGTTTGATTTTTGTCAATATAGTAGGGAAAGGCAAATTTTGATATGTGGGGTTAGTTACAATGCTCCATCCCAAATTTGTAACATGTTCACCATGAAATCATGGTGCACATTAGATGATTCCTTCTCTCTTGTCGGATGTAAGATTAAAAAACCGTGTGGCCGGAAATGGGAGAGTACATATCCCTGTAGGTTGCGTACATAGTGAAGCAGATGATGCCGATGCGAACAGCACCATAGTTATCAAAATTCAGAGTTTCATCCGAGGAGGATGTAGAAAGCTCGGCGTTTTCAGGTGGAGACGTCGTCAGATACGCATTTTTAAGAGGATGTAGAAACCCTCTGGCTCTATCATAAATGAGACAGAAAAAGTTCATATATTTATCACAACGGTCAATAGTCATGTGCCGCACCTGCAATAGCAGCACCAGCTAGGCTAGTTAGGGTCTAAGGGTGTTCTAACGGTTCAAACCTGAATCGGAATAGAAAAAATTTAATGGACTGAAGTCTGGATCAGATGAGTATTAGACTAGACTATATTAAAAAACTCATATATTCAAATTTGATACTGTACAACCAAAAAAAAATATCATATCGTTCTTCTTATTTTTAGTGGCTAAACCCTATTTGTTATGTGGATTAGATGCCTAATAAAACATTTACACAATGTTATGTTTATATGAATTAACATTTTGAATATCTAAATCACCCAACATTCAAGATGCAATATAAAAATTAAATAATTAAAAATATTTTATAATCAAAGATTTAGAAAATACAAAAGAATACCAATGTTAGAACGCCCAAACAAACTCATTATTGTTTTGGGTTCAATGATATGTTGGATTCCTAATGAATTTTGTAGTCTTTATATACTACTATTATTTTTTTTATTTTTTATTTTTAATGATGGCGAGGTCTGCACATGTTGTATTTTTCTACCTCATATATTCAAAAATGTATTTTAATAGATGGAATAAGATAATGTTGGCTGATTGTTCTTAAGATAAATTATTGTGTTTATCAAGTGAACTGTTACATATAATTTATAATTTTTTTAATTTTTAAAATAATTTTCAATTTTGAGATTCTTAATTTTTGTGGGCTTTTAAAATATTATTTATGTTTATCGATTTTTCTAATATGGATGGATTGTAAACTTTAAAAGACATTATTTTGAAATGAGAGCACTCATCTAATAACGTCTTAAACATCATATAGGGAAGTCTAAATGACCTATAAAGCTTCGTAGACCAAATTCAATTAAAATATAAATACAAAATTAAGAAAAGATAACAGTCATGAACTACACACTCGCACCCCTAGCCCAGATTTGTGAGTGCGTCGCAAATTAATTAGTATTTATATTAAAGAGAAAATGATACAACAAACGAGCCCAGCCCAAAACATTGGAGGAAGCTTACGACCCAACTATATAATAGCATTGTTCTGCTCTTCTTTGATCTGGTTACAAACCCTAAACATCTTCTTCTTCTTCCTAGTATTTCTCTGTCGGCCGCGACATGGGAAGAGTGATTCGCGCTCAGCGTAAGGGAGCAGGATCCGTGTTCAAGTCCCACACTCACCATCGGAAGGGCCCTGCTCGCTTCCGCTCACTCGACTTCGGCGAGAGGAATGGTTACATCCGAGGTGTCATCACGGAGATCATCCACGATCCCGGTAGGGGTGCCCCTCTCGCCAGAGTCACCTTCCGCCATCCCTTCCGCTACAAGCACCAGAAGGAGCTCTTCGTTGCCGCCGAAGGTACGTACACTGGACAGTTCATCTACTGTGGAAAGAAGGCTGTTTTGGCCGTAGGGAATGTGCTGCCCCTCAGGTCCATCCCCGAGGGAGCTGTCATCTGCAACGTTGAGCACCATGTTGGTGACCGTGGTGTCTTTGCCAGAGCCTCTGGTGATTACGCCATTGTTGTCTCTCACAATCCTGACAACGACACTAGCAGGTTCATCCTCTTTTTATTCGATTTCACTACTTTTATGTTCATTTTTTTGGGTCTTTTGCCTGAATAATTAATTATTTGTTCTTCCAATTTCATATTTGAATTTGAAACATACTGCCTTTGTGACTAGATTTATCATAGTTTAAGGTCCTTAATGACAAGGAATTATAAATTTTTTTTAGCTGTCGTGACAAAGTAGTTTTTGTAGGTTCACGTAGTCAGACATTAATATCCTGGTAATTGAAGCTCCCTGCATTATCTTTGTGAATTCTGAATATTTATATAATGTAATTTATACATGTACTTTTTTGAATAAATTTATATCCTATGTTACTCTGTTGCTAATTGACTATATATGCCTTAATATGAGCACTTGCATGATGATTAATGTTCTGTCTGCCTATTTCTCTGTTAATCTATTTGTGTTTTCAGTCTCATATTTTTAACCTTTTGTGATACTGCTTTAAGTTAAAAATTGCATGGAATTAGAATTTGTTTTTTAATTTTCCGTGACATACTAGTTTTAATTTGGTTTTTTGTGTTTGTGTAGATTCAGCTAGTAAACAAGCGTTTAAGATGTTAGTAGCCTCCAAATTGAAGCCTTTCTGTCTACTCTTCATAAACTAGCTTACTCACAAAATGGAACTTATACATTTAATTTTTTGAATAACTTAATTTACTATGTTATCCCATTTTTATGCAATGTCGTATTGGCTTTTATCAGAGGACTCACATGATGAAATGTTCTCATTAGTTGGTAATATTTATTTCTAATTGCAGGATCAAGCTTCCATCCGGAGCCAAGAAGATTGTTCCCAGTGGGTGCAGAGCTCAGATTGGGCAAATAGCTGGTGGAGGTAGAACTGAAAAGCCTATGTTGAAGGCTGGAAATGCATACCACAAATACAGAGTGAAGAGAAACTGCTGGCCTAAGGTGCGTGGTGTGGCTATGAACCCTGTGGAGCATCCTCATGGTGGTGGTAACCATCAACATATTGGTCATGCAAGTACTGTTCGCCGTGACTCTGCTCCTGGACAAAAGGTTGGTCTCATTGCCGCCAGAAGAACTGGACGTCTCAGAGGACAAGCTGCAGCTACAGCTGCGAAGGCCGACAAGGCATAAACTTGATGTCTTACTACTTGATGCGTCATTATTGTTCCTTGTTTTATTACAAGTTTCTTTCTGGATGTGACAATGGTTTCCAGTTTTGTGGTACAATTGTCTTCCGTATTCACTTCTACTCATGCTTAATGTCACTACTTTTTCAAACCATTTTTGGAATTCATCTAGTTTTTTGTTAGTTTGGTTCTTAGTCCATTTTCCAAGTTTAGGCATTGTATCATCATACGGCTCTTCAATTGAAGCTACCTCATGAGAAGTCACTGAACAAACATTAACTAAATACATCAGAGGTAAAGTCATCGAGTTACTCACTGCGGGCTTCTGAAGTGTGAGACTTTGGGCGTGGTGTCTCAGCAGGCGATTTTTTTTCTTGGTTTATGAGAAGCCACTGCGATCATTGCTCGAACTTCTAGGAATCTTGGATGGAGGTTGACATCCTAAATAGATTTATTAATAGATATCCTGTCGATCTGTTAGCTTTCGTGGCATACATATTCACTGTGAACGCTAGCTTTCAAATTGTGAGCTGGTTGATTGATCTCCCGTGGCTGCCACAGCCAAAATCTCACATTCTTAGCATCCCAATGCCGCCTTGCTCGCCCCATGCTCTTTTCTTTTAGTTTCTTGCCCGACACATTATCTTGATTCTGCGCTTTACTCTCATGGCCATGATCATTCTTATCTGTAGCTGGTTTGCCTCTAACACATTCTATATCATCAGTCTAACTAAACTTTGATTAAAAAAAATAACAAGAAGATAAAGTCTAATGTCACTCAAAAATATTTGGATAAGTAAAGCTTTATTTTTCTAAGAGATGAATAAAATGAAAATTATGAAAATTATTTGTACATATAACTTGAAATTTGAAAACACTCTTTCTTTATTTTACTGAATTTATCGACATTAATTTCGTAAACAAAATTTTCTATTAATTTGGAGTTCCGGCTAATTTCAAAAGTCATAAATATGCATATTTTTTAAAAAAAAGTCTAATTAGTAAGATTCTAACTAACGTTTGATAAAAAAAGAGATAAAGTCTAATTATCAAGGAGAATTACATGGATAAGTAAATCTCAATTATTTAAAAGATAAATAAAAAAATTAT
>NQLW01000039.1:112397-131430 GCA_002312845.1 Kalanchoe fedtschenkoi | reverse complement strand
TGTCACTTTGAGTAATTCTGATCATTCCACTTAAAATATTTTTATTTTTATTATTATTTTTTTCCTCCACTATTTTCTAATTGATTTTTGGCCCTTTATAATTTGGTTAGTCGAAAAAGAAAAAGTAAAAATATTATCTAATTATGAGTAAAACTATCATTCTTTATTTTTTTTCTTTTTTTGTAAATACAAATTCCAAAATATTATCTACAAAATATACAAAATGTTGAAGCTCAATATTTATGTAGGCGTTTGAAATTGAAGCTCAATATCATTGACTTTTTCACATAAAAATAGACATCAACATAAATAAATTAATTAAAAAAATTAAATGTCTTGTTCAAGTTGATTCAAAAAATAATACTTTAAAAAAGTGCACTAAATTAATTAATTAAATTTTCTGTCATGTGGTTATATTAAGCGAAATAAGTTATCGTTCAAGCTCAACTATACACCACAATATTTAAAGTCAAAAATAGAGCGAGTTTGAAAATTATGTTATGCATGTATACAAATTTTCATTATTATAAAAAAGTTGTAAATATAGAAATTGTTTATTTTAGTTTCTATGATGATAACTTAAGATATTTAAAATAAATGACATATTTAAAATAAATGACAAAACATATGATATTAATATTTATATTCAAATTTATAAAATAATGTGAAGAAAGATTTATTAAAATAAAATGTATGAAAACATTGAATTGGTATCACATAAATCTCATGTGCCATGAGACAATCCTATTATTAACTTTGTTTTAATGTGGATGCCTAACTATGCTTTTAACTTCAAACTACTCCCTCAGTCCTCTTTTACATGTCACTTAACCGAATGTTTTTGTTTATTTTTACTTGTCTTAATAATTTTCAATACGTATTTAATATCAACAACTACGTCAAACACTAATTATTTTATTATCATAATCAATAAAAAATTCATCTCACGTCTATCAATTTTATTTTTTGCACAAATATTTTTGAAAATATTAACTACCTACTTATTAAATTTATTTCAACTGTTAGCATTAATTTTAATTTAATCTATCCAAATTAATCTTAAACAACCTGGATTAGATAGGAGAGAGAGAGAGTATTCAATAGAAAATTGCATAAAAAAAACCTCTCTATCGCTTTAGCTAATGTCCAACCCAGATCGAAGACATCGAGCCCTCTCTGCTCTCCTCTCCTTTTCTCCGTAAAACCTTGAGAAGCAACGCAAGTGTTTAAAGAATAAGAGCAACCACTAGCCGGGGCCGCTCCCTACTCATCCTGAACCGCATCCCCTGTCTTCTTCAAAAGCTCTTAGCTTTCTGCAGTCTCTGATTTTTTATATTATTGGGGGCAAGGGTTTTGATGGCGGAATCGTCCAAGGAAGAGCTGGTCCAGTTGATTAAGAAATTCGGCGCCTACATCGCCGTCAAACTCTCCAATCTCTTCCCGATCTCGTCCCACAACCTGGTTTGATTTCTAGCTAAACTCTCCTAAAGTGCTTTTGGGGTCAGTTTAGTATGGATCTGGAATGCAGCCAATTGCCCTTGTGTTGATTTTTTTTTCTCTCTTTCTTTTTCCTTGATCGAGTTGACGAAAATGATACAATTTAACAAGTGAATTTTGTTCAATTCGATGCCTCAAAATTTTCTAGTTGTACAATGTTGATGTGGTTCCATGTTAATTCCTTTGTTTTGTTGTTATAAATTCGTTCAGGTTTGGAGGACTACGTTATTATACTCTGTTATAGTCGTCTAAATGAGTTTGCCACTCCTTAAGCCAATACAAAGCCCAAGTCTTTTGAATGCTGAAGATGATATTATTTTTTCCCCTTTACTACTGGGATTTTGCTTTGCATGGATGAATAGTTTCAATTCAAAAACTTCGGTTCTTAGTAGTGGTTCTTATCATGAAAACTCCTCAGCACTTTGATTGACATACTAAAGGCATAGGACAATTGCCAAACCAACTTTCAGTAGTCTGTGATATCCTTTCATTGGTCTGAATGCTGCTCCGTTCTTGGATATATTGAGGTTGCTCTTCGTGGGTCTGCGATGTTGATGGTTAGCTGATTCTATCCTATTTCTTGTGAATGTTCCCAGGATTCAAGGTCTGTTGGGGCAATAGCTGGGTTTGCACTTGCGGTTGTTTTTACTTGGAGATTGTTTAGATCACCTGGTGAAACTCAAAGAAGGCAACCTAAACGCCAAGGTCCTTCTTCTAGTAGTTCAGTTGCTGCTGCTCATTCCCCTGCCCCTTTGGCCCCACCTGTAACACAGCCCTCTGAAGAAGAGCAGCAAGTTCAAAATGTAGTTGATGACTTCTTTCAGCCTGTGAAGGTTAGTCCACATTTATTCCCCCACCCCCATCTTTGATACTGATGACTGAACTTCATTTGAGGTCTCATCTTCTTGTGCTGTCTACTTTTCAGCCAACACTTGGTCAAATTGTGAGGCAAAAATTAAGTGAAGGAAGGAAGGTATGCCCTTACACCATGCTGCATTCCAGTGTTCCACTACGTTACTTTCGATATTATATTTTTTGCGCATACATGGTTCCTGATGTGATTTGTTCCTAGCTTGCGGAGACTGTCCCGTGAAGGTTACCTAAATTTTCTATTTGTAGCCACCAAATCCAAAGTCTGTGTCAAACAAAGTGTGCGTTCCAATTTGCGAAATCTGTTGTCTCATCTCTATATTAGAAACACTAACAGGAAAAGTCTCTGTAGGACAAGGATGGAGACGTAGTTAGCTGAATACTTCACATGTTATATTTTTATATACAGTCTGCCAATAGAAGTAGATTATAGTTACCTCTTCAGGTTTATTAGTGAGAGATGTGTTATATTTATAAGAGTAGTTATTGATCTTGCATAGCTAAGTTATCTTTCAATTAGCTTTAGAATTTTGTCATCTTATTGGCATATAAAGATGTGGGCATGCCACTCAATGCCACCATTGTTTGCAAGTTATTATCGGTGATGTTTTATCCTGTCTTACTGTATTACATGTGTAAATGTCTTTTATTTTGTCCTTTCGTGCATTCATTGTATCTTTAGCTCGTCTTAATTTGTCTGGCTTAAGAACAGTTCCACTCCATTTATCTTTTCATTTTGTTTTATGCTCTTCTCAGTTTAACTAGATGTCCTATTTCAAATAACTGGGATGTACTGAAAATACCCTATGTTCATTGATGTATCATTGTACTCATGTAACAATTCTTATTTAGCTTATATTTGTCTTGATATGCTTAAGCCTCTCTGAACACTTGTACATGCTGAATGGCCTTATTTTGAGGTGGAGTGTGAAGTAGAACAAATTTTTGGGGTCCTTGGAATTCTGTTACAAGAAAATTCTAAATGTCATTGTGATAGCTAAGTAGTGCTGTACTTCTGTCACTAGGTAACTTGCAGGTTGCTTGGTGTCATCCTTGAAGAGAGTACTCCAGAGGAACTTCAGGCAATGAATCTCTATGCTTGAAAAGTCCATTGTGTGCGTTAATCATTTATTCATGACTTACCTGTTTAGTTGTTCTGGTGCAGAAACAAGCAACCATCAGATCATCCGTGCTAGAAGTTTTGTTGGAAATTACAAAGTATTGTGACCTTTATCTCATGGAAAGAGTTCTTGACGATGATAGTGAAGTAAGTTCACATACGGGATTTATATCATCATGGTGAATGCATGTGCTGTTTCTGTAAATGCTATTACAAGCAATTATTCATGTCTACTTATGACACATGATGTTTCCTTGTGGAGATCTCCCGTCCCTAGTAGATAAAGTTTTGTTAATGTGCATGACATACAGCTAAGTTACCTACCGGATTATATGAATCCTAGAACTAAATGTATATTGTTTTGCAGAGAAATGTTATTATGGCTTTGACAGATGCTGGGATCTTTACATCAGGTGGTTTAGTGAAAGACAAGGTAAATATCTATTGAGAAACAAAACATGTGATGTGGCGGCCATTCATGCAAGATCTTTTCTTGCATCAGTACAGATGCACTAACATGATCTTATCTTCATATTTGCGAGTATTCTCACCGTATATCTTCTGGATGCTGGTAGTTCATTATGAAATCCCTTTTCAGGTTCTCTTTTGTAGCACTGAGAATGGAAGGTCATCGTTTGTAAGGCAATTGGAGCCAGATTGGCACATTGACTCAAATCCTGAAATAATTTTTCAGCTTGCGGTACGTCTGCTTTGCTACATATCAAGTCAAACTCCAAAATCCAAACCGCAAACTTTCATGCATGGTTTGAGTCTGTTCTTCTTGGTTGCAGAGATTTATCAAGTACCAGCTCTATGTTTCGGCATCTAAACCAGAAAGAGCTGCTTCAAATGTCTTCAGTTCCCCTTCCTTGGAACACTTTTTCGGTTGCGTCTAAGGCTCCGATCTGATCAGTTGCCTAATCTTGGCCGAGACTAATCATGGAATCGCGCAGTCGGACCATCTCCAGGTTGATTTTTCTGCATGCCGCAAATCATGTGGGAAGTAACCAAGGTCTTACTGTAGCTAATTAATCCCTAAATACAGTGAGAAAGAGAATGTTTTGATTGCTGGAAAATGTGTGCTCTATAAATTATGTTCTGTACTGAAACCCAAAAGCTAGTGGCTATGTTCTCTATTTGTATGTAGTCCAAGGAATAAATGTGGGTCGACAAATTGCTTTTACTCTTGTGTGTCAGTGCTTTTAGATTTTATTCTGCCTGTGTCTGAAGTGTCTTTGAAAAATTGAGTAGTAAATTATTTATTTTTAAACGTCAAAAATCTTAATATGTTATAATTTTATTTATTTATTATTTAATTTTTTTAAAACTGTTAAAAATATTGTGTCACATCAATATGATCAAAAATAAAAAAAAGAAACTGTGTTTTAACAATATTAATGGTTACACAAAATATTTATCCATTTTTGTAATGCATTGCAATCAATCAGAATATATATATGCACGATTATATAATAATTTGTGGTGCCTCCAGGTATTGAACATGACACTCTTGTATGTGTCAATTTGGCTATCACCTTTAGCAACAATTTAATTGTAATTTAATCATTCAAGTTTTTCATAAATTGTTAATATGAACTTCATCATCAATTACAATATCAGATAGTTCGAATTGGTCCAACAACTCATTGTACTGTTTTTGCATTCTCAAATGATTGTGAATTGCTATATATAGGTCAAATGGCTCATTCGTTTCAATATATCGTATTTTTTTATCGATATCTAGAAGCTCAATCCAACAATTGGGAAGTTTATGTATATATCTTTCTGTTTAGGATAAAACAATCTCATTGAGCAAAGAAATAAAACATATATACCAATACGTTATAAGAAAGAAAAAAAATTGACATAATTATGTATTGCAATACGATAATTTTTATGAGATACGTATTTCTAAAAAATAATAATTCTTTAAAAACATTCTGACGATAGAAATTGAGAAAAAATGTTTGAAAATTTTACTAAGAATAACGTTGTAATAGTTTAGATACCGAACTACAACAATAACTTGACTAGTTAAGGAAAAATGGCTTTTTAATACCTGAACACTCATTTTGTTAAGAAAAGGCAATTATAAGGGGTGGGAGTGGTGGCTCATTTCATCTTGGTGGACAATTATTGATAAATTTGATCATCGGGTGCTATTCTTAAAGGGTATGATCACTCTTGTCATTTTTTACTTGTCGCTTAATTGAATTTATTTTTTAATTATCACTAACATTTTTCAATGCGTATTTTATATCTACAACTAACTTACAAAATCAAACATTAATAATTTCGTTATCATAATCATAAAAAGTAATTATACAGCAGTAATAATATCTCAATTCTATCTGTTATACAAAATTTTAAAAATATACATTAAATCTTTACCTATCAATTTCGCCCAACCACTAGCATTAAATATCACCTTAATCTACTCAATTTAACCTTAAAAATCAGCAAGGAGGAGTAATCATTTTAGAAAATTAAACTATTATAATAAGTCATTTAATCTTTGGGAGTCTTGTTCAAATTTTTTATGTATCTCTAGAATTTCTGTTCAAATTCTGTTTATCAAAGTGTAATATTGACTAGTACAAGTGATAGATGCTGATGAGGAAAATGCTGTCAAATGTACTTTCAGATTTGTCTCAGATATTGCCACGTGTCACACACCCGCTATCTCTATCTGAAGGGGCAACTAATAACCTATTTATAAACATCCCTCACAACCCAAAACCCTCACTCCTCAAACATTTCACTCCCCGGTAATTGTACTCATCTGATGATTTTGCTTGGATACAATTTACTGTTAGGGTTAGAAATATGATTAGATTGGTGTTTCTGTGGCAGTCGAATCAGGTTAGAATTACGTATTGCGAATGGGTGAGGAGGCAAACAACAAATTGGATCCCTTGCCATTGCTATGTGCTTTCTGTGGAGTGGAGAGAGGCCAATGGTTTACTGCAAATCTGACTTGGCTTCTCTCTGCTTAACTCTGCTGCGATGCAAAAGTGCATTCAGCCAATGCCTTGTCTCGCAAGCACAATAATCGGTCTCTGGGTCGGGACATGCACTCTATCACTTGACTTCTTATTCTGACTGCCCCCCATTGGGAGACGTGTACAAAATTTGTTCTTCTGACCATCAACATCAATGCGGGAATGGGTTTGATATGATGGGATATTGTGGCGGGGCGCCAGTGAATAAGACTTGCTTGTCCTTCTATGGATCTTAATGGTACTGAATGCTCCAGTGATGCATTTCCACGTAGCAACAGTTCTGATGAGCTTTGCCGAAATTGAACTTTGGTTCAGTTCGTGTCCGTCCGTTACAAATCCAACTCTCATTCAATGTAGTGCGGATCAAGAGACTTTGCTTCCTGAGGAACTCAGCCTCGAGGGGGTAAATTCTCAAACCACATCTAACTTTCTTGTAATGAATCTTAAGCTTTTTCTATATGTTATGTGGTGGTCTCTTGTGTTTGTAGGAGTGTTTGACTATGAAAAAATCAGGGATTAATAAGATATCAACTATGCCTGGGACCAGGTTGACATAGATGAGATCTGTGATAAACTACTAAGCCCTTTACAAGGGCGTCCGAAATTTAACACTGGATTTAATGATTGTGTACTGACAGTAAAAAACTTGTCTGTAATGGACGACCCAACTGGTTTGTTGAAGAATGCACCAGAGGTTCATTCAGTCATCAAGGACGATCTCACTCTCGCCATCAAACATAACTGGTGAAACCAGTGTTACTGATTACCAAGAGTCCAAGACTGTGGATGCCTCCATTGTTCTTGGCGGGTGAAGCAGCATGGGATCCAAGCTGCCCACGAGCTAGAGACAGAGTTATGATGTGGGACTATGAGAAGAAGAAAACACTAAGATACAAATGCTGAGAGGAAAACTTCTTCTTATTGATTCAAAGAATTCAGCTATTTAAATAGCCGAACATAACAAAGAGAACATGAAAATAGGAACCCATGTGAAACAACTTCTAAAACAAAGGGAAAAACTAAAAGCAAAACAAAAGCAACGCTACCCTTAGTAGAGATTTATTTTGACAATTCAACTGAGTGCCTTAAGCATCAGTTTATATCATTTCCTAAACGAACTCCTAACTTCGCACGTAATTTTTCTAATGGATCTAGCTTGAGGGGCTTTGTCATCAAATCAGCCAACTATTCTTGACTGCTGCAATAAACCAGCTGTACATTACCATCCTTTGTGAGCTCT
This sequence comes from Kalanchoe fedtschenkoi, assembly GCA_002312845.1. Lineage (NCBI taxonomy): Eukaryota > Viridiplantae > Streptophyta > Magnoliopsida > Saxifragales > Crassulaceae > Kalanchoe > Kalanchoe fedtschenkoi. The sequence continues at coordinate 123,701 of NQLW01000039.1, read as the reverse complement.
GTCGAGAAATGAAACCGATCATCTATGCGTTTACTCTGACCATGCCTTACTGGATTCTTTAAAAGTTTGATTGTAGAGCTGTTATCACAATCAATAACAGTGGTTTTAGCTTGACTAAGACTCATTTTTTCCAGTATCCTTCTCAGCCATATTGTTTGACATGCACAAGAGGTTGCAGCGATGTATTCAGCATCAATGGTGGAGAGACTTACCACAGATTGTTTTTTCGATAACCAAAACACAGCTCCTGAACCCGACAGAAAAACATAGCCTGAAGTGCTTTTTCTTTCTTCTAAATCTCCGGCATAATCACTATCTGTGTAAGCAATATGTTTAGTATTTCCCCCCTTCCGATATAAAATTCCGAAAACCAGAGTCTCCTTCAAATATCTCAGCACCCTTTTTGGTACTTGTAAATGAAACTCAGTAGGATTCTCCATGTACCTACTTATAAGACTCACCACAAACATCACATCCGATCGAGTAACTGTGAGATACATGAGAGAGTACTACCAATTTTGTATCTTTACCGCACTTTCATCTTTAACAAGTTTAAAATCAGGGACAGGAAAAACTTCATCTTATTGATTCAAATACTTCAGCTATTTAAATAGCTGTACATAACTAACAGAACAGGAAAATAGAAATTCATGTGTAACAACTTCTAAAATATGAGAAAAACTAATAGCAAAAAAAAGCAACGGTACCCTTAACAGTAGGGATTTATTTGGACAAATTCAACAAGCACGCATGTAAGCAGCTTTCATTCATTAGATAAAATTCTCTGTGCTGACATAGTTTGCTTGCTTCTAGTTAACAAAATGTCTAATTCTTTATTGATAATGAGCATATGTTCTTACCACAGGTTTGGAAAGCAAATAAGATACACTTCACGAAAAGCCATGGCTGATACCAGAAAGCGAGTGAAAGATAGATTTGTTAGGGATGGGGAAGCCTATGATTATGATTCGCTCATGACCGAAGGCTTCTGAATGAATCAGCTTGTAAACATATTTTGAGACACCTTACATTGAATAAGGAATTCGCTAAATACATCCAATCAGTTAGTCATCTTCATCAGCATAACAGTTCCGCTTAATGCTATTGCCAATTTCCATATTTCATGATTGAATAATTCAATAAAAATCCATTATTTGAAATTCACGTCTACATATTGCCTTACTTTGCATTTCTTCACTTGACAGGTTTTAAGGTTTCTTTTGGTACTGGGATCGATACATGTAGATGCAGCGAACCAACCATGCATGTATATTTGGAGGAATGGGTGCTTGTCAATCAATCATTAAACTATCATCTTTGTGTCATATGTGTCATTCCGATTAAGACATGTGAATGCTACATTATTATTATTTTTTATAAGTAGATACTAGTAAGAAATAATAAACAGAAATGTATATGGCTCCCATCCTTTGTGATGTCACAATTCACAACTTAATGATTTGTATCTACTATTTTTTCCCACATTTTAGAATATTTAATTAAGATTGTGCGGCTCCTAAATCTTCTCCAATGGGGCCACCCTTCTCAACGCTGAAGTTTCTTTACTTACCCAAATCTTGAAATAGATGCGGGATTATCTTTCACCATGCATTTTGAGTGATTCGTAAGAGAATCTCAATAAATTTTCGCACTTTACTCGGTCAAGATATATGAAAGTCCACGAGATCCGCACTCGAGATTCTGCCTAGTCAAGCTATTCGAATAATGTACAAAAGTCTTTTTCGAGTTCCCTTATGACTCTCATATCACATTGAGGAAAACTTAATCTGTCTGGTCCTTTATGCTTAATATACAAGGGAATAAGGGTGATACTACACCATGCATCTAAAGGAGACTCGTTGTGTGTCACTGGGGCCTCGCCTCATTTTCACGACGTCTATAAGGCCGGAACCTTATTGAATGGATGTAAGGAGCTGATAGGACCATCGTCGGGCTGTCCAATATAAATAAATTTATAAATACTTGGTCTCACTAGCTAGTAGTATGTTCAGGGTCGAACCATAGAGACTAACTTACATGTTTAGTAACTAGACAACTTGATAATTAAAAAGACTCAAATTATGAGGGTTTTTTACTTCAAATAATCTGATCTGCACACAGAGTAAAAACGTCAGCCAGATAAGCATGTAGTTCAGGTTGCTTAACTTGTGAGATTGTTGATCATTGATGCTAAAAATGAAATCCTATTTATGAGTTAAATTCAGTAACGTATGCATATACGGTTACTTCTAATCTACATTCATCACACTCTTAATTAAGTCAATAATATGAATCATTTATGTCTAACATGGTTTAGTAGATTGTCAACCTAATATCAAGATCTATGCGGTTGTGCTACTCTATTAGGGGATTCAATCCACGTTATTTAGGTCACACGGAACTTAGAATATGTTTACTTAATATGCTTTTATTTAATTGGTATTGGGTCACGACTTCACATTTAAAATAGTGCCAAAAGTTCATGCAGCAACGCACTCTATTCATTAGGTTTTGTCATACAACAACACAATCATTCAATTCAGCGCAGTAAACATATCATCACAAATAGACTTTTAAGTATAAAGTATCTCACAACAATCATTATCACAAATTTAAAGCACCTAAACTTCACAAAATATTCAGCCACTAAGGGCCATATAAGTAGACATAATAAAAGATGTAGGAACAAACCTTGCAATCACCCTTGAATCTACTGTAGGATGAAATCCCCAACTGCTCCTGAAGATTGCCGCATTGCAGATTGGAACTGCACTCTAAGGCACACACTCCAAACACTCTCCTTAAGCCCTCTTGAATTCTCTTTATGAAGACACAAATTAGTTTAGAGTTCAAGCAACAAAATGGTGTTGATCTCTGATGAATATCTTCAGGAAATAATAATTGAATCCGAACTTATCGGCTTATAAAAATTAGAATTGGATTTTGAGTCGAATCAGGAAGCTTTCTGCCCTCTAACCTTGACTGTCTAGATGGCAAGAATCTGCTGCAAATTAGGTGTTGACCCCTCTTAGGAAATTATAGATAATTCTCTTATCTTTCTATACCTGCTTGAATCATACATATCAGACTTCTGATGAAAACCCCTCGAAAATTTTCTAAGTTGTACTTACTCAAGATATAAAAACATTACGCGTCGCACATATTATATGCTCTCCTGAGCACTTGACACGTGCGCACAACTTTTGATGAGTCAGTGATTCCTATTTCTTTCTTCTCATGCCACGTGTATCTCCCTCGAGCGCTCGACAGTTGTCCACTGCGCACGGCTCTTGTGCTCGGCTGACTGCCATCTTCTATCTGATTTTCTTCTATTATCCGAATTATACACCAAAACTGCACTTTTTAGTACATTTTAGTATTAAGACCTAAAATCAGACTAAAATACAAAAACTAGTTAAAATCACAAAATAATACCCAAGAACGTTCCAAAATTAGGTGAGTTAAGCATTAATGAGACATAGTAATTTTGTCTTATCAAATACCCCACACTAACCCTTGATTGTCCTTGATCAAGCAACGAAACTCAAGGCATCGTAGCAAATAAATGTATCTCATTACATAGTTCAATTTTTATGCATCTTTACCTTACTATCCATCCACCATTCAACCCTTCTTAAGATCAACCAACAACAATAATGTAATTAGGATGAACAAAAAAAAGGCATTCCTTATTAGTTATGCACAAAACACTGTCTACCCTTCACCAAATTGGAAGTAAGTGGATACTCAAACCATTGTTTCACTCTACATTAGCGGGATATCAGCCAGTGGCTTAGGACACAAGTTCATATTCCCAGGAGCTTGGCAGTTTAAACTTTGTAAATATTGTGAAAATACAAGATTTCTCCTACAACTCTATTAAACATGACTTATTTCTTTTTATTCTTTTTTATTTTCTTTCAAGTTTCTTCTTTTTTAAAACTTTTTCTCTCTGGTTTTTATGACCTTTGGTCGAGAGATTTTTTTTATAATCCATGCTTTCAAAAGAAAATTAGTCACTCACATATCACAATTTTTGAAAATTATTTTTAAAAGTATGAACTCATAATACTCAAACCAAGTCACACAAAGACAAAATCATCAAGGATTAGCTCAAGTCAAGCATCAACATGATCTATTAAGGCTTTTTGAATTTTTTTAAGATTTCAAACCAAGTTATCAGATTAAACTACCAAAATCAGATCACTTAAATGAAATAATGAACAACTAGAAAACCTCAGATTTTTTGAAAATTTTGGTTATTATGTTGTGAGATTGACATAGAGAAAAAGAAAAGGTAAAAATAATGAAAAGACTATTAGACAATAAGTGATGATTTCCCCACCTCACATTAAAAATCCACATGTCCTCATAGTTCATAAGCTTATATGTAATGAAAGGAAATAAGCAAGGAAAAGAAAGAACCCAAAAACACAGTCTGATCTACTTGAGAATCCTTAGTCGCGCACTGACTGATCAGGTCGCACGTGACACATTATTTTCGCGTGCGATTCCACTAGAAAACTTCCTGCAAGCTCTAATAATTAAGGCACGTGCACAGTAAGTTATAAACTTGCGCACGTCTTACCTCTGAAACATCATATTTTGTGTGTTCCTACAAAAATCCCGCACTACGACTTTATTATAGGTTAAAATCTCATAGAAATTTAGCGTTAATGGGTAAAATAAATAAAAAATCAAAGTTACTAAAATAGAAAAAAATGAAAATAAAATAATAAAAAATAAAATAAAATTACCTCTTGAAAAGCGCTCTTATTTAACGTTTTAGGTTTGACGATACCTCAACCGCTATAAGGTGACAGAGCTTCTTCCTATGACCATGATCTCGGAATCCATCCATGTGGTTCTAGTGGCGGTAACTGCAATTGGCTCCCATTAATTTCAGCACTAGCGGTTACACAAAGCTCTTTAAGGATAATATGATGGTGGACTTGGTTATCTTTTTCATCCTTAGTCATAATGAAATTTACAAGCAAAGGTAAACAGTCCACCTACACTAGAACATTCTTTACAATTCCCAGGGGCTGCAAATGAGAGAAGTTAGCCCATTGGAAATTAGTATAACATGGCTTAAGTGGTCCTCACCTCAAATCAGAATATATAGCGTAATGCATAACATTAAATGTTGCACCTAAATCTATCATCCAATGATCAATGCGCTGATCACCAATTAAATATGGAATTGTTAGTGTACCTGGCTCTTCAGAAGGTTGAAATACCTCATCATTTGGCATTGTTAACTTTAGTTGTCTTTGTGGCTTTTGAACAATAAAGTCCTGACTCAATTTATCAGCAACTGGATTCTGCATTTGAAGCTCTTCATGTTCTGGAGTGATGGGCTTTAAGAATTCATCTAAATCTAGTTGAGTGAAAATCAACCCTTTTGGAAATTAAGCCCGCACATCGGGTTATTTCCACTCTACACGCGACATTATGCATAGATAAAAAAATTCTTCATACTCGAGCAAGTCTCCAAACTCTTTGTCTTCTTCACTCCTGTACTGCTTTCTCTATTGATGGAAATAATTCAGATAATTTAGACATATGTATGGAACTATCATGGTTACCATGTGAAACTATGTCAAATATGGCCGAGAATTCTGTAAATTCTTTTAACTTCTCTTCATCATGATCCTGAGTTACCTCATCAAACATCTCCTGGACTATATGGTCAGTGATATCCATGGAACATCCCATCTCATTGATTGATGGGTGCTTCATAGCCTCACATATGTTAAAGTGCACGATCTCACTGTCAAATTTCATAAATAACATCCTGTTAGCCACATCTATCTCGTTGAAATCGTAGCCATGAATGGGCACCTAAGAATAAGTGGTGAAGTATGATGCGTCTTTTCATCCTTCATCTTCAATATGTAGAAATCTGTAAGAAAAACTAGAACATCCACGTGAACTAAAACATCCTCAATTCTAATAGGTAAACTCTAGAACGATTAGCAAGTATGATAGTGACATTATCTTTCTTCAAGGGTCCTCAATTCAAAGTTTATAGATGACATTTGACATAACATTTATAAATGCTCCTAAATTCAACATGCAAGATTTAAAAACAGTCTCACCCATGAAGCACCATACAGAGAAGATACTTGGATCCTTGTATTTTGGCGGGAGTTGTCCCTCAAGAATAACTAATACTGTTGCGTTCATATTTACCTTCTCATGTCCCTGTACCTTGCGACATTTGGTGCATAGCTCCTTCAAAAACTTTACATATTTCGGGATTTATTAGATTGCATCAATTAGAGGAATATTAATTTCTACTCTTCAGAAAAACTCCCACATCTCCTCGTAATCCTTAGTCTTTTTACAAACTCCAACCTCAATGGGAAAGGTAGGACAGGTTTAGCACAGTTAAATGATGAGTTTAGGTTAGGATGAATCTGCTGCCCTGCTGCTAGATCAATCTGAGAGGCTAAACCGTGCGCTGAATCATACGCCACGCAAATGGTAGATTTCTCCTCCACGTGTGGGTTACACATTTTCCTTTGATATTGGTGGTGGTGGTGGTGTATCTGACGTGGTGGTGGTGTATTTGAGGTGGAAACCTTGTGCTATTCGTGACTTAGTTTTCAGTGATATCTTTAATGATTGCTCACACCTCATCGGGATAATTGTTTTAAATAGACATACTAGTTGCGACATCCAACATTCTCCTTTCCTTTATAATCATGTCCTTGATAAAGAACTCTATCTAGACTTGGTTGGCAAACCGTGGTTATGGCATTTGGTCAGAAATATTCTAAAACGCTCATAGTACTCATGAGTCAACTCATCTGGCTGTGACTTTATCCCACATATCTCCATCCTCAACTGAATAACTTTAATTACGGGAAAGTATTTCGCAAGAAACATATTCTGCATCTGGCTCCAAGTCGTAATGATACTTGTACACATTTACTACAACCATTCTTTAGTATAATCAAGAAGGGAAAAGGGAATGTCATTATCTTGAATTGGTCGCACTACTACATTATTGTTTAAATACGGCGTTTTGAAAGCAGCTCTTATACGGCGTTTAAACTATATTCGGCGTTTTCTACTAGTCGTGTGTAGTAAGTAGTTCACTGTCGTGTGCGCAGTGATGAGGCAATAGACAGATAGTGGCACTAATCGAAAGGAAGGAAGTAGATGACGTGGACACTAACCGCACGTTATACCCTTGCGCACTGTACTTAAGTGACCATGTGCGTGAGAGCTGTAGTTTCATAATTTGATCTGTAAAAATCTTCCAAGTTTCGAGGGGCGTAACTTTCAGGTCAGATGTTTGATTCACGTGTTCTATGAATTGAAGGAATCCTATCATTATCTTCTGAGGAGTTACATCAGAGCATGTTATATATCAAGACATAGTTCGAACTCTAAGCTAAATCATGTCTATATCAAGATAGTTCAAGGGAGCTTAAAGGGAGATCTCGTAGCCACCAACCGTCACATACTTCTATAACCTCACTACAAGATCAACAATCTACGACAATCTTCAAGAAGCAGTGGAGACCAGCAAGAGCGCATAATCTAGCATAGGTTTGAGTCTGATTGTAAGGAGTATTCCTATCTTTAGACTCATACTTATGTCTATAACCCGCATACTTATGTCCAGCTGATGTAGTTCAGCTAATTATCTTGTGTAAGAGTATTCCTACCTTTTGCAGGCTTAGTTAGTTTTGTTTTATTTTCTTAGTTTATAGGCTGTGGGGCTGGGTGAAACCCCCCTAGCTTTTCCCATTGTGGGCTCTATGAGCCATGATTTTTTTCGTCTTAGATTTGGTTTGATTGTTTTAGGCCATATGAGCCGTGCTGTGTAATGCCATGAGTCATGCTTTTTGACTCTTATCAATAAAATGTGTGTTTTATAAAAAAAGTTGTTAAATATAAGATAACTTAGTCCCTGCGGGCCGATCCTGTACTTACTGCTAACTTGTGAGCACAGATTTATAAATTTATTTACATAGGACGGTCCAACGACTGTCTTGTCATAGACCATCATTCTTACGCATAATGTAAGATGTCCTAACTATCAAGGTGGAAGGGGTGTGCGGCCCCTGACCACCGCAAAAAAAAATGTAAGATGTCCTAGAAGATTTTTCGGTATTAATGGACCTAATATGGCTTGGGTCATCATATGGATCAACCCTGGTGATCCACATTCCATTGCAGTTGTTCTAGTACGCAGTTTTGGAAGGACATTTCTAGTGTTGCTGAAACCTCCCATTAAAGAGATACTTTGAGGATGCATAATAAAACAAGATGCATTCCATCTACAATGATATGCAAATTGAAGAACAAACTACCATATTAACACTTTTTTATATCAGATGGGTAGTTATGTTCATCAGATAGATAGCTACATTTATTAGAAAGAAAGTTACATTAATTAGATGTGCGTTTATATTCAGATTAAAAGTATATTCGTTAGATGAATAACTATATTCATCAGATGAAAAATTCTATCCATTGAATGAATAACTATGTTCACGAAATGAGTAACTATGTTTTTATGTCATAACCATCAATAATCATCAACAGAAACCTTTATTTATTATATAAAAACTAGATTCATCAGATAGAATCAATGTTCGTGATATACAAACCTATATTCATTACATCGAAAGGTGTATTAGAAAGCAATACTTATCAAATTTACATCAATATTCATCATTTGTATATGTATATTCATCACTGATACTAGCACACTTATCAGTTAATGTTTCATAAATATATCTTGAATTATTTCCATTTTCAAATTTTTTGTTCTGGATTGATTTTTGTAATATATACGTGGACAATATGGATGGATCGAAAACTTAAATGACGTCATTTTGGATGAGTGCTCTCACTACACTCATCAATGACAGACAAATAGTGTAGGCTTGTTTACATCTCTATCGGAAAACACAGTAAAATGAATGACAGAATATATAGAAAAATAAAAATACGAAAAGAGAATAAGCTGGAAAAAAAATTCATATAATTGTCATAGATTTTCTTAAATAATTATTAAAAAAATAAATATAAATAACGTTAAAAATGTTTAAATTTTCCCACTTAATTGGTTGGTGCTTTTAGCTTTAGGCACCTTGTTGGACCATTCCTGTTAAATTTAAGATAAACTTTTGTCCAGTTTCAGTAGACATTATGTGTATTGCGAGCATTTGGATTCACCTTATGTTGTTTTTACCTGTTGACCCAATCAGTTTTCAGCAGTGTTCTTTACTAAAAATAATAAATTAAAATATCCCAACAATCGCAACTCAAATATGACAGGAATATATATAGTTTATTTCCGAGAGAGTACATAATCAAACGTACCATAGTCTCCAGCAGATACTAAAAATGTGCTTTAGCACTTGGGTGACGACACAATAAGCTTCTTTACTAGTTCATCTATATAATTAACTGCATTTTTTTTTTGGTCAGAAAATCTAAAGAAACATGAAAGTCTTGTTGGGAGCAGATGATGTAGGGCATGCAGGATCATCATTGGGCAAGCAATGATCCCCGTGATGTCTTCTAACCCTTCCACTCGGACAAAAAATAGGAGATGGCAGGAGCATCTCCCGGTGTGCTCCGACCAAGTATCGCCTGGTTAGGTTTTGGCAAGTGTTGCACAACATGCATCTGATATGCCTGCGTGCCAGGAAGTTGGCACCATGGACAGACTTATCACATTTCCTACAGAGATATGCATCATCTGCTTGACAATATAAGGAAGCCCTCGAGTTGCAAAGCTCGCATCGGACCAGGTCTCTACTAGGATGATGGCCAACATCATCTGCTGATCTGCCCCCGCTGCTGCCACTGTCGATAACCCTCTTAACTTCCTCCTCGCCTCTACACATATTGAATCCGGACCAACCTGCTGGCGTGTTTGAGAGATGGGCGAGATAGATATATCTGGTCCAGGGTTTGGAGAGGGAAGTAGGCATTTATATATAAGCAGTAGTCTGTGTTAGCTAGCTAGCTGATATGAGTGTATGGTGCGTGTGGCACCTCACACATATCATGCAGAGAATTCACGGCCAGGAATTTCGATGAGCACATCAAGCGTGTCTGCGTGTCAATAATGCATTAGCTTCCACCACTCTATATGACAAGTTGGTCACACTCCAACTATTTTTAGTTTAACATATCTTTGCTGTCCGTCCATCCCTACTTGTCTCTATTCTTTTTACCTTCCAAATGCGAATTTGTGGTAGTCAATTTGTACAAAACAATATTCATTACATCCACAAACGAAACCTCGAAGCAACATCGTTTTCTCATTCGCGCCTTTCCAATATCAACACGTGTTCCGATGTTACCGACGTTACACGTACATCACCGAAAAAACAAGACGAGGCATGAGATCTCTCCAACACTCGAAAACTCACAAAACCCATTCTCGTATCAAACACGTATTGGTGCGACAATGTCTCATTCGAGACCAAAATCGATTTCTCCTCCTCCAATTTTTACCATGTCAACGACTGGTTAGCTAGTCACTTTTTGGTAGATAGATAAAGGAGAAGGCCGATTATGGGTGTGGAACTGTGGATGGTGTTCATCCGATTCTTCCATGGTTAAAAATTAAAGGGAAATATATGGATGGCGATGCGAAACCTCTTTCTTAAACTATACAGAATAATGATGTGCACTGTATTGATGGGTGAGTTTGATAAGATATGTCCATCTATATCATCTATGTCACCAATAAAGAATAAGATATATACTTTTGATGATTATATATGTATCTAATTCCTCCATATGTACACGAAGTTTCAATGCATTGGTTTTGACCTTTTCTTTAATTATGCATGCACAGCATAATGATGATGTGAAGAGAAGATGGAGGAGGGCCTCCTTGTCCACAAACATTTTGTGTGTCCAAAGCTAAGTCCACATGTGTGGCTGAGTATTTGGCCTTGTCAGTTGCACTATATATTTAAATGGTTGGATTCAACATGAGGTTATGATTTGATATCCAGATGCGAAGGGAAAAAGACTGATCATTGGAAAATAGCATGCAGTAATGTGTGGTGTTTGGAGGCATATCTATGACAGACATAGCTAGGGGTTGTGGTCATATATTCATCCGCCTTAGCGATGGAAACGTGGCCAGTAGCTGATGACAATTTAGGGGTTGGACATTTACTATGTACAACTTGCTCCTCATTTGCTCCTCACATCGCAAACACCTCCTGCTCTCCATACAATTTTGATATTATCAAAATAAATATCTGAAACACTGGCCTTCAAATACATCTACTCCGTATCTAAAATCTGGTT
>NQLW01000039.1:57544-111828 GCA_002312845.1 Kalanchoe fedtschenkoi | reverse complement strand
ACTCGAGTTGACGTTAATTACGAGTCTTCGACTAGTGATGATATCGGACAGACGACATACAATTACATAAAATTAAGTTGATTTTTAAATGAATTAGGTATTGAAATTTAGACTTTAAATTTACTGTCATAAGCATTATATTACATAGAATTTTTTCTCAATTTATAATTTTTTTTATTTTCATGGATTAGAGAATGAGTTGAGTTATATTGATAAGATTTGTGTTGAATTTGAATCGAGTGAAAGATTATACCAATTGTCCCGGTGTGTCACTACACTACTACTGTCTCTACACAATTTTCCACTCAAAATATTCACAAATTTGTTTCAGAATCTATTTCGACTTTTTTACTTGTTATTAAGTTTATATGAATAAAGTTCTAAACACAAATTATTTTAGATATAGATAAAAAAAGTATAATGTTGAAATATCATCGAATTAGACTTCGTTTTGTGTGGAAGGTGTCGTCGATAAGTACATGCTTTACTAAAAGCATTAAATTTTTTTATATCGTTTAAAAGTGAAGAGAGATGTGTCGTCAATAGATGTTTGTAAATTGATTAAGTGATGAGTATGAAAATGAGTAAATCCATTCTACGAGTTTGCTCGCTGACACGCTGATAGAGGAAACGATCATGATTGTTACGTGTTAACTCTTTTATATGTACTATTTGTGTTAGTTGTTTGATGCTTACAAATGGAGACGACAGACGCTCCTAAGCAAATGAAAGATGACACTAACTCGTGTTTGGGACTGCGCACACGACAATTACTTGAGCAGTCTCAATCTTATTTGAGGATAGATGCCGACATCCTTATGCCAATTTCGTCAGATATATGTAGATCGATGTGCCGATGATGTTTGATAATGATGATCCGATGAAGATTATCGAGATTAAACCTTTGAGTCAGATTAGTCTGACTATTTACTTCGAGTTTGTAAACGATTTTAAAACATTAATTATTATTTCTTATTTTAAAGTGTTATATAATTTACAAGTTGATGAAATGAAAATTTATATATCAGAGGTTTTGACATATTGTACTATTTAAACTCATTTTTGTATGATTTGCATTTTGTACTATGTTGTTATGTTGTACAATCCTTTTCATATTTTCAATTGATACTTTAAACTATGTACAGTGTTGTGATGCAATTTGAAGAGATTTTTAAATAATTATAATTTAATTAATTAAGTAAAACTTTTTAAAAAGTTTAAAAATTATCTTTAATCATGTTTACTTAGTAGAAACGTTATTAAAGACACATCTTTTACCACGTTTAATTCTAAGAAATCATGATTAAACCTATACATCTTTAATTACATTTTGTACTAAAAAAGCATCATTAAAGATTACGCATGATTGAAAAAAACGTTAAAAATTTACATCTTTAATCATGCTTTGTACTAAAGAAGTGTGATTAAAGATATACATCTTTAAATCACGCTTGGTCCAAAGCAAACATGATTAAAGATAAACATCTTCTATCACACTTAGTCCATAGCAAACGTGATGAGAGATATATCTTTAATCACACTTGGTACTTGATCTTTGATCATGCCAACATTAATCACGTTCCCAAATGTGATTAAAAATATCCCAAAACGTGATTAAAGATCTTAATTTGTAGTAGTGCTTGCAAATCAATTCACAACATAGTTAGCACACCTTATAATATGTTATGAACCAAAAATTAAGGACAACTAAATTGGTTACGTAGTTCAAGTCATAGTTATTAAAATCCGACTTCTAATTGAATCAACAGTGTGTATCGGTTCAAGTGCCGCTTAAATAACATTCATTTAATTTTGTTATAGTATTAGCTTATAAGTTAATATTTTCAAATATAGTAGAGAGTGTAGTCTAGTGGTAGAATTAAAATATAGAGTAAAAGAGGGAATGGGTTCGGAACCCATCTGAGCTTCTTTTTTTTACAAATATTATTAATTACTAAAAGAATGCATTAATTGCTTGTAACTAATAAATAAAAATTATAAATAAATAATTATAAAATCAGACCGGGTTGAATGATTTTATAGTGAACTAACAAATTCAGTCTGATTCAATTCGATTTATACTGCAATCCGATACATATACTCAAACCAGACAAAAATTTAATCTGGTACCCTTGTGCTTCAACTGAATGATTGTTTTGTTACTTGACAACCTTAATATATGACTTACTTTGTTGCAGATTTTATTATTACTGATTCAGTTGTGAGGTTTTAGGCGTATATTAACTAAACGAGTAGCAAATAAACATTCACTGTGCATGTTTATAGATAAACATCCACGACTCTATTCCTGGCCGGCGTCCTTTGCTCAAAAAAGTGGGGAGTTGGATGCTTAGGCTGCTGCCTCAGTTTAAGGCGAAGGTACCATTGCCTTCGGCAGATATTCTGGCCATAGAGAGTCTGCGTCTCCCTGTTCTACCTATCCCGGTTAGTCGAGTGAGGTGGATTGCTTGGGACCCAAGACCGGGTCTCACCCTTAATACATATGGATCTTCGGGGTCCCGGGGATCTTCAGGAGGAGGGGTTATTCGGGGGATTTTGGGCGAGCCGAAGATGTTGTTTGCGTCCCGGTTCAATGCTTATTATTCCAGCATAGTTGCAGAGTATGAGGCTGCTCTACAGGGTCTTCAGTTGGCGCGAGAACATGGATTTCATGTTGTGGAAGTATAGAGTGACTCGAAGGTGTTGGTTGACTCACTTACGAGAGAAGGCGAGTGCCCTTGGTCGTGTACCTATGTTTTTCGCGAAATCAGGCAAGAGATTGTCGGAGTACGGGTTGTTCATGTGCTTCGTGAGGCTAATCGAGTTGCGGACAGACTTGCTAATTTTGCCTTGGAAGTCGGATCCATTGTTGCTCTTTCCTCGCAGTCTTTCTCCGCGGAGGTGCGCGCGGCTCTTCATTGGGATGAGCTTCGATTTATGTCTTCTAGGCATGTGTAATGGGTTTGTTTTTTGCTTGTTGGGTAGGCGATTTAGGTAGACTGGGTGTCATCCCTCTTCCCGTTTCTTCCTTCCTTTTTGTATCCTCTTTCAGACCTTGATTTTAATAAATTTTTTAGAAAAAAAAAGGTAAATAATCTAGATTGAACTTCCTACCACGGTAGCTCAAATGTATATCATCCATCTAGGCTGACAACTTAACTTGCATGATAAGATATATATGGTTTATATTATTAACATAAAGTTGGCGATCGTAAAATAGGAGCAATCGTGTAAAATTTTTCATTGTTCCCAAGTGTATGAGTATGTATATCTTGTTGACTTCAATTCTTTACATGAATTTCATGTTTAGTGTCAAAGATCAACAAATCCCAAGTTAGCCACTTGAACTCCATGTTTGTTTACTAATCTTACTCTCTCTTGTATCGCAAAGTTCTGATCATTCCAAAATCAAGTTTGAAACTCCTTTAAATTTAGAGTCTTTTTATTTGTCAAATTTTCTAGTTACTAATCTGCAGATTCTATTATCCTTATGAATCAACCCTGTACTTGTTACTAGCTAGTGAGCTACATTTATAAATTTATTTGCACAAGACAACCCAGTGATGGTTCCATCAGTCACTCTAGGTTGTTTAAGAAGGTCTTCTCCTCCTCTTTCATGTGTGTCAAATCAAGAGCTTACAAAGTGTTATGTCGTGGGTCTACCAAAAACATCAATCACAAAATGTCTTTTGGTTTCTAATCCATAACCAGCACCGCATAGGAAGGAAGACTTTATAAGATTCTTACCTATCATATTATGTATTTTTTAATGGTCATGACATTATCCCACATCACACATTAGAAGCTCTAAGTTAATCATAATATATAGTTGAGCTCCCCCACTCATAGTCAATTGATTTTGACTATGCATCCAACTAATATTTATGATATCAGAGTAGGGTTTGACCTCACTCTTAGAACATGTCCGTGATGGTTAACTAGATCCGCATGAGGTCCTACTTGTCGAGGTTAATAAAGACCCTCACAAGTGAGGAGTGTTGAACATATTAAGTAGCATTGTCCCACATTACCCATTGAAAGGTCTAAGTTGAACCTATTATATAATTGGGCTCCCCCACTCATAGTCAATTGATTTTGAGCATAGATCCAATTCTTTATCATAGCTGAGGTGCGATGACTTGTGTATTGATGTTGTGAGATTATTATTCTCACTGAAGTCTATGTTTTGATGCTATGTTTATTAAGAATGATTGTGTTGATGTGTGACAAACTTAATGTATGAATATGTATTGTGTGATTTCTTACCACTGAACTAACTATGAGGCTTTGGGCATATGTTAACTAGACGATTAGCAAATAAACATATGTCATGTCTATTTATAAGTAAACATACTGTAGGTTTGCTTGAGCTAGATAACATAGAACGAACTCCCTATCATTGCACGGTAATGCGTATGTGTTTCCTCTGTGCTTCTTTCTCGCTTGATTGACATATAAATTTATATAATTGGCCAAAGGATATAATGGTATAATGATAGGAGCGATTGTTTATGGCTTGTCATACCTCATAATGCATGAATGCGTATATTTTGCTGAGTTAACATGCCTTTCATCTTTTGCACCAATGATCAACATAATCACAAGTCAGTCACCTAAGCTACACGTTTGTCTTACTTTTCTATCTCCCTTTTAACTTTGCAGGTCGATTGTCACCATTCTACTCACAAAACTCCCCTATTATGTCTTTTTAGTTTTGTGTCATCACTAATGTTATAGGTCCCTGTCTATGAGGGTAGGAATCTCATTGATGATCCCTTGAAATTAGCGTTGCTACCGGAGACAGGTTAACTCTATATCTTAGTGATTTGTGAATAATTTTTTTTAATTTCTATTTTTAGTTAATCAACACATCAAGCACGCTACCTGTTTGACCGAGCGTCTGCCCTCATCTCTGAGCGCTTGCAAACTCTTTATACAGACCAAGCACGTGGTGTGTCTGTATCAGATTTACAGTTTGTTTCTGTTCAATCGACTAACCCTCTCTGATCAGTTTATTGCTAAGTCTGTGGATCATCTTTTTCAGGACGAATCATTCCCATCATATGAGGACCCTGAGCAGCTACTTTGTCAAAGACGTGCGGAAAACAGAACAACTAAACAAGCGGCAAAGATACGACACCAAGGAGGAGGACCATGAGAGAGCGAACAACACCCACATTCTAAGATCATCTTTTGTGCATTTGGCCCAACAATGACAACGCAGATACAAACATCAAAATTAAGAATGGTGTTATACACCAACTCTTGAAATTACGAGGGACACTGGGAGAAAATGTCCAGTACATATCAATATAGTCAAATCTAGCTCATAATCATCTAAATACATAAAAAACATAAAAAAGGAAAAGATATAATGGACGCGGCGTTAAACTCAAAGCTCAAACCCTCAACCTAGTCAAGAGGCAGCTTAACTTTATCTAACACTTTGTCATTTGTCCGCAACCGACAGAGGTCTTAAGCTCAGACATGACCCATGTAGTAGCAATGATGAAGAAATTATTTTTTGTACTTCGATTAAAATATCAAAAACCATCACTGAGTTGACCGTTTTGGTACATTAAAAGGAAAAAATATGCAAACAGGCATAACATGAGATAACAGAACGAACTGTGCATACGATGATCAGAACTACAAGGATCATTTAAAGATGCCAAGTTAGATTTTAACTCTAAAACAACAAAATGCGAACTCATTTTTAAATAAAGGGATAAAACCCAAAAGGGTCTCTGAACTACCACCACTCACCTAATTCTGGTCCAAACTATCACGATTTCCAAAAAGGGTGCGATGAAAAAAAAATTAGACTGATTTTAAAAAATAAAATTTACTATTACATGCCTAAACTAATATTATTATAAGACATATTTGTGTGCGAAAATTTAGTCATTTGATTATCAAAATAAATAATATCGTTTTGGACACATAAAGAAAACGACGTCTTTTGATACTCTATCATTCATAATTCTTAACAAATTTAATAAGATCAATTATATTTAAGAAATCAAACAAGCTGATCTTAAGCGTCATCCGAAATCAGTCTAATTTTGTTTCCACCGTATTCTTCTTAGAAATTGTATTAGTTCGGATCACAATTAAATAAACGTTGATAATTCACAGCCCATTTTGAATTTTTTTAAATAAATTATATTAACTCGGCTCGGTGCAGCTTGCAACTCGTTTCTTAAAATTCCGAGTTTTTTTTATTGTGACCCTTTAAAAGTCAATGTCATTAAAAATTCACACATATACGGAACAGGCGGTGCGGGTGTTGAAACTTCATGGGTCTTTTTTCCGCCCCAACGAATCTGGTTCGGTTTTTTAATAAAATCGAACCGAACCATTAGTCTTAAAAAATCAAATTGAATCAAATCACATGATTTGATTCAGTTCGGTTAATTTTTTTGATAAACTTTATTGACTAATTTAACTATTAAATAGGAGAATTTTCTTACAAAATCTTAATTTTGTTTGGTTTTGATAGGTTCGGTTTAAAAAAATTAAAAATCGAACCAAACCATTAGTCATCGGTTTTTAAAATTTGAAACAGTAACCAAACCGCTAATTTTCAAATCAAACTAAATCTATCAATTCGGTTCGATTAAATTTGATTAATCAATTTATCAATTTTTATTTACACTCTTACAACATCCCCATTAAACCTCTCTCGATATGCAAGTATGTGCTATTGCGAAGGCAGGTTTATGGTTATCTCCCGTAAACTCGCATGCACCTGTTTATAGATAGAGTTGGTGGGATTTGAACAATAATAAATTGACCCGTGTGTTGTTGTTTTTTTAAAAAAATTACAAATTGATAAATATATTTAACATATAGAGGTGTAAAAAAAAATTATTAGAGAAAAGCATATCAAAAAAATTTAACAGATGAAGTATAATCTTAGTGTGCAAGTACCATAATTTCTCATAAATCGAGCTCTTCATTACTTATTCAGAAGTAGTACGTGCACCAATATAAGCTTTTCAGGCAGCTAATATCATTCTTAAACCACATATCTTAAAATTCTGAGAAATTTTTGATAGTGTGTATGCACTACGCTATGCGGTGATAATGCTTAATGCATTTGTACTTACAAATTTATCAACCCGTGAAATAATAAACACCCATTGCTCTCTATAATGAACATAGCCCACGTTGGAATTTCTAGAAATATATCATTGAATTAACCGAATTTTTTATTCATTTTTATTTATCACTTAATAATTTTCAATGCGTATTTATATCAACAACTTGCTTAAAACTTCAAACATTAATCACTTCATTATCATAATTAATAAAAAAAATTATTTATCACCAGTAACAATCTATCAATTTTACTTTTTGCATGTTTTTTTGAAAAAAAATATTAACCATCAATTCATTAAATTTATTCAACCGCTAATATTTATTTTATGTTAGAGTATGGAGAGAGTACCATAAAACCTAAATTTCAAGTCTGGGTCATGCCTAAGTAAACGGAATCACATGATGTTGCACATGATGTTGCATTGGAAATGGAGAAGAGCTTAATACTGTAAGCTCAAAGGTCTCCTCTCCTGGGAAGGAATGGGAACATGTTTGTTACTCACATCACATACTACCTCTTAGCTTCTGGCAGTGGATGCTGATTGATAATATTTTTAAGCAACCTATGTATCCAAACTCCAAAATGCAGATCCTGCACAAACCCTACAAGCTCACTAAATCTTCACATCTTCTGTGTCTGGTTTTCATTTCCACTTTCTTCTCCTTCACCTTTCTCACTCTCAACTTACTGCTCATTTTTCCTCACACATTCACCACTACCTCGTCCTTCACCGGAGGGCTTTTTCCCCTGCCCACAGCCATCAACCACGTCGTCTTCGGTATCGCTTCCGATAAAAACTCCTGGCCGCGAAGGAGACCTCAAGTCCTGCGCTGGTGGAAGCACAAACAAACCCGAGGATGCGTCTTCCTCGACGCCGTCCCGCCGGCAAATACAACACAACCAGAAACTGACCCTCCCATCTGCATCTCCGGCGACACCTCCAGCTTCCGCTACACCTTCAAAAAGGGTAAGCGTTCCGCAATCCGCGTGGCGCGCGTCGTCCTGGAAACCGTATCCCTCAACCACAGCCACGTCCGGTGGTTCGTCTTCAGCGACGACGACACCATCTTCTTCACGGAGAATCTGGTGAAGACGCTGGCCAAGTACGACCATCGCATGTGGTACTACATCGGCGTGAACTCTGAGATTTACGAGCAGAACAGGATCTTCTCGTTCGACATGGCATTCGGCGGCGCTGGATTCGCCATCAGCTTCCCGCTCGCCAAGGCCCTGGCTCGGGTTTTCGACCCCTGCATCCAGCGGTATCCTCATTTGTACGGCAGCGATTCCCGGATCCAGTCCTGTTTGGCCGAGCTCGGTGTCGGGTTGACTCGTGAACCCGGCTTTCACCAGGTAAAGTAAAGACAAGGCTAAAACCCCACCCTTCTTCTTTCTAATCATCATCATCAAAGTCAAGCAGAATTCAACTATTTTAACATGATGATATCAGATCATATTCATGATGATTACTCTCAATTTTTTTATCCATTTTTATTATCACTTGACACTTTTTGAATGTGTATTTAATATGTATAATTATTTTAAAAAATTAAACATTAATGATTTCATTATCATAATTAGTAAAAAAATAATTCTTTACCAGTAGTAATCCATCAAATTTATTTTTTACACAAAATTTCAAAAATATATCTTAATCTACTCAATTTAACCTTAAACAACATGTATATCATGACAAAAAAGTAACTAAATCTGCACAAACTCTAACTATAATTGGGCTCCCTACTTTGTTGCTAATTGATTTTGAATGTATCTACATTTAACTTTTGTTACACACTATGTTGAAAAGGTTGCACACTCATTTACATTTTGATCATTTGTGTTGTGACAAGTTTGATGTTAGAGGGGATGCGGTGGGATTGCTGGCAGCGCACCCGTTGAGTCCAATCGTGTCGTTGCACCACATTGATCACATAGACCCAATCTTTCCCAACAGGACGAGGGAAGAGTCAATAGAGCGCTTGTTCAAGTCAGTGGAGGTGGATTCAGAGAGGATGTTCCAGCAAACAATCTGCTATGACAGGTGGTTCTCGTGGACTATATCGGTTTCATGGGGATATGCCATCCAAGTATTTCCGCAACATCTGGCTCTGCCTGAGGCTCTAAAGGCGCAGGAGACGTTTCAGCCGTGGAAGAAGAGTGAGGCTGTGTTGGCTAGTGTTTATACTCTCAACACTAGACAACTTCACCCTGATCTGTGTAAGAGACCTACATATTTCTTCATTGAATCTGTGAAGAAAAAGCCAGGAGGGGTGCTTGTGGAGAGTGTGTACAGGAAATATGTTGATAATAATTGCACGGGTGACTCGAGCTCCCCAAGGCAGCTTGAAGAGATCAGAGTGCAGTCTACGAAGCTTGATCTTGACTACAGACAGGTACCCACCCATCTTTATTGTTTACAAAATCAAAACATTCAACAACTGGAAGTGCAAATGTTGATCTAAGATGTTATGCAGGTTGTAAGAAGGCAATGCTGCGACTTGCTGCCTTCTTCAGGAACGACCGTGCTGGAACTTTCCATCAGAAACTGCGAGGAAGATGAACTCATCTACATGCACTGACACGTGAAGATTAAGGTTCTGTTTTCCCAATTTGACATTGGTTTAACTCGGATCAGCTTAATTTAGCTCAGTTTAGTAAAGTTCAGTACATTTTTGTTAGTTACAAGTTTTCTCAACTCACCTTAATAATATTGTTAAGGTTTTCTTTTGTTGGAGGGAGTGAAATTTTTTATTCTATTCAGTTCAACTAATAAGTTCAACTCAGCACTTTTGAAGCGTCCTAAGACTCTTTGGTTTAGAGAATGCCGTTTTTCTTTCAATTTTTTATATAAATCATGTAAAGAATTTTTAGCTTTTTATTAGTTTTTTTCAAACCGATGTTAAATCGTCAGGTGTTATTTTGACTTTTCAACGCGACATATGGTGAATTCCTATTGGTAGTGTCCGCCGCCACTTGGTGGATACAATCAATTCAAAAATTTCTCATTTTTGCTTGTACCGTATCCATCCCCTTTGAACATTATTGATGAAGAGCTGAAATGTGTCACGTTGAAAAATCAAAATAATATATGATTGATTATTAAAAATTTAAATTTTTCGATATGTGATTAATCAAATTGTCACGAGACAACTCTCCATTAATTGATTCATAATCAATTGTCGACATGACCGACCCAAAACTAAGTCACTTCCTTTACTACATTCTTTAAACCAATCATAGCCATTCAATTTCACTGAAGAGAAATCATGAGCAGCGTTAAAATTGGCTGACTGTTTTTTTTTTAACTAATCAACGTACGAGACCACGTTCAGAAATTCCAACGTTTATGACTCGCTAGATAAGAACGAAACCCAGCCAGATCAGTCATTCTAGAACTTTGAACTTACGTTTTGACTTTCCCTTTCATTCTCTCATTCAAGTTTTTCATTATTTTCCTATTTATTTTATTCTCCCCCACTATCATGACATCGCACGCAGACGCTTCTCCTCGATTGTCCCCAAGTCGTCTTTTCATTCTTCTTCCGAGAAATCGCCTACAGGTTTGGTTCTTCATTCTTCTGCTTGTTTTTTTAATCTTTGTTTGAACTGCAGTTTTTTACTAATCGTTCACATGTCGTCTGTTGCGGTCTCATAAAATTTTTTTTATCTAGGTTCTTCCACTTTGCTTTGTTTTCTTTTTTTTTTTATATGCATCTTGTCAGTCGTGGCTAATTTTAATATTTTCACTCAACAATGTGGTGGGCACATCGTCTAGGATTTCCTCTTTTTTTCCGCCCTTTTTTACTTTTTTGGAAATTTTTTCTATGTTCTCTTCATTTTGGGTTTTAAATTTTTTTTCATGCACCATAGTGTGTTTTTCTGCTTTAGCATGTTTTTTAGATGCGTTAGTTTATTTTGATGTGCACCAATTATATATCTAATAGCAGGTGCACAGAACGAGTATAACGGGAGTAACAACAGTGATGTTAACAGTGATGTGTTCGTCATCGAAAACTAAGTAGTCAGTAATAATGATTCGTCTAGTTGTCATTCTGATGGACTAGACAAACAACTTCTGTCACGCAATGGGTTCTCGGTGCACATAGATGGTGAAGGTGCACAAAGATGGATTCCTCATTGTGACGCCTCATTGAAGCCAAACAAGGGTAGATTGTTTGACACATTGGAACATGCAATATAAGTCTACAGAGAGTACGCAAGATAATGTGGTTTTCAAATACGAAAAGCAATATCAAAGAAGGCGTCACGTAGCGACTCAATTAGTCTACAATACATGTATTGCAACCGTCAGGGTTTTAATATTTATAAACATTATGATTCATTAGCTGGCGAATCTTCTGCTAGTTTTAGAATGAGAGCATCAACTCGTACTAGATGCAGGGCTCGCGTGGTGTTCAAAACGTGATTAATTCAGCTTACATTGTAAAAGAATTCATAGAAGAGCATAGCCATCAGCTGACTGCACCAGAATATTATAAGTTTCTGAAATCGAACAGGTCCTCAAACTATGCACAACAAAATTTTTTGATGGATTGCGGAAATCTGAAAATTGGTGCACGGAAGTCTCACGGAATTTTAAAGGATTTATCGAGTGGGTACTCGCATGTTGGTGCACAGGTTGTGGACGTGAAAAATTTCAGGCGTGATTTTAAAATTTTTGTGGGGACTAGTCATACACAACTCATAATCGACAAGTTTCAGAATAACAAAGTTGTATGGTCTGAATTTACATTTGAGTTTTGCGTTGGTCAAAATAGTGCACTAGAGAGAATTTTTTGGACAGACTCTACTTCAAAAAGTAATTATGATGCTTTTGGTGATTGTTTTGCGTTTGACGCTACATACCGGACAAACAAGTAAGTTACTTTTATTCTATCTCTTGTTGTATATTTAAATATTTTCATTTTGAGACGTTGTACTAGAATTGTTTAGAATATGCACCATTTTGTATTAGGCTTCAGATTTTCTATATGTGCAGATACAAACTGGTTTTCATTCCATTCACTTGAGTCGACAATCATAAAAGTTGTGTAACATTTGCTGCGGGGTTATTGCTGAAAAAAGATGTTGAATCATATTCATGGCTTCTTGATGTATTTCACAATGTGATGGGAGGTGGACAACGTATTTGGGTGACCGACCAAGATCCGACAATGAAAATAGCTACTAAGCGAGTCTTTCCAGAATCTATACACCGCTTTTGCATGTGGCATATAATGAAGAAATTTACTGAAAATGTACATTTATTTTCCATATGATAATTTTTTTAAATCTGTTCACCACTTTTTTCCAAAAAGTGCACCATACTTTATATATAAACTGTCCCTTTTTTAGCTGAATGTGTTTGGGGAATATGGTTTGTAGATTGGTTCGGTTTTTGTAGTGAAAAGGAGTTTCTTGACAAGCTTGATGGCATAGTAAGGAACCGTTACTATGAACTTGATGAGTTCAAAGTTGCTTGCAAACAAATTATTGATGAGTATGATTTGCAAGAAAACAAATGGCTGGCAGACATGTTTGACATGCGCAGAAATTGGATTCCGACATTCTTTATAGATGTCCCAATGACTGGACTATTGAGAACAACATCTAGGTCTGGGTCAGAAAATTCATTCTTTAATTATTTTCTACACTCTGGGATGAATTTGGTTGGTTTTTTTTCGCATTTGAAAAGGCAATGGATGCTCGGAGGCACAATAAAGATTTGCTTGATCATGATTCTATAAACACTTTCCCAAATTATAGAACAACTCTGCATATCAAAAAACACGCTGCGACTGTTTTCATACATTCAATTTTTTATGATGTGCAACGGGAGATATATGTCGCATGCGTTTTGTGTAATTTGTGCACCATCTCAGCAAGTGAAGGAGCCAAAACGTACGACATAAAGGACAAGTCAACTATGAATCAGATGTTTAAGGTAATGCCACTTATTATATAGTAGTTTTAAAAAAAATTAGATTTTAAACTTTTCCAGAATAATGATTTTTTATATATGCGCCATACAGGTTGTCCACAATGTCCTTACAAACAATACAGAGAGTAGTTGCAAAAATATTCATATAATGGGAATTATATGTCGGCACATTTTCGTAGCTTTAAAAACAGAGGACGTTTTTTGCGTTCCAGAACATTTTCATTATGACAAGGTGGACCAAAGAAGCAGTGCATAAAGAAACGCTCAACCCTATTTTGATTGCGGAAGCATCTGATGATGTAAAGTCCAATCTTAATGATTTGTGGATGGAATTCAACAGATTGGTGAAGTGCTTAGGTTGCGACAACCAAAAGATAAAAAGAATTGTTAGAGGTAATTTGAAAATTCAAGTCCCAAAAAGTACTTGAACCAACTCATATGAGTAAGACGGATCTATTTGAGAAGCTTATAGGATTACCAAGACCATCTGAGATTGTTATTCAACCCCCACAACAAGCTAAGAACAAGGGCAGCGGAAAGCGTTTGAAATTTGACCATGAAAAGTTTACAAAAAAGTAAAAAGGCACCCTAGAAAATGCCGAGTTTACAACCAGATAGTTAATCACGATAGTAGGAATTGTCCAGAGATGAAAAAATAAATTATGATTTCAAATTCATATTATTTTACTTTCATTGAAACAACTACAGTTTTATTTTTTTATTCAATTAATAAATGGTGCACATCATAATCACTATAGGTACACCCTGTTGTGCACCATTTTTCATTCAATCAATAAATGGTGCACAACATAATCACTATAGGTTAAAATCCCATATGTCGTTGTCGCATAATTTGTACAAGCCTGTGTGCACTAATTGTAAGGTACAGCGCATCCTGCAAATTGCTCCTTCGACTGTTGGCTTGACATAAACTCTTTTTCTTCCAAAGATAACTCTGCATATTCAAGCCATTCTTGCAATCTTTTTCCTAGTTTTCATTATCTTTGAACATCAACACATTATACAAGTATTTAGCCATCATTCTAGTTATCTGATCATCATCCTGTGGTGCACAAAATAATGATGAACACTATTATTTTATTAATATTTGAAAAATAGGATAGAAATAGACAGATAAATTAAATTCACATATCACCTTAGTTGTCCCCTCCATAGACAAACTCCCTTTTCATTTTGTTGATGCACTGGCTCCCACAAACATATCCATATGTCTCATAAAAAATATGTCAGAATCTACTAAATTGCTCTTTATTTTCCATGTCATAGGAATGACTTTTATACCCTCTTTTTGCAATAAATTTGTTTTTAGATGTTTCTTGATCTGAAGAAATTTTGTAAAGCATGTTTTCTACCACAAAACAAACAGTTATAATATCAAGAAAAACTAATAACACCATGCACCACATATGTGTCAAAAACTAATCATACCAGTTGTTGAGTCTAGCCACCATATTGTGCGAGAGTTGTGTTCCTCGCGCTATTGTCCCGATCTCAAAATTGGCTGTTCTGATATTTACGACCATCAAATAATACTGATGTCCACCAAAACTGGCGAGAATAACTAGCAAACAAAATGCGATAATAATTCAATTCAGTTCAAATTAATAACATGCTAAAAATAGAGAAAAAAAATTACATTAGTACACCTTTGCTGTAAACTAGTGTCACCTTGTCCACCCGTTTTGTCCTTTTAGAAAAATAACAATTTTTTTTATTTCAGAATAGGTAAAAATTTATAATAAATCTAGCAAGTATATTTATTAACATAGGAGAGAAAAACTATATTTGGTCACACCTTGGCTGTAGATTTTAAGCCTATAATAATTTTGAGGTTGCCTGCCCCAAAACCACCCTCTTGAATGTCATTATCAATTTGTTTAAAACGACTCTTAATCCCAAAAGGCCAATGGGGGGTAGGTGTTTTTCTTCATGTCAGAAGGTGGACGAACCATTTCCACATACAGGAGTTGTGAATATCAAATATAACGAGATTTAAGTGCACCTGAAATTATAATAAATTGTTGTGCACCGACATATAAAATGGTTTTCAATGCACCAACATATGAAATTTTGCCCAAGAAGAAATGTTTTAAAAACAAATAACTTATAGCTAGTACTGGAAGTGGTCCTATGAAGGAGCTTTTCTTGTTGTATTCATTCCATTTGATCTTTCCAGCTTGAAGACTATCCAGTATGTATTGACACCAGTTTAGTTTTTTAGCTTCTTTTGGCTCATTGATGACATTGAGTATTTTCTAATTTGCGAAGCCATTTTTCATCTCCTCGATTATGGTGCTTGTGAACAACACTAAAAAATCAAAATAAAATCATTTGTTTGGCTTCTTAGAACTTGCCATTTTCTCCATGACACTGGTTACGATATTGTCGATTGCACAATCCCATATCTTGTACGCCATTATAGGCACTGTTTGTCAGCAGAGCTAATTTTATCATTCACCTCAATATCATCAAGAGTAATATGTAACCTTCCATTTTTCATATCTAAGGTGCACCTGTTGGCATCAAATAACTCCACCAACCACCTTCCCGAAACGCGAAAAAAGTTTTCAAAACCCAAAATCTAAAATGCTTCCAAAATCAAGTTCCTTTATCCCATCTCTGTGTTGTTTTTTAAGATCACCCAAAAACTGGTGCAGCCTTTGTGGGTACGTCTTGTTTTGAATGTGCAAGGATCTTCATATGGTGTTATGTGGCTGAGATCAACCTCATATGAAGCATCTCAACAACATTAATTTTCCTTTTCTTTTCCTATCCACGTCATCCACTATTTTACAAATCTTCAATTTCTGGCTGACTGTAGATGCACCAGTTTTGCTTACGTTTCTTTTCTTTTGTTTTGAAACCATTGTTATTCATGTAAGAGATTCAAAGTATGAATCAGAGTCATGGCTATGCACTCCATGGCTACTTTCTGCAGTAGCATTCCAATTTTTTCTCACACCTGTTTTGGTGCAAAATTTATTTTTTGTAAAGCTGTATTGACAATAATGGGTGCACAACAATAAATAAAAAGAGTAGACATGTTCAAAATCAATTAACCTTTTTGGGGTTGCTTTTCAACTTTAGGAGCAACATCCTCTGATTCACTATCATTAGTGTCTACAACTATTGGTTTAGTTGAAATGTTAATGAACTTTTTACCGGTGTACCTCCCCGAGCTGACAACTTCGTCTGATGCCTATGGGATGACAGTTCAAGTGTATAAAAAAATCTTCCTTTCACACATATTGCTCTCAAATTTGTTATGTGCACATACAGTTCTAACAGAGCATGTGCACTACAGACTAAAATAGGAAAAAATAAAACTTTCACTTAGGGAAAAAAATTTTGAATTTTAAAACATGGGGAATAAGAAAGGGATACACAAAAGTACAGTGCACTAACCACTTTCTCCTTTCTCAACACCTTTTTGTTTTCTGTCTTTCGCCCATGATATCGAGCCTAAACAAGTTTTCACAAAACCCAAAGTTTAGGGCAACAACGAAACACACCAACGGGAAGTACCACAAAAACACAAATCCACAAAACAAAATCTATTTTCCAGGGTTTGGATGGTGCACAGATTTTCAACAAAATAAGTTTATCAGTACAATTGACACAAAGAAATAATAGATTTAAGTTGTTCGATGATTTCCTCGGTTGTTTTCACCATTGTCGTTTTCGTTGTGTGAGTTACACTACGCCAAACAACAAATGATGGAAGATTAAACGGTCGGGTAGGGTAACTAGAGAAGAAAGTGACGATCAGTGCACAGATGAAACAAAAAATTGGAAGATCAAACTGGTAGGGTAAGTAGAGAAGAAAGTCAACACCGCAGCCGCAGAGTGGGGCGTGGTCGGTAGCAATTTTTTAGAGAAATAGAGATGGAGACATTTCTTTGGAATGTACGCGAGTGGGGTGTGGTGGACGGTTTTGGGGAGAGAGACGTGATTCAGGGGATTCAGAAAATTTTATATATAGGGGGTTCCACTAAGAACGCAAATCATGTGAGAACTGAGAACTCAAGGCAAAAATGACATTTTATGTCTTGTGTGTTGTGGACGCGTTTTGTGTCTTGTGTCTTATGTGTTGACACCATTTTTTGCCTTGAGTCCTCAGTTCTCATATGATTTGCGATTCTCAACCGAACCTCTATATATATATATATATATATAGGTCCGCGCATATGTAAGCTATAAATTAGATTTGTTGTTTAAATCAGTAAAAAATAAATACGATCAAGTATCTTGTTTGTTGCTTAAATATGTTGAAGATAAATGCAATCTTAATTGATTTAATGTGGCAATTTTCTTCTCTTCTTCACAAAAAAAAGGAGATCGATTTATCTAATAAGTAGAATTCATTGATAAAAAAATTGAAATTCTTAAAAGTTCTTACTCCGTCTGCTACTTTTAGATCTTAAATTTTTTCTTGAGACTCATGTCGCGACTCCTAATCTGAAACCATTTTATTTTGAAAAAACTTTGAAACCATCTCAAGCACAAAGTAAAAAATGAAAGATATAAAATAAATTTAATTTAGGGATAAAACTCAAAATGGATCCTGAATTACCACCACTTACTAAATTGAGGTTTGAACTACCACGATTTCCCAAAAGGGTGCGATGAAAACAAAAATTGAACTGATTTTCTAAAATAAAATTTATCATTACATTCTTAAACTAATATTATTACAAGACATATATTTGTGTGCGAAAATTACGTCGTTTGATTATCAAAATAAATAATATCGTTTTGCGCACATAAATAAAATAATGTCTTTTCATATTCAATCATCAATAATTCTCAACAAATTTAAGAAAATCAATTGTATTTAAGTGTTCAAACAAACTGATCTTAAGTATCATCCAAAATTAATTAGTCCCATTTTTTTTCATCGCACATTTTTTGAGTATCGTGATAGTTCAGACCTCAATTGAATAAACAATGATAGTTCGTAATCTCTTTCGAAGTTTTTACCTTTAATTTATTCGGTGCCGCATTAAATTTTATCATTAGTCAATTGGTCATACGCCTGCCAGATCAATGCCGATTTCTTTGAACAGATGTTTTAGATGATCGTCGTCAGATATATTAAA
This sequence comes from Kalanchoe fedtschenkoi, assembly GCA_002312845.1. Lineage (NCBI taxonomy): Eukaryota > Viridiplantae > Streptophyta > Magnoliopsida > Saxifragales > Crassulaceae > Kalanchoe > Kalanchoe fedtschenkoi. The sequence continues at coordinate 93,662 of NQLW01000039.1, read as the reverse complement.
ATCCAACTATTCTCGTCATTTAATGCTATCCATGAGAAGTGGGAGGAAGACTTCGGGCATGATGGATGCACTCGTGATCTTCATCCACAGAATACACAAGAGCAGTTAATTTGCTGATCTCATTTCAATCACCATGATCAAAAACTGTGACGCTATATTTTGAATGAAGTGTCTTAATAGTAAAAATAAAACCACTCAGAAACTACCGTAGGTAGGATGAAGACGTCATGGATGTTTTACCCATGCAGAAATATAGTCTAAAATCTCCGCTACTAAATGGCGGACCTGACAGAGTCAATCACTGAGGCAGTTTCCATGAGTTAATACTAATTCAATAGCTTGAAATACAAGCATTTCACAAATTTGCTATGATATTCTATGTATAATTAATTAAGCCCATCATTCAACCCGAAAACTGTTGAGCTGTATGGGAAATTTTTGCGTGGACTCGTGGATTGTGGACACCACAAATAAGGAGTCGTCACGTGACACTTTGAAAAATCAAACTGACATATGACAATTTTTTATTGATTATGAATCTTTTTTACTTCTCAATGCGCCACCACGATTAAAGTGATAAGTGACTGCACAACATTAATAAATCCACCGTCCAAGTCCAGCCAAAGTTTCTTGAAACAGTATAGTTTCCAAACCACATTAATTAAATTCTCTCTCTAATGTGGTTTACAACAAGTTTGATAACCAAGTCAAACTTAGCTACTTTAAGTTATCTTAATAAAACAACTTCTCTCTCTATATAAAGCAATAAGCTCAAGCATCTCCATTGCATTCCATCAGACAGAGCTGCTAGTTCAATACTATTTTTCTTTTCATTTTCACAGATAGGCCAATCAATGTCTGGCTCCACTTCTCTCTGCATACTCTCCTTGGCTCTTGTTCTGCAAACAGTGTTTGGAGCAAGCCCTCTATACCATTTTTGCACCAGTAATTCAAACTTCACAGCCCGCAGTCCCTATGAATCAAGTTTGAATAAGCTGATCGCTACCCTCTCTGTCAAAACACCTCCCACCGGGTTCGCCAAGGCGTCTAAAGGTCAGAACAGCCAGGACACAGCCTATGGCTCGAGCCTGTGCCGTGGGGATGTGTCCAAAGAAGACTGCAAAACTTGTGTTGTGGAGGCTGGCGGTGAGATCAGGAAAAGATGCGAGTACAACAAGGGCGCTACCATATGGTATGACAATTGCATGTTCAAGTACACTGATCAAAATTTCTTCGGGCAGATAGACTACAACCTCAGAGTTTACATGTGGAATGTGAACAACGTGAGTGATCCGACCACATTCAACGCGAAAACTAAGAAACTGCTGAGCAAACTGGCGCAGGAGGCTTATGAGGTAGAGAAATTATATGCTGTTGGGGAAACGAAACTCGACAAGTCAACAAAGTTGTACGGGCTGACTCAGTGTACCAGAGATCTGTCAAGTGCAGATTGCAAGACTTGCCTTGAAAACGCCATTGCTGAACTTCCAAACTGTTGTGATGGGAAAGAAGGCGGAAGGGTTCTGGCAGGGAGTTGCAACTTCAGATACGAAATATATCCCTTTGTGAATGCTTAACACTACTAGCTTGCACAAATATGATAAGTCTCATGGCCTCATGGGTGTGGGGGTATGTGTAGTCCAATAAAGATTTTTTTTCAAATTTGGCGTTTTCCGCTCGATTGTTATCATATGTGAACCACCGATTGGTTTCTTATCCAATCAGACCTTTTCGCAGTTCCTAACAGTCACAATGTGCCTCATTTTCGCGGTTCCGAACCGCGACAATCCCCGGTGGATGATTTTAGCCACGAATCAGTCTGCGTGTCTGTCCAGTAGGATCTTCACAGTTCAGAAACGCGAAAACAATACCCATTTTCGCAACTCTAGAACTGTTACACTACATTTGCGCTGTTTCAAACAGCAAAATACATGTTTGCGCAGTTCCAAACTGCGAAATATGTGTTTCGCTGTTCTGAACCGCGAAATTGTTATTGAAACATCGGACCCGTGAAAATGGGGCGCATTGTGACTGTTAGGAACTGTGAAAAAGTCAGATTGGATAAAAAACCAAATAGTGGTTCACGTATAATAGCAAACGAACAGAAAACTTCAAATTTGAAAATAAATCCTCAATCAATCCAGTATCATTTGACTTGCAGCATTTTGAATAAAGCACAAAGTGATAGGTGATAGCACTTGGATATAAAGATAGTGGGTGATACAATGTCAAGTCATGACGCCACTATATGCTTTCAGACTTCATCCCACTAATGAAAGGACAGCCACTATTTTTTGTTGATTAGGAAGCACCAAGGCATTAATATATGGCTACCTCTATTCCATGGAACTAGCTACTGACGTAAGAGCAACTGCAGTTTTCATCATCAGTCATAACAATGTTGTAGTTCCATATACAAGAGCTCGAATCAGTGGTGGAGTCAGAAATTTTAATTTAGGAGTATGAAAAAAATTTTTTAAATTGAATGAGGTATAAAAATAAAAAATATAATATTTTTAAGTTTAATTGAGGGTATAAAATTTTTTTAAGCTGATTGTGGGTACAAAAATAAGAAATATCATATTTTTAAACTTAATTGGGGGTACAAAACTTAAAAATATATTATTTTTACACTAAAATATGAACGTTTAGTCGGAATTTGGGTGGACAGCTGTCCCCGCTGTCCACCCCTTGGATTCGCCACTGACTAGAATATATAGTAATCTGATTCAGATATTCTAACTCATGACCCTAAATTTTCTATAAGAAAGTGTTCCATATAGTATGAGAGAGATATGCATGGAAGTGCCAGATGATATGGAAGTCGAATAATTATTATTAATTGGAGGGCAAGCAAGTTCTTTGTTGGGGGGAATCATCAACAACAGAAGCATATAGCCATTTATTCCTCACATGTGCTATTGATTTCAGCAGGTCTTGTCATGGAAAAAAGGAACATATTGAGAACTAAATATTAAGGATGCTTGTATATCATCAAGCAATGGTCCAATAAGAGCACTAGGGAAATGTGAAGAAGTTTCGTTGGACCGTCGGAGTGTTGATGAGAAATTGTGAAACAAAGTTGCAAAGGTGAGAAGCATCACGCTTTTTCCAAATTGAATTCATTTGAGATTTTGTTAGAAAACAGAAATGACGATCAAATATAGGCATTCAATAACAATTTAAAGTTTTTGCTAAATTACTTCTACACCTCGTAAGTTAGCTAGGTCGACACCTGGACCCCGTAAAAGGTAAATGTTAACTGATTATAGCCCTTCTCTCAACCATCTCTGCAAGTTGGACGGTGGAAGAAATTGGACACCGCCAATTTGGAGGTGAAAAGAAGCAGTGAATGTTGGGTTGAGCCTTCATGAAAGAGGTAAGCATGCTGAGCAGATGTAGAAATATGTTGAGAAAGAATGAGTCGAGAAGCAACACGTTCACGGACAAAATGACAGTCGATCATCACATGCTTCATGCGTTCATAAAAATATTAATTAAGGATGATTGTATATCATTAAACAATGGTCCAATAAGAGCATTAGGTAAATGTGAAGATGTCTCGTTGGACCGCCAGACCGCTGGAGTGTTGATGAGAAATTGGGAAACGAAGTTGCAAAGATGAGAAGCTTCACACTTCTTCCAAATTGAATTCAATTGAAATTTTATTAGAAAATAAAAAATAAAGACCAAATATTGATAATTAGTAACTGTTTATTTTTTTTGCTAAATTACCTCTAGACCCCATAAGAGGTAAATGCTAACCAATTATAACCCTTCTCTCAGCACCCTCTGTAAGCTGGACGGTGGGGGAAATTGGACACTGCCAGCTTGGAGGTGAAATGATGCAGTAAATATTTGGTTGAGCCTTCACGAAAGAGGTCAGCGGGCTGAGCAAATGTCAAAATATGTTGAGGAAGAATGAGTCCAGAAGCAACTCATCTGCCAAACTCCGGGAAATAGTCCGCTACTTTTTTATTTTCTAAGGACGTTTGGTAGGTGGTATGGGATTAGTGAGTATTATTTGTAACGGGAATAATTATCCCACCTAGTTTGCAGGGATTATTAATCCTGATTTCAAAGAGTAAAATGTATACTAGGGATTAATAATACTTATCCTAATAGTGAACCAAACGTGCTACATTGGTATTAATTATCTTATCCCTTTGTTAATACATGCTACCAAACGGGGGCTAAGAGACTAAAAAAGTCCCAAGAGAATACAATAACCAGTGACAGAGAGGCGAGAGACTGAACAAACTGCGTAGTCAACATCAGAATAAGTCTGTAGACCGAAATCTAACAATAACTCATGTGTTGGTGCGACCTTTAAATAACGCAAAACCCGTTGTGCAGCCTGAAGATGATCCTGGGTAGGTGCACTCATGAGCTAGCTTAGAAGGTGCGACGGATATGCCAAGTTCGGGCGTGTAACAGTGAGATAAATCAACTTCCCTTCACGGCTTCAATAAAGCTCATGGTCGGAAACCAAGTGTGTCTTAGAAAGAGCCAGGTTGTGTTTTATATCCATTGGAGTAGCGGAGGGTTTACAATCAGAAAAACCAATCTCTTTAAGGATGTTAAAAATGTAATTTCGTAGGTTGAAAAGATATCCAAAGAAGAGCGAGCTAGCTCAATCCCAATGATGTGTGTGCCCAAGGTCCTTGATCATAAATTGGAATCAAGAAACTCTTTTATCTCTATGATGAGCATAGAAAAAGTTCTAGTGAGTACCACATCATCAACATATACTAGAACCAAAATAAGATGTCTATTGTGGTAAAAGAATGAATAAAGAAGAGTCATTAAGGTTGGACACAAGCCTAAAGTCCAAAAACGCCGAGGTTAACATAGCAAACCATTTTCGAGATGCTTGCTTCAAGCCATAAGACTATTTAGTAATCTGCATAACTTGCCTTCCTTGAGAAAAACTATGCAAGAATGCATAATTAACGTTGAGTTAGAGTAGAGACCAATCTTTTTCTGCAGCAATGGCCAGCATGAGCTGCTTTGTTGTCATTTTGATAATTGGAGCGAAAATGTCATGGTAATCCATCTCATAAGTTTGTGTATACCCTTTAGCAACCAGTCCACATTGTGTCATTCAATGGTAATTTTAGAATTATATTTGAGCTTACATACCCACTTGTATCCCACTACATGTTTGCCCGATGGAAGAAAAATTAACACCCATGCGTGATTGACTTTGAGAGCCTCGATCTCAATCTCCACGGTCTACACCCATGCTTGTGACTTTGATGCCTCAACATAGGAAGTGGGTTTGGTGGAGGCTATAACTTGAAGAAGGAAATGCTTGTGAGTAGAAGAGCAAGCAGCTTAACACATTGTTCATGGTGTGAGTAGAAGTATGGGCAGTGAAAATATAGTCTTTTATATGAATTCTTGTTTGGGCCTTTGAGATCTTCTTAGGGGCATGACTGGTTCTTGTGGGTGCACTTGCTAAGTGAAAATAGAAGATTCAACATGAAACCAACAACATAATCCACATCTAAGATAGGTAAATATGTAAGAGACAGTAACATCAAGGGAGCAGCACTTGCATTAGTCACATCATCATATGTGTGATGTTGGAATGGAAATTTTGATTCATGAAACACAGCAAATATTTAACAACTCTTTTGAGCAAAAGGATGCCCCAAAACACTCATGGATGCGGTCCAGCACCCACCCATCTTATCTCTTGTATGTGACTCAGCAAACATATAGTACATGCACCCAAATACCTTTAAGTTATCATATATTAGTGGAGTGCCAAAAACACTTCATGTGTTAGCTTGAAACCACAATGTCTCTATAATGTCTGTATTTTTATCCAGCCACACTGTTTTGATGAGGAGTATAAGCACAAGAAAATATTGATGCATGCAACCTCTAATCGAAAGAAATTTTGTAAAATCATGAGTAAAGAACTCTTTTTCATTATCACTTCTCAAGCAAAACACCCTTTTGTTAAACTGCGTAAGAGAAAACACATACAAAAAAAGGTTAAGCAATTGAGTTGCCTCACTCTTCAACTTCATCATGTAAACCCAAGTGATCTAAAAAAAATCATCAACAATAGTGAGGAAATATTTCAAACCTTTTACTGATTTCACCAAAAAAGTCCTCAAATGTTCGTGTGAATTAGTTGAGAGATATAAGTAATTTGAATGTTGCTAGAGTGAAATGGCGGCTTAGTATGTTTAGTTAATGGACGTACACGACACGATGCAATGTTTATTGGTGCACATTGATGTTGTTTCTCCATCGGCAAATGGCCAAGCCTTCGATACCATTGAAGCATATCACCACCTTTACAAACTATATCGAGAGCCTTAAACTCTTTGCTTCCTTTCATCTGATACTGACCATGCATAATTTTACCTGTCTCTAGGCATGTCATTGTCACTAGTTTCTAAATCATACACTTTTGATGAGCAATTATAACTGTGTAACATGTATCTTTGATTAATTTATTAACAGAAAGTAAATTGAACTTAAAATCCGGTACACAAAATGTTCAGCATAATGTTGTCATTTATAAGACTGAATCCCTTCAACTTTGCTCTAGTCCCAAGTTTATATAGATATATCCTTTTCTGTTGTTAATAATTCCCATTCGATCCAAGCTACGATTTTTTGCAGGCATTGGCCCAATTTATAAATCTGAATTTTTCATAAAATCTCCTTATCAAATGAGGACTATTTGATTTGGATGGGTGAAATCGATGGCATGTTTTCAGTTGCCGAGTACAAGCAATATGCCGTTGTTAATAGATATCCAGTTTTGTGGCTTGGTAAAATCTTATAAGAATATATTCTTACAATGGATGAAGCAGTTCAAAAATTTGGTATTTCAGAGAAGTTGCAGTGAAGGTCTGGCACTAGCTCCAAAGATGGCTGGGCATCTCTCACAACACTTATTTGGCTTCGGCAGAATGCTGTCATGATACGTACTATCCTAATGAGAAAATCATGTACAAATTACAAAACTAGTTGAGAAAGCTGAGCGCCATATTCCAACCTGAATCAAAACCGTCGTGGCTCCATCAGTTGAGTTATTGAAATTTTCAAAATCTCATCCTTAACAAAAACAAAAACATCATAAACCAGTTTGGACATATAGGAAGGGAAGGGCACTGATGTCACACTAAATTTTCATGTCATGGTACAAGGTGCCTGCAGAATTGCTGGTCTGCTCAAATATACAAAGGTAGTCTATCCATTGTAGATGTGGTTGATTTAGATGCTGTTAAATGCTGGAGCTCTATGCTTAGTCAAGTGCGACGTGCGATTTAGGCCAAGATTGAAGAAATTCAGATTTCTTCGAAGTTTCTCAACAGAATTTTCCAATGTTCAACGCCATGAAGGGCAGTTTATGTTTTAAGAACTCTCAAAACTGCAGCTCAAGAGATCAGATTAAACCCATTTCGCTAGAAACCAATCAGGCAGCAATTTCCTTCGCTAGGAACCATTTCACAATCAGGCAGTTTATGTTCAACGACATGAAATATTTTTACAGCTGAATATTATAACTTGAAGGCAGAACAGAATCTCTGTCCCATTTTCTTATCCTTCCAGTTATTGTTTTAATTTTTTCCGAAGTAACAAAGACTAAATTTTTTCTGGAAATTATCCAGCATCAGAAAAAAGGCCTAGTCAAAACATCTCTACCTGATCAACATGATGTTAGTGATCTTTTTAGTATTCCTGTTACACTAAATACCATTGCCAAATCACTTGATTTATATGTAAACACAAGTTCAGTCCAAAAAATTGGTGTGGAAAGAACAGTCTGATTATTTGGGAACCAAGAGAAGCTCAGAAAGTTTGCTACATATGCTCAGCGAAGAGTAAAAAGACACTTCTCATACAAGAGGTGTCAGAAATATTTAAGCTATTCATCCTTGCTATCTCATGAGCCCCTTCACAAAAAAAGAGTCATTGCATTGTCAACAAACTAATCCATAATTTCAAAGAAAGAACAGCTGTGAGAAATGATGAAATATTAAAGATTTTGCTGAAATTGTGCTTGTATATTTATGTGGCTTTTCCAGGATTATCAGGCATGGATAAAATTACCTATAATCAGGATAGACCACAAAAATCAACTATAGCACCCAAGCCATTATACCATGAGGAACCAAAATCAACCTCCGGAATTGGTAATGGGTGCTTCAAACAAATGCAAAGATATTGAAAAAGCAATTGCTAATGCTCAGTGGAAGGAGAAGTCGTTTTAATATAAGAGGCTCACGGTTGAACAACCACTGCCCATTTGACACATCCAGTGCTTCATCTCATCACAGCATCAACATATTGATAGATAAATTAATCCAATTCCATATCAACAAATAATAAAGAAACACAACAAATTTCGGAATGAGAAAAATTGATGAAGGCTTCAGTGTGTGTAACAATCAGATCATAGATTAGAATAAATCTCACTGAAATCCGCTAAGATAATTTATGATATCATCATAAGCCAATTTTGGTACAGAGAAAACAAATACAAAACTTAAAGAATAAAAAAGGTTTAGAAAAATGTGACTTTGAATCTGAAAGGTAATTAGCTCAGACAGCCAAGGGGTTGTAATCAATTTACTGGGAGAAGAGCCCAGATCAGAAACTCTAGTCCACACAGATTATCATCACCGCTTCGTATACCCATCGCAGACTCAGACACATCAATTCAATTCAAAAACAGCAAGTACAGTAAACATCAAACGTACCAAACGGACGTCAGATAGCCAGACCAACTTCGATTCAAAAACTAGAGAACGGAGGAAAGGCGGAAGAATTATGAGACTTACAGAATCGTAGTGATTATATATACAGTAATGCGCGGAAGCTGCGCTGTGAAATTAGGGTTTGGTTCTTCGTGGGAAGATGAGAGCTTGGGTTTCGTAGAAATTGAGATTGTTGGGCTTTTGGTCCAGTTGATAGGCCAGTGTATTGCGAGAAAGATAGGTAAACCTTGGCCCAATTATAAGATTTTCTTTGTCAATAGTTTCCAAATAAAAATAGATTGGATCCAAAAAGATGGTTGTTAAAACCGGATCGAAGATTGAAATAGTCAAAGTTCTGGTTTTTAGTTTTATCGTTGAACGGGTGGTCCGGGTGGATTCAATCGTCCATTTAATTAGATGTAAATTTTGTATTATTTAATAGTTATAATATTCAGTTTAATAATAAGTTAGTTAGGTGGTCTAGTGGTAATTATATTATTTAATACTCAACCCGTCGTGAATTTGAATCCATGTGTGACATATTTTTTTAATAATGTATCATAATTACTTATTAATTAGTTAATAGGCTTTTAATAATCAAATAGTTTCATTATTGTTGTCATAAGCAAGTTCTTAAGAAACCGGCCAATTCAAACTGTTTTCTTTTGAAGATCTGATCCGATTTTAATAATAATGAGTAAAAAATTAACGTTAAACAAATTTTCGAGTTTACCCGAGATGCTCTTGCTCGAAAGTAATATTATTATATGTTGTTTAGTTCATTAAGCAGGTTAAATTGATATAAATAAAAAAAAAATCTGCAAAAATTAAAAATATGTTATTTTGATTCAGAAAATTTTAAATAAAAATTAAATTAATAAATATATATTTTATATTATTATTTATACATTTTAATTAACTGAATGTTGATAAATATTCAGCATTTCTGCTTTTTATTTCATCAAAAAAATAATAATTTGTAGGGATAATATGTTCATCAGATAAATGTTATATATCTATTAAATGGATATAAAAAAATAAAAATTTGAATTTATTAATTTTATTCTATATTCAAATTTGTCTTTGAAAATAATATCTATTTTTGTATTTCTTACTATTTATATTGTGTTCGATTGAATTTAATGGACTAGACACGATGTAAAACAACATCGTTTTTAAGCGAGAGCACTCATAAATCATTGTTATAAGTGACCTTAGTTTATTTCCAAAATCCAAATGGGTACTCATCCTTTTTTTATGTCAACATTTTTATCACGTTATAAATAATAATATGTTGTAAACACGCATATAGAGTTATATTAATTTTAGACATAGTTTCATCTGTTTATCCATCTATATATCAAAGCATAAGCGGGAACATTCAAAATTTTTATTTTAATTTATTTTTTTGTGGTACATTTTGGAGAAAAAAAATCTTATGTGGCGAGGTCTCATTAGTTATATTTATTTAATTTAATTTAATAATGCTTACCTTCATATTTTCCTAATTCTATCAAAATAAGCATCTTAATCAAAATATATAATCCTATCAAACGTAAATTAGTCTACATAAATATTTAAATAGGACCGCTCCTCAATCAAACACAACCTTACTACTTGGCAACTTTGTGCGTCGATCCTCCAGGTCCTCTTCATTAATTCTTCATTCTAGAAGATCCCAATAGAGAAAGCAATGACGTTGAAGAAGCCAAATGCGGAGAAGAAGCTGTCATATTTCTTTTGTGAGGCAAATAACCTCAAAGATTATTAAAATTTGAAACAATGCCATAATCTGAGATACTTGGCAACACCTTCACATGGCGTAAAATCACTATTGAACTTCGACACACTCAAAATAATACCCAAAACAAAAAAACCAAGCTTAGTACTTGTAGTCCTTGACATGGAGACTCTCCGCAGTACCCTCGCGAAGCTGAGCTCACCCTTATAGATTTCGAGAGTCGCCTGGGAGTTGGCCTTGCATTTGGTGAAGAATGTGGCTTATGCCTTTGCAACATTTTCTTCCTTTCCAGCCCAAGCCTTAAGGGTACTCTATTGAAGAGCATGCCCAAAGGAGAAGGAAAGAAATCATGGCTTCTTGGTTTTGAGTTTGTTCATGGCCTTGAAGTTGTGGGTGGTCTCTTCCTCAACAGCTGGAACAACTGGGGGAATGATCCTATGCAGAGCATGGACAATGTACTTAGCAACTACTTCCAGAGTGGCATTTGGTGCATCAGATCTAGGGGTGACCATGTTAGGCTACAACAAGGTTCCCTTGAGAAGCACCTTGTGACAATTCATTGCCTTGTAGCTAGCAGCAAAAAAACACTCTCAGTTACATTAGCACATTTGCTGATATCAAGAGATCCATCAACCAAAATCTGATGCTTAACAATGGGGACAAGGCCATTTTCCTGGCAGTTGATGGCATAGCGAGCCAACCCATTGGGGTTCTCCTTGATGGCCGATTGAGATGTATTGAACTCATAAAATATACACACTCATGTACTCAAACACGGTGGCAAGTAAAAAATAATTGTTCCTACTCCACAAGCATCATATCCTTTAGCCAATGATATAAATTCTATATATCTATCATGCAAATCTGATTGTCAGCCTAGTTGAAAGATGTATACAGTTGCACTATTGTAGTATGGAGTTTAATCTATGTTATTTAACTCACGCAAACCTAGAGTGTTTACCTATAATTCTGTTTTATCTTATATTCATTTTGTTGGTATACGCTCAAAGCCTCAACAGTAAATCAGTAATAAGAAATCATGCAATAAAGCAAGTTATTTATTAAATTGTTATGCAAAAAGAAATCATTTAGTTGAACCACAATAAACATGACATCATAACAAGATTTTATTAAGAACAATTATCTCACAACATACTTCACAAGTTTTTCACCGGAACTACACAAGAGAATCAGCCACTAAAGACCATAATAAAGAGTACAATCAAATATGAAGGTGCTAGCCTTACAAACTGACTCTGCTCTAACCAAGAATGCAATACCTTATTGGTCTCCATGCTGGCTGAAACTCTCTGGTCTCGCAATTAAGGCACTGAGACATTGTACATAATAAATGATCTCCCACATGCTTGGCACGTGCACGCGACTTGTGATATGTGAGCTATTCGGTTTCTTTTTTTATGTTGACACATGTCTGCTCTCGCAATGTCACCCGCACGCCCGGCTGCAGTCCACAACACGTGGCTCGTACATTCAAGCAGATGTTTTCTTCAACCATTCGATTTGACATTGTCCGTAATTTGTTCTAAAAACGTTTTTAGCATGTTTTTATATTAAGACCTAAAATAAGACTGAAATTGGTTAAACTATTAAATAGTACTCTTGAAAAGTCAAAAATCAGGTGATTTAAGTATATAATGCACCGAATAATTTGATCTTGTTACCCACAAAATTACATATGTAATCCACTAAAACTTACAATAGGTGTTAAAAATTAATTTCTCTTGAATATCACCTCATAATATGTAAATTATATACTTTAAAAATAATTATTTATACAAAATAACTCTTAAACCTTTTTACCCTGTATTATTTCAGGGCTCCAGAACTAGATTTTGGGTATTCATATTTAATTGTCAGCTTTTAATTTGGGATAAAAGTTTTTATCTTTATATTTTAGCCCCATGAATAATCCTCTTGCAAGAGTAGCACCTTCATAAATTTATAGCATAACAGATGAAGAATAATAATAAAAATAGAATCATGCATATTAATTAATGTGTGGATGACATGACACTACCAAAATAGCTTGTTCTAATAGTGCGTGAAGGTGTAGTCACTCATCTAATCAAGAGGGTGGCAACCTTATCATCGAGGGTAGATAATTGATTCAGCTTGTCCATCTGACTAAAGGCCTATTTGTGAGGATGCGAGTCATTCGAGTAGGATGAAGCAGTTAATGGGGTGCTACTACTGAGGAGTCATATCAGAGTTGTCATGCTGGACATTAAGTGACACATGCGCACGAAGTTCATTATTTCTAAATATGACGATGATCAATCTTCCAACTTGCAAGGGTTGTAATTTTCATGCCAGCTGTCCAATTTGCACAATTCAAGCTTCTATAAAAATATTGGAACATTATCTACTATTTTTAAATGAAATCAAAGCCTAACGTTTAGAGAATGTCTGTTAGAATGACAACAAAAGTCTTAGTGGCTAAGTTCCTTGTCTAGTTCAGGTGTTGTGACTTGTGAAACATTATTGTGAGATAATCTCACTTAATAAATTCTTAGTATGAAGTTATGTTTATTGTGCTTCAGCTAAATAATCGCTTTATTGCCTGAAATTTTCAATCAACGAATGCTTTATTACATAATTCTTATCATTAATCTAGATGTGAAGGCATGGGCTAGTATCAACCAGTCAAATAGGATATAAACTAATATTTGTGCGCTTTATTGGGTAAACATTCTCTAGTTTGCTTAAACTAAATAATCTAGATTGAACTCCCTTCCACAATAGCTCAACTGCATATGTCTTATTCTAGGCTGACAACCTAATTAATGCATGTTAAACATATATGATTCATATCATTGGCTTAAGGGTGATGAATGTAGAGTAGAAGCAATTGTTATACCTAGTCATATTGCTATGTGTCACGGGCTAAGTCTCGGACCAGCTCGTGCGGCACTTGTTGGCTCACGCAAGAACCCGCAAATCAGCCTTTATCGCGCTCTCGAGTACCTTTAAGGCAACAAAGGATCACATAAGTAAGGTATTCGTAAAAAGAGGCACAAATGATGCTATCATGTAAATCGAACGAGTCGGGACATCGATTAAAATGAAAGGCACATTTCATTAACATCGGAAAGATTACACGCAAGTAGGCACGGGGGCACGCCTATACAAAGATTAGGGACTCGAAGGACGCACCTTATCCGAGTGGAGTAGCCCAACTACAACGCTGAACTATCCACTCCCCCGTAAAGAGCCAATGAGACTTTTTTCATTCCCATAGGAACAAACATGTCTAGTGCTTGTACAAACATACTACATTTTAACAATGAAAACAAGCGGCCATAGGCGTAACAATGCCCTGGACAAGCTTGGACTAGAGGTGCAAACGAGCCGAGCCGAGCCGAGTAACGCAATACTCGAACTCGGCTCGATTAATATTTGCATTGGCTCGAATTCGGCTCGAACTCGACGAATTTTTATACATAATACTCGAACTCGGCTCGATAATTTTTTCTCGAACTCGAGCTCGGCTCGCGAACTACTCGAACTCGAGTTAAATTTTGAAATACTCGAACTCGGCTCGAGAACTACTCGAGCTCGGCTCGAAGACTACTTGAATGTCCTACTACCTCAACCCTCATCATCAAACACCCAATTTTACCCAACACACTCACTTCTTCCATCCAACCAAAACCCAGTTTCACCTGGACAGTGTAAAAACACACCCGAAACCCTCCATCATCCTTCATTAATCCATGCATCAAGCTAATCAATGTTGTGTTCTTGCAGCTTCAAGCTTAGCTAATCACAATGTGTTACATTACACTGCTATAAACACCAATTTAGTGTACATGTGATCAAAACACTCTCATGCTAGTAGCTTGCCAAAATGTCTCCCTAAAATTCATGAAAATCTGACTGCTAGAAAATTTACATTACACAAACATAAATATGGTGTAGCTCTAATCAAAACACACCATCACTGATTTGCTCTTTCAATAGACAAAAGATATACACCAAAAGATCGCCTAAAATACTTCTTCAGGCTTCAATAAAACTTCCTCATCAATCTGAAACAGTTGTTAAAAGAGTATTTCTTTAACTTCTTCATCAGTAACTTCTTCAACAGTTGTTAAAAGAGATGAATCTGTAGGATTTACAATGTTATCTCCTCGAACTAAGTCATCTTCCATATCTGAAAAATACATAAAACATAGAAAATTACATATCAAACACAGAAAATATAAATAAAATAACAAGATGAAAAGGATCAAAATGACAGCAGCAAAACTTTGCTAAGACAGTACATGGCTTGATTGTATCCTAATTCCTATGCTTTTTTTTATCAAAACCAACTCAGTATTTTAAAGACAAGAAGAACATCTGAAGAAGCAAAATTTTGGGCAAGGAACTTGAGAAAATAGAACAACAGCTTGTGAGCTCTTAAGATAAAACTGAAGGATCGGAAATAAGAATGACTTTGGGTACTTAAGCCTTGACGCGGCCATAGAACCCAGGCTTATCAAGAGTCCTAATTACTATGCTTTTTAAATCAGTCGAACTAGTTAGGAGGTTGCAAACCTGAGCTTCCGTCGGACGACTATCGTTGTGAAATTGAGAAGAAACTTCGGCCGTGGAGAAGAGAACGAACGAATTGCAATTTGGGAACCCTAATCGGCTGTATCCTGTATGTGCTGACTGCTCACGGCTGCAATTTGGGAACCCTAATGGCTGTCTGTTCTGACTGCTCACGGCTGGGCTGAAGTGTGTGGTGTAGTTTATTTATTTTGTTCTGTTTGGCTGCAGGCATTTAGTTTTGTTTGGCTGCGGGTGTGAAGAAGATCAGTTCCTAGATTAGTCTCCTCCAAATCTGCAGCCAAACAAGGCCAAACACCTGCAGCCAAACAAAATCAGTATTACTAAACGAGTATAATTCGAGTAATAAACGAGTACTATTCGAGTATTAAACGAGCTTTTAACGAGCGTGTTCACGAACATAAACGAGTCGAGTAGTATCTTGCTCAAGCTCGGCTTGTTTATTAAACGAGCCTAAAATTTTTGCTCGTACTTGGCTTGTTTATAATCGAACGGGCATTGACCGAGTATTGACCGAGTATGTTCACGAGCCGCTCGCGAGTGTATCGGCTCGTTTGCACCTCTAGCTTGGACTCTCACACTATGGTTGACAAGTGAGGTGTATTTTGTTGATTTCAATTCATTATAGGAATTTCATTATTAGAATAGATGATGAATACATTAACAAGTCAAGTCATCTGAGCTACATGTTTTATCTATTGAATTCTCTATTTAGTGCGCAGGTTAAGTGGTTGACGCCATCAATCAACTTACGAACCCCTCAAGTTTTAAGTCTTTTAACTTTTAATTGAGTTTGTTACTAAATTTTTTGGAACTTGTCCATGTGAATTGGCCATGTACTTACTACTAGCTAGTGAACAGAGTATTTATAAATTTTTTTGCACAAGACAGTCCAATGACCGTCTTATAAATATACCTAAATGGATAAACTATCAAATTAAATTAGGAGTTAGGGCCGTAAATTTTTTATGATAAATAAATATTAGGTCAGTAATAAGACATAGTTGAGGGAAAAAAATGTTTAATGTGCTAATGAGTCGACACATAGGCCGGAAATTTGTCAAAAAGACATATTTTGCTAATTATTAGAAAATTTGGGTGGTGTGTTACTATTAATTTGGGTGGTAAATTACCGCCCTAACATTATGTCGCTAACTTGAGTGATATTTTTTTACGACCCTGTAATTTTTTTTACGCCGGTAACCTCCCTAAAAGCTGGGCAGTAAATTTATGGATTTTCGTAGTGGCTTCACCATTCAACTATGACATTGCCATCAAAAATCATTTCTAATAATTTGAAAAATAGTACCGTTTTAACATACATACTGCGATTCTTCCACAACCTAATCATTAGAATTATTTTATTAAGTATTTCAGAAATACGTAGGAATGTTATGGATTAAAAATCCAATGATCTTCTCCCAAATTTCTAATTGGGAAACATCTTCACAATTGAGACTTACTACCTCCGTCATTTTTTATTTGTTGCTTTCTTTTTATAGATTTGAGTTTGACTTACCGTTTTGTATGCGATTTTTTATGATAAACATTATGATGATAGATCTCAATATGTTCGTATTAAATTCTATTTTGATAATATATTTTTATTATGATTTTATAATATTTATATTTTGAGTTATTTGTTTTCAAAAATTAATTCCCGATATTTTAAGGGACAAGTAAAATAGGACATAGGGAGTAAGCGATATTATTCTTTCACTAACCTTAATGTAAGCATAAATTTATTCATTTTGATAGAAACCATGCCTTATGATTATGTCATTAAAACATACAGTATGTTCTAATTACGAGATGTATGCTTCAGTTCATAAATGAATTGCTTAAATGTCCATATTTTTGTATCATGATTTGTGTGTTATACACATTTTTATGCATATTTCACATCCATTATGTTATATATCAAAATATACAGTAATAGTTGAAGATCGTAGTAAAACCCACATCATTCAACATAATTGATAGATTAAGAAGTTAAATGAAACAACTGTGATCACCAGCAAAGCCAAAATAAGTAAGACTGAACTTATGTTCCAAACAAAAAACAGGGCAAAGAATCATTCAGATGATGAAAGTTATTACTCTCTCTGTTATCTTTTACATGTTACTTAACCGAATTTTTTTGTCTATTTTTACTTGTCACTTAACAATATTCAATGCGTATTTAATATCAACAACTATCTTAAAACGTCAAACATTAATCATTTATTTATCATAATCAATAAAAAAATCATTCATCACCAGTAATAATATAAATTTTACTTTATGCCCGAATTTCTCTGAAAAAACACCTACTAATTAAATTTGTTCAACCGGTAGTATTAACTTCATCTTAATCTACTCAAAATAACCTTAAACGACATGTAGTAGAAAAGCTTATTCCAATAAATGAAATCATTCAATAAGGTATAAATAAGAGGTGCTTCATTAATGCCCAAGAAAGCAATAAATTCAGATTTCTCAACTCAACTTACAGAATGCACGCACAAACTGCTTCATTCTCTCTATAGTATTGCAACTCCGATGTAGTTTAAAGGATGAGAAATGAAGCAATCTAAGGAAGCGGGGACACCTTAACCTGGTCGAGGACTGGACCGCAGAGGGAACCATAGTCATGAATTCTGGTGTGGTAGAAAGAACTGAAAAAAGTGAGCCTGGTCCGAGCAGATGATGCTGTGAACTTCAAGCTAGCTGTCTTGAACCCTCCCAAGCTTTTAGATTCAAATGGGACTTTGACTGTAGCATTTCCAGCGAATGCTTCAACCATCATGGACCCATGGCACCCATTCTGTGCATCTCCAACTACAAAAGTGAGCGAGTATGATTTCCCAGTAGCTGTCCTGAGAACTTGGGCTATGGCACTTTCTCTCCCTGCCACTAGCTCGATTGCTGCGAGGCCGTATGGGACCTTGAAATGCTTGGAGCCTATAAATTTCACAGCTTTGAGTGACTCAACGATCCATCCAGGAAGAGGGGAAGTGGTATCTAGTTGCTTTGGTGGGATAAGGATGCCGTGGGATGAGTTGAAGAGCCGGTGGGGTCCCTCCTCAAATCCTCCATTCCTCACCAGATTCGCTGCAGGTAAATTTTGAAATTTAAATGGTAATTAAGCCTCCAACATGAGCACTAAACAGACTAAAATAGTACTTTAACGTAAGTCGAATTGGTTACATCCAGAACCACATGCTAGATTCCCTGCTTCTATAATTAAAATCCTGACCTATTTGCAGAAGCACACCTGAAAACTACCAAATAGATCCCTTCTAGCAATTGTTAACTGGTTGACACCCATTATATGGATCTAACAAGACAAAAACTATATAGTCAACTAAGCTGATTTTCCCTTTTATGGACATAACCAGAACAAGTCAGATACAATTAGCAGCAAAAGAAATCATGTCAACATGGTGTGTACAACATAACGCTGAACAAATTGTTCTAGAGGTTTAACCCGTCAATAATCAGTACCTCTTGTAGGCAATTGTTCTTGAAGCTGCTTAATGGCAACTGCATCTATAAGAGGTCCACAGGTAGGATCTTCTTGCACACCGGTGTTGTGGAAGGTCACCTTGACCACGTCAGAATCTGCAACGAATCCCCAACCATAGGTATCTCCGCCATTGCTGCTATAAAGGGTCTGGAGGGGCAGATCCCCAGTCTGAAGGCCAACGGATACCCTCAGAACTTCATCCTGGGCACAAGTTCTTGACGCACTGAATGTCAATGCATAAAGGGCTCCCTTCTTGACAGGGATAGTCTGGGAAATTAATGCCTCATTTCCTAGCCTAACCGCGTGGACTCCGTGAGCAACTGCAAAATACATCCCTCCCGGCTGGGGGCCGCCAGAAATATACTCAACCAAGCCATTGATTTCCCATCTGGGAAGAGAGTATTTGCCTACTATCACAGTTTTCTTGAGGTTTGATGATTTCGGAGATTGTTCAAAGTTGCCGTTTGGGAGGAGTCCTAAGGACATGAAAAGTTAAGCAATTGTGAGTGAGCAAAGCACACTAAGAACTTCACCACATAAAAAAAAAGGAAAAAAGAAAGCACAAGTGAGATCCAGGCTTCCAAGGACATATAGCTGTGACTCCAGGGGACTATAAACTGATACAAACTCTAACAAGAAAGTAGGAAGATTGAAAGTTTAGAAGCTTAAAGTATGTGTGTGGAGATGCAGGGGAATGAAAACAACAACACCCATCTCACATTTTGGATAAGAGCATTACTGGAACACAAATGTAAACAGAAAAGCATGCCGAGTAATCGGGTAGTGTCAGATTTGAAGTGTGAATTCATGGCAATAAAGTATAGAGCAGCAGATTTACCTTCGAAAGGGGTAGCATTACGCGTAGGAGCTGCAGATGTAGTGGAGCTGAAAAGCAAGGAGGCCAAAAGAAGACCAAAGGAGACTGAAAAAAGAGCAGCCATCATGAAACTGAAAACCTAGGATATGAAAGAGACCAAGGATGCGCAGGTTGAGTGGAAAGATGGGGCTGGCTAACAAATATTTATAAAGAAAAACTCAAGTGGTAGGAATGGGTGTCGGTGATGGGTGCCTGCTTAATCCATTAATTAGTGTCAGAGGGATTGAGAGCAGGAATCACGTTTGAGTGAGAATTTCTTCAATTATATATTACTACTCCGAAGTTTAATGCACCATTCAAGGCGGTCCGCAACACTTGACCGTTTAGCGTGGAAACAAACATGAGTGTGTTTTGTTTTGATGTGTTCTGTTAGGGTGGTGGAGCCCACAGGCCGATCCGTTGCCACCCACCTGTCGCTCTGTTTTATATTCTATAATATTTTTTCAGCTTTTCACAAGTTTGACGAAGATAAGGCAATGGATTTCGGCACGATCAAGAACCAGATTGAGGCAAAGGGTGGCACTGGATACAAGAATGTGCGGATTTAATTTGGTGATACCTGACCCGTAGGCGGTAATTCAAAATGCATGCAATGAAGTATAATGATGACAGAAGTGATGTCCATGTTATGTTCAAAATTTTTGCTGGAGAAATTTAAAGAGAAGTGGTTGAAGTAACTCCAAATAGTTGTGGAAGAGAAGGGGCGAGAGGAGCATTCAGAATGGTCAAAGACAAATAATGAGCTATAAAAAAGCTAAAGCTAAACCATAAAATGCAATAGGCCATGGATGGTTCAGCTCTCTTACGTGGCTTATCTTTTTCTGTCCTTAGTCTTCTTGTATTATTTTCTTCTCTCAATTCATCCTTTATCTTTATTCCTTTCATCTCATCAATCTAAACCTTTAGATATAGTGAGATGCTTCTTTCCCTCAAAATCAAGCTCTTCTCCTTCTCCATTTGTTTCGAAATATAAACTTTTTTTTGGAGTTCTTCAGTTGGCATGAGTATCCATCATCTTGCATCTTCCATTTAAGCTCGTTCTTACACTACCAATATTTACCATCACATTGGCAGCCATCATCTTAGTTTCAAATTTCCATCACTATGGTGTACCCAATCATCTTAGGCGGCATAAACATGGTGCTCCACGTCCTCACAGTTCTTGGGTTTGGCGTCAAAAAATTTCTTTTGGCCAGCAGATTCAATTCAATGAAGTTGAGAAGGCGTCTAATGTGGCTATGATCCCTCCCACAACGGAGGTTATGCACTCTTCAACGACAACGGCTTTGGTGTTATCGATTATGGGGACTACGATCTCTATAGGTATGACGAATATGGTGTGTCCGATGATAGCGGTTAGGATTTCTCAAGTTTCTACAGCTCAATAGGCTGTGCCTAGAGTTTTTCTTGTGTCGGTTAAAGGTTCACCCATTTCTTCAAATTTGGTTCAATTTGTATTGATTCTAGTTTAGGCAACGATTCAATCATCTATTCTTTTTCCACCTCTGGCTCAACAAGCTGTTAAATATTTCTATCCGCTAATCTTAATGCGCCTACTTCTCTTTTTATCCCAACATCTTAATCTTCATGGCCTACTTTTTCTTCCATCTTTGGTATTCCTTAAGAACATAGATCAGACGAAGAATTATTGAATGGAGTGGAGTTTAGTAATCTCCGTGCAAAAGGCTCACTTGATGACTCTTCTAAAATATTTGAAGAGATTTTTTATCCTGATTTTTAATCCCCCACCTAAACCACGAAAGGCGAAGATGTACAAGTGTATTGTTGATGCTAAAAATATTCTTCGTGCTTCTGCTAGGTCACATGCTAAAAAAAATCATAATTATGTTTGCTCTTGATATGTTTTGTTTTCATATTGAGAGAATATCTTTCATGTATTATTTTGATTAATAAAATTTTACTGTTATTAAAAAAATGAGCTGTATGAGAAATGTTGTAATTCAATGTTAATCATAAAAATCCCACAAGAAAAAAAGATAAGTTCAAAAAATGAGTATAAAATAGGAGCCCAAATGGAAAGTTGGAATAGTCCCAAAAACATTTAAAATTCTGTAAAAAAATTTATGTTGAGAATATTTTAGAAAATATTCTAAGCATATTCCAAAAAATATCCTTTAAATTTTATTTTTGGTCATTTTCATTGTCTATTGAGACAGTGGAAAGTATAAATAAATGGGTTATAAAGTGGTTAGTGATTTATTTAGTATGGGTGTGCCAGTATGAGTTTCTCCTAATGAAAAGAGGAAATTTGTAAATCTCTCAAATGTAGTACACTCGACTAAAAATCACACCGACTCTTATGAGATTTGAGACAGTGTTATAAAAGAAACAAATTGCCAAGATGTGTTCAAAAATATACATGTAAATTAGAATAAAAGATAGAATATCAAGAAGAGATGAGTGAAATAATGTGAGAATAGAAGCTTCATGCTCTCTTTATTGTCTTCACTACACTCAATATGGCCATCAAGCAATGCCTGCATATATCAAAACACTCAACAACTTATCCTAGAATCATGATTATACCATATGATTTTTAGAAAGACTTTTATCACACTTCTTAACTTTCATATATCACGTTTCTTATCTTCAGTGCCTCAATTCAATTCATACTCTTTTCTAAAATGCATATATTGAAACATATCTTCGTCCAAAAAGCTAAAAGCTAACAGATACTCTTAGGTATTGTTCTCAAATGTGCAAATAAAGAGATGGGGAAGGAGAAGAGAGAAAAAGTTATTCCCAAATTATTTTAAGGAGGAGTTGGGTGGATTTGGAGGGGTGAAACACCTCCTTTTCTTTCAACCCGATTTGGATAGATTCGGTAGGGAAAGGGAGGGGTTTGCCATGAAATGGCCATTATACCCCCATATTCTTTATATTCTTTCAATTTTTATTTTTGTATAAGATTATTTAAATAATTCAAATTTGTCATAGTCCATAAAACTCAGTGAAAAAAGTGTCAGTGGGTAAATAAGATAAATATACAAAATGACTTAGTTAGAATAACCATGTCAAATATCAAGTATATAGGAGACATAATGATATGATAAAAACAAAGTCAGGGTCCTAGTCCTGGGTTGCGTCTATAAACATCAGGGTAGTTGCCTCTCTCATGCAATGCCCTCTGAAGTAGCTCTTAAGTGTGACGTTGCTCCTCGATTAGAGTCCGTATCGACGCCTCCATGCTATGAACTTGAGAGTTAGTCTAGCTTAACATGTTTCTCTTATATGTGTGACCTGACTTCACTCTGACAAACTCAAAGTGAAGGCATATGTAATGGACAAAGTTTGGAACTCGGACCTCGTGGTAGCACATAACAATGACGAGCTTGGGATATTATCCCAGTCATTATCTCTCACAAGAGTGGTGCCTCCCGTCACCTTCTGCGGCGCAGAATGTCTCTATATCGACTTTCATATACTTCTACATGCAAAAGGTGACAGGAGACACTTTTCTTACGAGAGAAAAGGGTCAAGATAAGATCTAGCATCCTGATCTCTTTATTCTTGATTTGCTAAGATGAGTTCTAGACTTTGCGCATTACATGTGTCTTCATTTTGAGTCGATCAAAGTATAGTAAGGCCCAGTGACATGCAAAGGAGTGATGACCTTCTTACTTCAGAATATTGGAGCAGTGCCGAGAGATCCGAGAGAGTAATGCTAGGCCATCCAACCAGCTTTCTTGGACCGCGGGCTATTCTCTCGGATGAGGGCTATCAGTGTTTCTGAAGCCCCGCAGATAGCTTAGAGTTTCTCAAGGAGGAGTCAGAGAACCAGAGCCCGCCTCACCGTTTCGCATCTTCATCACCAGCTTCATCCACTTTTATTACTAGAGATGGACCACCAACTTTGACTTAACCACCTTCTACCGCGCCCCAGGTATGAGTTTTTGACTTAGTCCACACATAGAAGCAACATATTAAGTCAGATTGATGCTTAGGGTCATAGCATGGATGCATCAGTCCACACTCTAATCAAGGAGCAACAACGCACTCATGAATTGCTTAAGAGGGTGCTGCATGAGAAAGGTGTTGACCCTGATACTGCAGAAGCAGCACCCTAGGACTACGATGGTTATTTTGGATGCACTTTATTTTTATTTTATAATTTTGTCCCCTCTATACTTGATATTTGATGTGTTGTTCTAAATTAGTTTTTTAGATAATTATCTTATTAACCTACTGACACTTTTTCCCTCTGAGCCCTTAGTGACTTTGAAAAAGTCGTAGTGTGAGGCATTTTTGTAGAAACGCGCCAAATTGGCATACAGATACAACTAAAGGCGGTCGTATAATTTTCATTGGAAACTTAAAAATTTAAGATGAAAGAAAAGCTTCACTAGGACAGATGTGTAGCTCAGATGACTAACTTATGATTGTATTGATTATCAATACAAAATGTAAAGTCCTATAGTGAATCAAATTCAACAAAATATACAACTTCTTGCACTAGAATACTCTAACAAGGCGTAACCAACGCTTCTACCCAAAGTGGATCATACCCTTTAGCTAGTGATATCAATTACGTATGTCAATCATGTGACACATAAGTATAGAGGAAAGACATGCACATTAAAAAGTAACGACACATACATGGAGTATGTTTACCACATAAACACCCATGACATATGTTTATTTGCTATCGACTAACTGATATTGGCTCAAAACTTCACAATTAGATCAACAGTAAGAAATCATGCAGCAAAACAATTCTTCATTAAGTTTATCATGCAACAAAACAATCATCCAGTAGAAGCTAAATAAACATAGAATCAAAGCATAAACTTTATTAAGAAAAATAATCTAATAATAATAATTTAAAAGTCATTACACCTAAACTATACAAGGGAACTTAGACACACATGGTCATAGAAAAGCACATAGTTAGATTAGTCGGAACAACCCTTACGATACTTACGTGTTCCTTCCTTCGGTGATGTCCCTCATGATCCTCCATTGATGGTCTTAGGTTGAAACCCTAATATAATCTCGTACTAGAGACTTAATGTTGAATGACACTTGCAAGATGGAACACAACACACTTGGAAGAGGGGGTGAAGACCTTCTTATATAACATGGGGATGGTACAAATATTGGCAATGATGATTTGCATGAGTTGTTAAGCATCTTCAACGCAAATATCTTAGGAAGGCTCTTGAAGCTTGGACTTAAAAATGACAGAAATTGGAAACTAGAAATATTTAGTCGGATTTAGAAAGTTCTACACACCGACATTGTTGGCTCTTTCTGGTGCAAATCTTTTAGGAATTAAACTTTTACTCTTAAGAAAATTGTAGGTAATTTTTCCTCTTTCTGTAGCAGTTTGCATTTTTGAAATCAAACTTCTGGTGTGAATATTATAGCCTTCTAAAATTGCTCAACATTGTTGACCTGACTTTAAAAAAAATGCGTTTCGCGTGCTAATTTAAAATCTAATGCGTGCTCGGCAATACGGCAGCCTCAACTGAGCAAGTTTTTTTGGCCTTTTTCTTATTTACGCCACGTATCTGCCCTTTGTCATGTCATCCTAGCCGCGGTTGCAGTCCTCAGTGTGTGGCTGTGTGCTCGGCCAGATAATGACTTTTGACCTTCGATCTTATTTTGTCCCTCTTTTTTTATAAAAATTCTGTTTTAGAACCACCCTGAAATATGAAAATGTGATAAAACCACTAGATAACAATCTCATGTGATAAAGAATAAGGTCAACTAGGTATAAGATACACTGAATAATATGGTCTCATCAGTATGTTAAATGGTTTAGAGGTCTAATTTAAGGCCAGATTAGTTGATAAGGAATTCACATAAAGTGAATGATTAGATTACTGTGAAACTTTTGCTCAAGTTGCAAAAAAGTCCACTGTTAGAATCATTATTGCTCTATCTGTTATTAGAAATTGTTTTTTATATCAAGTGAATGTTACAAAAGCTTTTTACATGGTGATTAGGATGAGGAGGTTTATATGATGCTGCCTCCTGAATACAAAATTTTAGAAAGAACACTTTTGCTAGGCTATGCGTAAAAGCTGCTTAAATCCATATATGGCTTAATACAAGTCCATAAGCAATGGTTTCATAAGCCATGTGAGGCATTGCGGAATATGGATTCATTGAAAGACCCTCTAATCACTCTTTACTTACATGTTAATGCCTCAAATTGATTGGTGCTCATTGTTTATGTGGATGAATTTTGTTGACTGGATTTTTTCATATCATCTGCACCAAGTAGAAAACCTTTTAATTCATCAATATATGCAAAAAAATTTGGTGGAAGCCATGTATTTTTTAGACATTGACTGAGCACTAATTAAGACAGTCATTTCCTTCTGCCAAAAGAAATATTTCAAGGATATAATTCAAGGGACAAAATTGCCAGCTTGTTAGCCTTCCATAGTTTCTCAATCTCTAACTCAGAAGCCTGCCTCCATCTTCAGTGCTCCTCCGGCTAATCCGGAACCATTGTGAAGATTAATAATACGACTTGTCTATCTCACAATCACAAGATCAGACATCTCTTTAGTTGTCCGCTGCCTGAGTCAGTTCTTAGCCAGTCTTTGTGGTCATCATTTGTAGGCTACATTAGTGTTCGGTATCTTAAGGGAACACCAAAGAGGGGCTTGTTTTATGCTCGAATTTGCCTTTCACTCTAAGGCTGTGTTTGGTTTAGGGAAAATTTGGTGGAAATGAACGTTTGAGTGGAAAATTGAAAGGAAATGGAATTATTGGAGGATTCCATCTAATTTTTTACCTTGTTTGGTTTCATAAGGAAAATATCAAGAAAAATTATTAGGAATCCAATTCATTTTCAATGATCATGAAAAATTTTATTGAAAATATGTAAAAAAATATTAATCTTTCATCACTTCATACATTGAATTTGATGAAATATATTAAATTTGTTCAAAAAGTGGTTATTTGTTTGAAATACATTGAATTTGATTGAATTGATTTATTAAAGATAAGAATCACATTTTTCATTCAATTTTTCACCTAATTTTCTTTCCCTTCTATTTTCCATCTAAACCAAACAAAAAGTTCACTAATTTTTTATTAAATTTTCCTTTTCGCCAAATTTTCTCTAAACCAAACAGGCTTCCTATGATGCTGATTGGCCAGGGTATCTTCTGACAAGGCGGTAAGTTACCAGCTATATTAAGGTCCTCCTTAATTTCTCGAAAATAAAAAAAAACAGCACAGTGTTATCTCTGAGTTAATTTGGATTCCAAACATAATCTGCATAGTCTCTAAGTTTCAGATTAAACTCCGATTCCGGTTGTCTGTGACATCAAATCTGCATTGGCTACTGCTCAAAATCGAGTATTTTACGAGTGGATGAAATATATAGATGTTGCGCAGCTTATCAAGTTGTTCTATGTTCTGATTGCCCTTTAGTTCGCCGATTTTCTCACAAAAGCTTTATCTCGAGTATCGTTTCAATTCCTTTTCTCAAAGTTCAATCTGCACAATTTGTACAAGATTGAACTTACAGGGGGTCACAATCCAAATCAGATTATGGAGATTTAGAGGTCACATAGGACGATCTGAAAGTGTCTGAAGGTTGAAGACGGTGCCTTGTTGCAGTTGTGTTGTTTTAGACTATGCCCATCTGTATCTCCTCCCGCTAGGCATGAACAGTGTCGTACCATCGAAGAAGACTCTTGACCATAAATGATGTCGTGTTGTGTTTATTGAAGACTTTTGTCCTTTCTTCATCAATAAGAGAAACAATATATTTTTTTTTTATTATTATTATTATTTTAAAGATGATCAATACTATCTTACCTTCCCTCTTGTGAATTCGAATTCGAGAGTTATAATCCCTCTCAAATGAGACACTCACCAACTGAGCTACCCTCATCCCTTCAATAAATTTATTTACTATGTATCTTTGTTGAGTTTCTGACAATACCCTTTCTTTACTGCCATATGAACTACACACAACATATTATGTTTAGGATTGTAATTCCAGACAGGCAACCAAACTACTATAAGAGTGGTTATTGGCTTGAGAACTAATCAACAAATTACAATTGTCTTAACAAATAATTGATAATATTAATTAAAGCAAAACCACCTCAATTTTCGGTTTACTATAAATTAACATAGCGTTACGGGATAAAAATCCTTATATTTATCCGTCTCCTAAAATTTAGTTACATCATTCAAACAAAGTCAACCTAGCCCTATCCACTGCGAAAGTAAAGGTCGAATTTCTTATTCAATCCTGACCACAAGCAAATATTGGGTAATAATCTCAACCACTATAACATCATCAAATGCAATTTCTTGTCCTTGTTAAAATGGACTCTTCAAGATAATCACACTGCAAGTTCCTCATATATACCCACAAGGTGTTGGTCTGGTAGTCTTAGATGTTGTCTAACAGGCCTACAGTGAATATGAACGTCACTATCAAGGTGGAAGGAGTGTGCAGCCCCTGACTATCTTTAAAAAAAAATCCCCATATACCATTTCTGAAAACTCATATTTCCATTGATATAAAGTTTTATGACCCTCAGACAGTTTTGTTTTGATGATTGCCAGATGAGTCAATAGACAACAGTCTAACTAAAGTTCAAACTAAGTAACAACTAACAACTCCTCCTGAACTAGATTATCATTCAAAAGATGTCACCTAAT
This sequence comes from Kalanchoe fedtschenkoi, assembly GCA_002312845.1. Lineage (NCBI taxonomy): Eukaryota > Viridiplantae > Streptophyta > Magnoliopsida > Saxifragales > Crassulaceae > Kalanchoe > Kalanchoe fedtschenkoi. The sequence continues at coordinate 65,571 of NQLW01000039.1, read as the reverse complement.
GCAGAACCCGGTGGCTTGACAACTATCCCCACATCGGTTTGATTAAGATACAAAACTAGGTAGAAAATAAGAATTAGAGTTTAGTTGATTTTAAGATTCCTTTTATATTTTTCTAACAATGTCCAACTGTTAACTAAATAAGAGTAAAATAAAATTTTCGATTCATTTTTTCTTACCTTCTCGTTTCCCTAGACCAAACAGAGGGTAAAAAATAGTCCAACGAAATTTGAGAAGAAATTATATCTCCTGGGTATCTTCATTATTGATTCACTCTTTGATATCTGTGAGTTGTTACATAAAAAGAATCCACTTTCATGTCACGCAAATGGAAGAGAAAGCCAGAAAACTATCCACACAAGCACCTTATTACTGCACCACCTTCAACTCACACCATCTCAAGGCAGCTTAATCAACTCCTCAAGTTATTGAAATAATCAAAGTCTCAATTCATCACCACCAAATGCTGGTCACTCTTAGTTCACCTTTGAGCACACCTTCCTAATCTCACCAGCTGAGCCTGTCTTCACATCAATCTTGTTCATCTTCTCCATGGACTTGGCGAACTCGGCATAGAAATTCAGTGATCCATCCAAGAGCTGCTTGATGAAAGCGCTGGAATTCGAGTCTGTCGTTAATGCTGCATCCGACTCGAATAGGCCCCGTCGTTTGAGCAAGAGCGTGTAGTAGCTCAGATCAAATGTCCTGAAGCTGCCAGGGTCCATTTCCACAAATGTCACATTGTCTGTGGCTGTCTTGCACTTCCTTGCCCTCAGGTTAGCCGCATATTCGCTGTCCAGGGCCGGATCCTCGTCTCCTTTCCCCGTGAAGTTGTACAGACGGTTTGAGAAGGACGAGCAATGGCCGATTCCGATTGTGTGAGCACCTACAAAAATCAACCTCTTAATCATTTTGTTTCAATCCAGACTATGTTCACCAAGAATCACTCCAAGCAAGAAACATCATACCTGAAAGCAAAACAAGATCCTTAACGTTGAGACTCTTGTTAGCAAACATGGATGTAAGTGTGGAGAAGTTTGCGGTGGGAGGTGGGATGAATGTGAGGGCTTCTGCCCCGTTGGAGACGGTTCCATCCCGTCGACCCGTGGGCACACTCCATGAGGGACCTCCCTGTGGTAAACAAATGGATACAGATATAAAGTTACGACTACTATCTTTCTGTTATTATCTTTTGATCTGTATGTATATGATCCTGCTCCTACCGTCGCGACAATAGCATCTCTTGTGGCTAAGCTGAGGATATCAGCGCAGGAGACAACGCCAGGGCACTCAGCTTCAATCAGGCTCTTGATCCCCTCGATGAAGCCAAATCCTCGTAGTGTCAAGTTCGGGGGAGCATCCTTCTCCACTTGCGCTGACGAAGTTGCATTGATGAGCACAGACGCGTCACATCCCTGATACCATTCAAAACGAATGCAATAATGAGTAAGAGCATCCACCATGGAAGAAAACCATGTTGATGAGCAAAAAAGCAGAGAACGCACTCTAACAAAGCAGTCATGAAAGTGCATCCTGATGAGTGCTGCGGCCAAAGTTGGGACTCTGGGAATGCGTTGCTTCACATACTCCAACACTATTTTCTCAGCCTTGGGGCAACTCTGGGCATAAAAGTTCAAACTCAGCTGAGCTTGAGCTAATCCCACAAGCCCCAAAACCAGAACCAGCCCGACTGCCACGCAAACTCCTCTCCCCATGTTATTACTTCCCACTGAATCTTTTTCTACTAGCAAACTGTGACTTGGTTTTGATACCAGACAGGGTTCTCCCTGTGCGTTATTTATAGCGTATTAGCAAGCGTCGAGTGGCATAAATCATTGCTTAGGACAGGATTTAATATGTGAAAAAAATCAAGTAGCTAGTAAAGAGGGATTCAGCTAGCGAATATGTGAGTAATGTTAATGTGGATAGTCTAACAAACACATGTTGGTGTATACATATTAAAAGAGTTTAGTAGTTGAAGACACTGATAATGAAGTAATATTTTTTTTGCCAGGTTAGTTGGATTTGTAATAGAAGAGACAGATGAAGTATTACAGAGCCGCCTCCTTAGTTTAATCAGCATGCGAGCAGGTTGCTTCCTCATATGCATTTTTGTTCATCTTTCTCCAAATGACTTGTAAAGCAAGTTCACCAACAGCTTCCTCTACATTTCTGTTTGTCGCAGAATATGTGAGATATCGGATTCGACTTGAACTTTCCAGCAATCATTATCACATATTTGACGACATTTTTCGATAAGCAACTCAAGGGACATTCAATCGGACTCATTCCATCTAGCTTTCTTGGCCTACTAGTATTCTTTTTCACATCAAATTTTACCAAATCCAGCTAGTGATGTATTATCCGAGTGATTCTTGGGTATGTGTTGGTGAAAGTGATTTTTGTTTGACACATAACGGTTGACACCACCAATAGAAACTGACATGCGATAATTTATATTACTTTGGAAATTTTTGATTATTCAATGCGCCACATGATGATATTCAATTGGTGGTATTAGGGGTGTCAATGGGTCTGTTCCAAACCCATTTGGAAGGATCCAGACCCAGACCCGTTTCATATGGGTTTGGATTCAGACCCAGACCCAATAATTTTATAAATATTGGATCCAAACCCAGACCCATTATTTGCACTCATTAGACCCGTTAGACCCAAAATCAATTATTTTAATATTCAACTATCAAATAAAATAAATAAATAAATATCAATTTATAAAAATAATAAATTATGAAAATCTATGTCTATACTTAAATTCATTTTAAAATAAAATAAAATTTTTAAAAATTATTTTAATTTAAATTTTGGTAAAAAATATATTTTTTTTTAAAAAAATTAATTTTATAAAAAAATTATTTTTTTTCAAAAATATTTTAATTTTTTTCAATTTTTTAAAAATATTTTTTTCAATTTTTTTATTTTTAAAAAATATTTTTTATTTTTAAAATTAATTTTTTTATAAATATTAATTTAATTTAAATCCAAATAGACTAATAATAAAAAAAACTCAAAAAGATCCATTTTAAGGATCCAAATGAGTAGACCCTAATGAACCCAAGACCCAAATGGATCCAAATGGGTAGACCCTAACGGGTCCAAAAACCCAAATGGGTAGACCCAAACCTAACCAAAACGGGTTTGGGCGGGTATGGGTATGGGTCTACCTTACCCAATTGACAGGCCTAGTGGTATCCACCTCCACGTGTTGGACATCCACTCAAGAATCATTCGTGGCGGTGAACACCACCCATTGAATATCGTCGTGATGCATTGAAAATTTAAAGTGACGACTGACGCGTAACGATTTATCATTGATTTGAATTTTTTTGACTTTTCAACACATCACGTTGCGTCTTCATATTAATCATATCACTGTTCACATGGTGCACTTAGTCCACCCAAAAATCACTCCTTATTATCCTACTTGTGGAAGTGAGAGTCTTACTCTTTATTGATTTTGCATGACCCAAAAGCAAGTCATATAAAACTATATTCCCTAACTAACGAAGCGCAGCTAACTCACTTGAGAACTGTTTCTACTGATAACCTGCTCTTTAACAACTATGTTGTAACGGTATAAGTATTTATACCTGCTACCTCTACCTTCTTCTGTGTGTTGATCACTTGAAAGTAACATGCAACACATTTTCGGATACTCTAAATTGGTGGAAACTCAATTTGACTTTCAGCATTCATTCTGGAAAGTATCCTATAACCACTGTTTTATGAATGAATTCCGGTAATGGGTTATTCTACATTATTTGATTTTTGTTTTGGAAAGACTAGTTTTTTTCAGAAGCTTAAAATAGGTCCACACAATCCTAAATTCAGCCATTATTCTACATTATTATCTTCTACCATATTATTAAAGCTCGTTTATATTGCCTCAATACATCAATTGATGATGCTGATGGAGCATGGTGAACCCTCATTTTCTGTATTTAATCCACCATGTCACTGTTTGCTTGATAAGATCACTCACTTCCTCCACACTGAATAATAATTTTTCCTTTGAAGATCTTATTATTTCTTTCCCGTTATAAGTTATGAATGATAGCATACAAAAGAGTTCTCAAAAACCTTTTAATCAACTTTGCTACCAATCTCGATTTACCCGCCTTCGATTTGTTGGGTCATGTTGCCTGCATTTACCCCACTACTTATAACACAATCCCCAAATTTGTAAAGGCCAGTAGCAATGAAGGTCTGTTCTTTCCATTTGATTGTTTCACAAAACACATATAACATTTGCCTTTGTCGGCAAAATATTCCTTGTCCGTAACTTAGGTCTTCGATGGAACACTTTCATAAATAATTTTCCACAAAAACCACTCACGTATGGAGAGTGTGAAACTGACTTTTGACGAGATGACCTCCATGAATAATGTTTAATCCAAAGTACAAGACATATACAGTTGTGGAGCGACTATTATCACGAACATCACCCCAATCTGAGTCGTCTGATAAGGCACTAAGAGTTAAAGACGATCCTTTTATCAAACGTGTATGCCATGATGGATTAGTTCTTTCCAATATCCAAATATTCTTTTTAGTGCTCACTAGTGCAACTGAGTCGAAGCATGCATGAAGTACGTTTGAGTTGGAGCATGCATGAATTGAGAGTGCTTATTCACGGTGAATGATACCCTAATCGTGTGACACTTAAGCCAGCAAGATGGTGATACGGTTGAGCATCCACATATGGAGAGCCATCATGAATACATAGAAGCTCAATAGAAGCCATTGGCGTAGTCGCGTCCTTGGCACCGGATATATTAAGTTACTCAAATAGATTCAGAACAATGTTGAGATACGAACAAGACGTGCTAAGAATAAGCCATGAGATGTACAAATGACCTCGACGCTAAGAAAGTGGTGTAGAAGACCTAGATTTTTGAGGGAGAAGCTACGAGCCAATGTGTTAAGAAATTGGTGGTCACGAAAATCAAAGTGACTTTCGATGAGAACTCTATCATCATCCTAAAGCATGAAGATTCACCTGGTGTTCCACGTTAGCTGCTTAAAGCAATTCTACAAGGATAATGAAGATTCGACAAGGAGCATCACCGAGAGACCAGGAGTTAAGCTATCTGTAAACAATAAGGAAGATATTAAAGACATCCTATCAAAGAGAATCATCCACTCACAATCTGGAGCGCAGCAGAAGGAGTACTTAATCAAGTGGAAGGGAAAAGGACTTGAAGACAATAGTTGGGAGCCAGCAGAAACCATCCATCCAGAAGATCAGCCTTCATCACTGAGAGCGTCGATGAATTGAGTGGGGGAGAGTGTTAGAGTCCAAACTTGTCCAGAGCATTGTTACACCTATATATGACAACTTGTTTTTCTAATTAAAATGTAGTATGTTAGCACAAGCACTGGTCATGTTTTGTTCCTATGGGAATGGAAAAAGTCTCATTGGCTCTTTACGCGGGAGTGGATAGTTCAGCCTTGTAGTTTGGCTACTCCACTCGGATAAGGTGCGTTATTCGAGTCCCTAATCTCGATCAAGTACCGAGGCAGATACAAAGCACTTGCCAATGCAATAGCTGAAGTAATTTGTATACAAACTTTACTTTGTGAGTTAGAGGTGCCTCACCATAATTTGCAGTTCTTTGGTATGATAATATTAGAGCCACTTATCTTTCAGCTAATCCTGTGTTTCATGAAAGGACAAAACTCATTGAGGTTTATTATCACTTTGTTAGAGAAAGGATCGTGCAGAAGTTACTTGAAATCAAATTTATAGCTTCAGGAGATTAAATTGCATATGGTTTTATGAAGGCACAAACTTTGAGGAAGTTGCAAAAATTACAATGCAATCTCAACTTGTGTAAGTTGTGATTGAGGGGAAGTGTTGAGACATTGATTACAATTCTATTGTAACGGATACATTTATGTTGTAACAAGGCAAAGTACCCGTCGAACCGACGGGTTTGGATCGGTTCGGTTTGAGGAAAATTAAAAATTGAACCAAATTATTAGTCATCAATTTTTTCAAATTTAAAACCGAACCGATCCACTAACATTTAAAACCAAACCGAACAAACCGGTTTCAAATTGAACCGAACCGAACCAACTGAAACCAAACCGGACTGACCGATTTCAAATCGAACCAAACCGACTGGGACCGAACCGAACCGACCGGGAGCGTCGCCCAATCCTATTCTGTTATATATATAGATATTCATGTCTATTATAATTCTAGACATTCATGTCTATTGTAATTCTAGGTACTCATGTCCTTTGTAACGGACATTCACTTAAATGTACAAACCATCCTAGAGGTTATTTCTAGCCTATCGCTTTATCAAATTCACACAGTTTAACATTTTTAAACTAGAAATCGATCATTGTAAAACGATTTAGTTTTGGACCGAATCAGTTTATTTCGGTTTGATTTGGTCTAAAAAAATGATTGCAATATATTTTTTTTCATATAACTCTTAGTTAATTGATTTAAACTAAATTTGTACATTTAAATATTAATTAAGTAATATAAAAAATATTCATATAAAATTTACTATTATTTTAATACTTTGATTTTCGGTTTGACCGAGTAATAAATTATCATAATTGATAATTGAAACGTTATAGTATTGATATTTGAGTTTTAATATACATACAGAGGAGGATTAGGTTGACAGCTGATTGATTTGGTAAGTAATAATGTCATTGCCAGCAGATAGAGGCAGAAGAAGCCTGTCCATGGCTGTTGGTTTAATATGCTAAAAAGGCTACTATTGAGTGTGAACATCTGCTAAGCAATACCACTGAACAATTTTATTTCATAACAGATGAATTATAGTTAGAGCGTGAACTATATTGCACTTTAAATGTTCGTTGATTTAGAAAGTGCCGATGAATATTTTATTTATAAATATATATTTTGATGCATTTATAAATAAAAATGAAATTAGAATCTAGTAAATATAAAATTATAAAATAAAATAATTTTCTTTTATTTTCATAATAAAAACTCATATAAACAACAAATGAAATTTATTTTCAAATATATATCATTCAATTAATGAGATGTAGACATGTAGTAATCCAAATTGATACACACAAAAAATTTACATTCAACTAACCTTTTTACGTATATTCTTGTGGCTGGTCTGCACCGACAAAGGTGATCAACTATTATATTGTTGTAGTGACTCCGAACGTTCCCTACATTTATCGAAATAATTTAGTATTTTAACAACTTGCCCAACATCTATGTACCAACTATAACCAGTTTAGTATCTTAGTTAACGTTTAAACTAATAATTTGCTATTCGATTGTCGCCAAATTGCAGGCACATGACAGCTTGATTTGGTGATGTGATTGAGATTGAGATGCTTTCACTATTAGAGGATATTATTTTAATTATCACTTGGTTAATGTATAAAATTTTTACCTTATTCAATAAGGTGTTGGTTTAGTGATTTTAGGTGTTGTTTAACAATCCCAAAATTCTGAGTTCAAATCCTGTTGATACCGCATTTACGCTTAGATCCGCTGGAGTTGCGCATGAGCTGGCCCGCAGTGAGTATGAATGTCATTATCAAGATGAAGGGGTGGATTTTTTTTCAAGAATAACCTTTTTTGATAATTTTATATCAAGAATACCTTACCTTTTTATTTGTTATCAGCAATACCCTACTTTTTGATTTCCGTTGGTAACAACAGCGGATTTGGGTAAGCAATCCGCTGTTACTAATTACGGATTTAACATGTCATGTTGTAATCCACGGTGACACACACATGACAGTATACGTAGATGGTGACTAGACAAATCCGTTGATAGTACCAGCGAATTTGTCCCAAACTTTCTCCCTCCGGTTCACCAAACAAACCTTATATATCCCCAAGTTCTTCCATTCACCCAAGCTCTCCATCTTCACCACTCTCACATTCATCATCATTTATTCACCTCAACAATCCAAGCTCCAATCTTTCCTCCAAACCCATCAATGGCCGAATCAAATGACCAACCCCATAAACCAAACAACCCAGCAGCGGCTGC
>NQLW01000039.1:47411-57515 GCA_002312845.1 Kalanchoe fedtschenkoi | reverse complement strand
CGTGCGGGTGGCGGAGATGGAGCGGGAGCGGGAGGACGCTGGTGGCTGCACCGCCGGATCCACAAATCGGCTATGGAGGCGGCGACATTGAGGACGAGGGTGGTGGAGATGGACCGGGAGGACGCGGGTGGCTACACCGCCGGATCCACAAATCGACCACGGAGGCGGCGACGTTGAGGACGCGGATGGCGGAGATGGAGCGGGAGGACGTAAGGGTGAAGGAAGCGTCGGAGGAAGGTGGGCAAGAGGACCGAGATGATGGTGGGTGAAGGAGGAGTCGGAGGAAGGTCGACGCCTGGGATTGTGAGGATGATGGTGGGTGAGAAAGTTTAGAACAAATCCGCTGGTAGCGGATTGCCTAGTCACTGTGTAAGTGTACCGTCGTATTTGTATCATCGTGGATTAAAACGTGACATGTTAAATTCGTGGTTGGTACCAGCGGATTGCTTACCCAAATTCGCTATTGTTACCAGCGGAAATTAAAAAGTAGGGTATTGTTGATAAGGTAAGGTATTCTTGATGTAAAATTATCAAAAAAGGTTATTCTTGAAAAAAAGTCGGAGGGGTGTGCGGCACCTGACCATTGCAAAAAGTAAAAAAAAAATTTGTAAAAAAAATGTGAAATGAAGGGAAAAACCCCAAAAGGAACCCTGAACTATCAGTATTTACCCAATTGAGGTCCGAACTATCACGATTTTAAAAAAGGATGCGATAAAAAAAATTAGACTGATTTCAGTTGATGCTTAAGATCAATTTCTTTAATTTTTTTCATATAATTGATCTTATTAAATTTCTTAAGGATTATGGGTGATAGAGTATAAAAAGACGTCGTTTTGTTTATGTGCAAAAAATGATATTATTTATTTTGATAACCAAACGACGTAATTTTTGCACACAAAGCTGAGTCTTGATAATATTTGTTTATGAGTATATTGGTAAATTTTATTTTATAAAACAGTCTATTTTTTTTCATCGCACCCTTTTTGAAGACTGTGGTATTTCTGACCGTAATTAGGTAAGTGGTGATAGTTCAGAGCCTCTTTTGGGGCTTTCCCTAAAGTGAATCATATATGTCTAACATGCTTTTAATTAGGTTGTCATCCTAACAACAAAATATATCTTATTGAGCTACTATGATCAGGAATTAAATCTAAGTTACTAGCTCACCCAAAATTTAGAGTATGTTTACTTTATATATACTCGTTTAATTGGTATTGACTCACACCCTCAAAATCAAATCAGTGCGTAGATTTCATGCAACAACTCACTTCATTCATTAAGTTGTATCATGTAATGACACAATTATTCAAAATTAAGCGCAGTAAACATATCAACATAAATAAAATTTATAAGAATAATTATCTCACAGTAATAGACACAAGGTTTCAACACCTGAATACATAAGAGATTTAGCAACTAAAGACCATAGAAGTAGATATGAATAAAAAGGTAGAAACAACCCATGCTATCTGCCTCAGATCTATTCTAGGATGAGATCTAGTGTTGCTCTCCACTGCTCCTCTTGAAGGTCATTGCATCACATATTAAAACCAATACCCAAAGGCACGCCTTTATAAAACACCTTGTATGCTCTTGTCAATGATACTTTCCAGCTCCATTGAACTCTTTTTAAATAGGCACGAAGTAGTTTAGAGTTTAAGTAATGAATTGATTTTGATCTTATGATGAATATTTTCAGGAGACTACAAACGAAGTCGGACTTATCGACTTTTGGAAATCAGAATTAGATTTTGATGTCAGCACATGAAGCATATTTGCTAAGGGAGTTTGTCAACTCTGTTGGCTAATATCCACTGCCAATTAGGCTTTAACTCCTTATAGAAATTTGTAGCTAATTATTTATGCTTTTGATAGCTTCTTGAAACGCGTAAATTAGACATCTAGCCTTAAAGTTACGCCCTTTGAAATATGGAAAGATTCTATAGATCGGATTTGGAAACTGCTGTTTGCCGCGTGCACATGTCATTTAAGTGTCGCGTGCATGGTTGTCGTGTGCGGAAAATGTCCATGTCATCTTCTCTCTTTCTTTTACTATGTGACATATGTCAGTCCTCCCCACGCATGGTAGTGAACCAATGCGTGCAACTCTTGCACTCGGCTGACCGCTGTCTTCTATCCTATTTTCTTCGTTTATTTGAATTTTCTTTTGCTTCAAAAAAATTATTCAATTAAAGTACAATAAATATAGCATCATAAATAAGAACTTATTAAGAATGATTATCTCGCAACATACATAACAAGTTACAACATTTGAACTACAGAAGGGATTTAGCTACTAAAAGCCATTATAATGAACATAATCTTATAAAAGGACGTTAAGCTGAATCGGATCACAATGGAACATTGTCCCTTGTTATTCAACATTGGTAAATAGACTCCTTGGTCTCACAAAGTTGGCTCTAGTCGCCCGGTGTTGTCACCTTCTTATTATACACCCAAAAGAGAAGGAAAAAACCTCCGTATATAGGTGCATGGCGTGCCCAACTTGCAACAAGTGATAACCATGAGTTGCTAAGTCATCTTTGATGTAAATCCTCTGAGAAGTATGATTAAGATCAGACTTTGAAGTTGATACAAATTGGATTCGAATTTCATGTCAAATTTGGAATTAAATTTGCCCACTGACATTGATTATCTTACTACCAGAAATTCATCGAGATTTGAATCATGACTCCTTACAAAAACTTGTAGATAGATAACTCTTATTTCTATACCAAATTTGAATCATTAAAATTATACTTCAGAACTCACTGGAATTTTGAACCAGGCGCGTATCTCTGTGCATTCCCACACACTCGGCTCTCGTAAGTGGCAAGTGCTGCATCAACTTTTTAGACTAATTTCTTTTCATGACACACATCTGTCCTTGCTACGTCACCTATGCGTGTGGCTGCAATCCTTAACATGCGGATTTTGCCCTCAGTCAAGTGTACTCTTCAGTCATTTGATATGATGTTGTGAGTATTTTTCTCTAAAAATATTTTTTTAATATGTTATTACACTAAGACCTAAAGTGTGCCTAAAATAAAACTAGGAGCTAAAACCATTGAACAAATTTTTTTTTAAAAAATTATGTTTGTAGAAAAAAATGACTTTTTTTTTAAAATAAATTAATTTTAAAGTGAATTTAAAGATAAATATATATTTTTCATAAACTGATATTTATTTATTTTATCTATAGTTGAATATTAGAAAAATTAATTTTGGTCTAATTGTCAAAATAAAGGATTTGGGTTTGGGTCTAATATGTAGAAAATTATTAGGTGTGGATATGAGTCTAAACCAAAATAAAATGAATCTGAATCTGGATCTTTTTAAATGGATTTGGACAAAACTCATTGACACCCCTATTTCAACCTCTGTTAACATATTATTGCATGATTTGGGGTGTATGGGGAGCAACTCCATTTAGCACTAATGGTCATTTTGGCTTCATTTTTCATTTATTCATTCATAATAATCGAGATAAATGGAATTGTTAATCTGTATGGATTCAACAATTGACCGTTGAGACACCCCATGTCTTTGTAAGAAATAGAATAATTTACTTTTTTGTTTTTTTAACAGCAACTAGCATGTTGTTTTGAAATTCTCCTAATGGAAAAAGGTGAACTTATAATAGTGCCGCTTCATGGTCTTTGTAGGATTGGTGCTTGAGTTACTTAGTCCGTATGGTTTTTGTAGGATTGGTGCTTTATTTGCTTAGTCCGTTTGCACGACATGAGAAGCACGTGCGACAAATTATGATTTTCAAAGATGTGAATTGGATTTATGGGATTGGTGAATTTTTAGAGAGGTGAACAAATTTAGATTTATATGTTTTTTATAATTATGCTTTAATGTAAATTTACAATAAGTCCTAATGATATTTTGCTATAATTTATTCATTTCTTTCTCTTTCCTTATATGATGAACATGAGTTTGAGTATTTTTTAAAAGTAAACATGTATTTATAGTAAATGAAATTGGGTATTTTTTGACAATTAACATGTGTTTTTCTTAGTTTTGGCAGTGACCATGTGTGTGCATTATATATAATTATTTGCGGTGAACATGTGTTTTTAGTGTATAAAATTGAACTTGTTTTTTGCAATAAAAATGAATCTGGAGTTTTATTGATGAAACAGAAGAGGAAGGGAAGCCAAGCAATCAATGAGAACAATTCGTATCATCCTCCATATCTGAACTAAAACAGATGGTCAATCAGAAGCTCTGGAATTTATATAGGTTTGGTAAATTAGCAGTGAACAGATGATTTTTTGTTACACATATATATTTTAGATAGTTAATGTATGCAATTTTCAATATTTTGACATTGAAAAATAAAATTTTGGGATTTCTGGACAATAAACATATAAAGTTTGAACTATTCATTTTCTGAATTTCTACTAAGTTTCTGTTCACACAAATGATTTATTTTGTCTGTTCACAGATTGTGTACCAAATTGACATTAATAAAATCAAAATAGAAGAATCGATGCATATCAGATTATGCAACTAAAATATGTGAAAATCAGTTTCACGATGTGCACCTTATAATATATGACGGTGAATAGTAATAATAAATTAACATTTTTTTTATCAAAAATTTGAAAAAAGTATTTGTATTTACGTATCGAACAATAATATACGAAATAAAAAAATCTGAAAACTTAAAGATCTATTTTACTTTTTATAGTAAGTTTCATCATTACTTATTACATGTCTCAAATAATTAATAAAGCATAAAAAAGAAACTTTAAAAGAAATCATATAATCAAAACACAACTGTTTCATATACAAAATGATTTGTCTAGAATTACATAAAATTCTCATCCTCAGATGGCTTCCAAATAAGCTTGTAATCAATTTATTTTAGCTTGATTTTAGCCGCAAACTTTTGTAGGTGGCTAGGCACCAAAGAAATGTACAAATTTCTTTTGCTTTGTTCATTCCAAATGTTGCTTAATTTTTCTTCAGATTTTAATAGCTTGATGTATAGCGAGCTCTTCATTATAATGACATCCGATATGTGATTTATTTTCATTTTTTGTCATTTTATGCGAGTTTAAAATACATTCATTTCAATATTTATGTTTACAAATTTTTAATTAGCTGAGTTTTGTTGTTTTAAAACAGACTTGATGAAAAGTCAAGCACCGGTCAAGTTTTATATTTTTTTGGAACGTGACAGAGTTCGCCCACCCCTTCGTAGTGAGAGAGCCCATAATCAAATATTAATTACAGTGTCTTAAGATTGTTTTCACTGACCTTGTAACCATTTCCTGAATCCACAGCAAAAAAACCAAAGAGGGATTTCTAAATTACATGTGCTACAAAATAATTATATTAGCTCAACCTAGATGTAGATGGCAGATTGGGTTCTACACACAAGATAATATAATTATATATACATCAATAAACTAAGACGTGCATGAAGATGGGCCAGAAAAAAAGACACACATGCTGGTAAAAAATCCTGTAAAAAATGTTATCAAGGTCAAGCAATGGAAATCGTCCGATCCTCCACTACCAAAACAGTTCTTTTACTCTGATCGAACGACTATCCTCTCTATATAGTTTTGCCTGCAATATTTGAAGCTTAATTAGTCTTAAGAATTCAATACAGCAATGCCTTTCTTGGTTACTTATTGAATTTGCTTTTAGGTTTGATATTGTGTTGCATTTGACATAATATGCAATTGAGATAACATCCACACCTACATTATTCATCATAAGTAATATACTGCGATACAATATTGTTCAGCTCAGATACATTATTGTTTTACCAAGTGCACGAGTTTTTAAAGAACCAAAATCAAACCAGGTTCTTATAATGTAAGCCTAAACTTCACCCAAATGAATGATTGCCCATGTTACTTACATCTCAGCCAGCATAGATATATCGCATGTTCTCCGCGACCAAGTCCGCATGCAGTGGTTGAGCCATGATCTTACTTAAAAAAAAAAAGTCTTCTATCAACTCACTGGAGATTAGTCATATTATTAATCAATTTTCAAAATAATTAACTCTTGAACCCAGTTGATTTTAAAGAAGTTGCGCCACTCTATACACACGCAACTAAATAAAATGCTTGTATTGTATACTCATCAACAAGGTGCATCATGTCAACGAAGTGGTAAGTGCTTGTTTAATGCTTATGGAGCAATCATTAGTAACAATACAACTCATAGATCCACACTCCCCAATAATATCCAGCCATATTTTTGACATGTCTCTGCCTGCTTCGCTCATCTATAAATTCTTGAAACCATTTCATCAGACACAACTTAACACCATCTATCTGCACTCAACAAAGATAAACTTCTTTTATCGATCTTTGTTGAAAGCAGAAGATGGCTTCTTTCAAGCTTGTTTCTCAATTTGTCTTCCTTCTTCTTGTCGTCAGCTTTGTCAATGCAACAAGTTTGTCGCTAAACTTTTACAAGAAAACATGCCCTAAGTTTGAGGCCATTGTGAAGCAGACCACAGCTCGTTACATAAAAAATGCACCAACACTTGCAGCCCCTATACTAAGGATGCACTTCCACGATTGTTTCGTCAGGGTAACTGCTGCTATACTTCTTTTTTCTGCACCACTAATAAATGTGTAGCGCGACATCTACCGATGTTGATGTTCAACTTGTCGCATGTGGTTGTCGTAAACGATGCAGGGTTGCGATGGCTCCGTACTCCTGAATGCCACCAGCACCAACCAAACTGAGAAAACTGCTCCCCCAAACCTAAGCCTTAGAGGCTTTCAAGTGATTGATGGTGTTAAGGCAGCCCTAGAAAAGAAGTGTCCCGGAGTGGTGTCATGTGCTGATATCCTTGCACTCGTAGCCCGTGACGCTATTTCCCTGGTACGACTATACTGAACCAAGTATATCGTCAACTTACTTCACTTTTCATACGTTAGTGAATGCAATAATCAAATAGCATGCTTGGGATGAACAGATTAACGGACCGTTCTGGGATGTCCCGGTTGGGCGAAGGGATGGGCGAGTATCAATCCAATCTGAAGCCTTCACGTTGCCTCCTCCTTTTGCCAACATTTCTTCCCTCATAAGCGCTTTCAAAGCTAAGGGCCTATCGGTGAAGGATCTTGTTGTGCTTTCAGGTTAGCTACATGACACCAGCTAAGGAAGCTGCATGCATTTCTAACATCTTTTCACATGATCTATCCTCTCCGTAATTTGCACCAGGTGGGCACACAATTGGAAACTCTCACTGCTCATCCTTCACCAACAGGCTTTACAACTTCACCGGTAAGGGTGACACTGACCCTTCATTGGACTCAAACTACCTGAAATCCGACGAGCTTCGTGGAAGGCCTGATGTCGCTCTGAGATTCTTCAACTGGGCTGGGAGGCAGAGCAAGTATAAGCATAGGATTGAGTGTTATGCTGCTTTGATTGAGAGTTTGTCTGCTGGAAATGATTTGGATAGGATTAGGTCTGTGTTTGATGAATTCAAGAAGATGAGATTTGCTATGACCATTTCGGTAGCCAATTCGATGATTAAGGTGTATGGAAATCTTGGTATGGTGGAGGAGTTGCTGTGGGTGTGGCGAAGAATGAAGGAGAATGACATTGAGCCCAGTTTGTACACTTTTAATTTCTTGCTTAATGGATTGGTGAATTCGATGTTCATCGAGTCTGCAGAACGTGTTTTCGAGGTTATGGAGAGTGGGAAAGTTGGGCCGGATATTGTGACTTATAATACAATGATAAAGGGGTATTGCAAGGGAGGGAGAAGCCAGAAGGCGATGGAGATGTTTAGAAACATGTCGGATGCAAATTTGGAGCCTGATAAGATTACTTACATGACACTTGTACAGGCTTGTCATGCGGAAGGAGATGTTGACGCTTCCTTAAGTCTGTACCAGGAGATGGAGGAGAAGGGGTTGGATGTTCCAGTTCATGCTTACAGTTTGGTGATAGCTGCACTGTGCAAGGATGGGAAGCCTGCGGAGGGTTATACGGTTTTCGGAAACATGATTAGAAAGGGATGCAAACCCAATGTTTCCATTTATACAAACTTGATCGATGCATATGCAAAGAGTGGGAATATGGAAGAGGCTATGAAGTTGTTTGATAGAATGAAGAGTGAAAGGTTTGAGCCGGACAAGGTTGCTTATGGGGTTATTGTTCATGGTTTGTGCAAGAATGGGAGAGTAGACGAAGCCAAGGAATATTTTGATATCTGTAGAAAATCTGGGGTTGGTGTAAATGCTGTGTTCTATTCTAGTCTCATTGACGGTCTGGGAAAGGCGGGACGAGTTGATGAGGCAGCTAAACTTTTTGAAGAAATGGCCACAGATGGGTGTCCTAGAGACTCATATTGTTACAACCCTCTGATTGACGCGCTTGCTAAAAGCGGCAAAACTGATGAGGCTCTGGCTTTGTTCAATCAAATGGAAACAGAAGGTTGTAATCAGACAGTTTATACATACACAATTCTTATCAGTGGGCTTTTTATGCAACACAAGAATGAGGAGGCATTGAAATTGTGGGATGACATGATTGACAAGGGCGTAACTCCAACTGCAGCCGCATTTAGAGCTCTTGCAACTGGTCTGTGTCTATCGGGCAAGGTGGCGAGAGCGTGCAAGATTCTTGATGAGCTAGCACCCATGGGAGTGATCCTGGATAATGCCTTTGAGGACATGATCTATGTGCTATGCAAAGCCGGAAGGGTTGAGCATGCTTGCAAACTGGCCGATGGGATTGTAGATAGGGGCCGTGAAATTCCAGGACGAGTGCGGACTGTTCTTATCAATGCCTTGAGAAAAGCTGGAAATGCGGACCTGGCCATGAAACTGATGCACAGTAAGATTGGTATTGGATATGACAGAATGGGGAGTGTTAAAAAACGAGTCAAATTCCGAATTCTGTTGGACAGCTAGGATCTCAATACTTCCATTCCATAGTCAAGGCCGAGGGCTCCAGTGTCTGATATATTTTGATTGAATAAGTACTAGGTTTTTTTCACCAGAGCAATGAAACGAGAATAGACAATTAAAATGTGAACTTTCATACTAGAAAACAACTTTTAGTTTCAGTTGCAAAAGTGGCACTGGAATGGATCATTTAACTGTCTAGTAGTTATTTTGAGGATTCTACCACAACTGGATACAACAGTAACCAGAACCTCATTTCAGAACTTTCAAGTCCAGATCTGTAGGTGTAGGGATGGCAATTCAACCGAACCGTAACCGAACCGTCTCCGTCCCGGTCAACATGGATAATAACCGAGTTGACCACGCCCACGGTTAAAACCGTAACCGAACCGAAAAAAATTGGACGGGTAGGTTAAGGGTATGGTATTTGCCATATTCGCCCCGACCCGACCCGACTTTAGTTAACCACCCATAATAGTATTTAAATAAAATAATACATATAGTATTGAAAAAATTATTTAATTAATACATTTAATTCTAAAATACATATTTCTCTAGTAATTATTGAAAGAATTTAAATAAAATGCTCAATTTGTAATCATAATATAGTATTGTGATTCATTGAGTTAGCTTTATTAGATTATGCTTATTATATTTTGCTAGAACTAGAAAAAAAATCTTGGTCTCAAGCTGTGCGGCGTGTTTTCTTTATTTATGTCATTGAATGAAGCGAATTATCTTAGTGAAACCATAGACAACATCAAAACATTCATGTATGAAGCTATGCAATGAGTTTTATTTCATTTGTCACTTGCTGAAGTGACGAAATAGCTATTATTTTTTTATCATCGAGTGAAAGCTTGGCTGAAGCGGCCGATTGTCAAGTATGACTTTTATGTCATCAGTCTTTATTTCTATTATCCAAACCATTGACGACACAATTTGCAAAAAGCACAACCTTAGCCAAAGTGTAGTATGTCGTCTCTCATCTATACCAAAGATAAGATTTTTTTTATATTTTGTCTACAATTTGTGTCTTTACAAAAACTTCTATATTTTGTAATGTGTTTTACATTCTGTTTATTTTTATGAAGGTCGTGACAAGTGATGAAGATGATATAACTTCACTAATGAGGGATTCACTCTCTATTTTTTCAGACAGTGCAGTAAAGACCATTGTTTGGAACTATTTTGAGACGGT
>NQLW01000039.1:13400-35437 GCA_002312845.1 Kalanchoe fedtschenkoi | reverse complement strand
ATTAACGAATAATTCGTCAATTATAATAAAAATAGAAATGACGAACAATAATTTACGAATATTTTGGTCAATTATAGTAAATAGCTTCAATTGTTGGTGCAAAAAAGGGGGGTTTTTTGTGACGAAAGGTACACTTAACGAAGAATTCGTCAATTATATATAATATATAATTGACGAATCATGAATCGTCACAACAAATTGTCACATATACTAATAAATGTGACAAATTCTTTTTTGGTCATTTTAATCTGTTAATTATATGCATTTTTCTTGTAGTAATAATTAAATGTCTTACTTAATTTAAATAGTCGGGTCGGGTCGGATATGACAAATACCATACTCTTAACCTACCCGTCCAATTTTTTCCGGTTCGGTTACGGTTTTAACCGTGGGCGTGGTCAACTCGATTATTATCCACGTTGACCGATTCGGTTACAATTCGGTTACGGTTGAATTGCCATCCATAGCGAGCACGTACATGAGGACTTCACCGGGGCAACCTGTGGGCTGCTTCCTTTTGAGATTCTCAACAAACATGAGACCGAAATCTCCAGGCAATTGCCCTCCTCCCCAAAACCCTAGTCCCTTTTGAATACCTATCAACGAGGATCCCTTACAGTGAAGCGGCCTGTTTCCACCAAAACGGGTCTTGCCCAGGGCGAATCCGAGTAAAATTATCTAATCAAAATTTTGATTGAATTTAAGAGACAAAATTAAAGATTTAATTGAAATAATTATATAAATTCTATAAGTCAACCTCCATTCAGATCAGCTCTCTCCTTTTCCCTTGCCAACTTCATCAATTCAACATAAAATAATATTTATTAAATTTGATCAATTATTAGTATTAACATTTTTTTAATTCAATGTAATTTTAATTTAACAATAGGCAGAGGAGGGAGACTCTCAATCGCATTAATTTCAGTTCTGATAGTCAACGCAATGCCATGTGCCAAGCGTTTAAAAATTGTGAGTATTTGAAGTTCTGATCGTCTTATATAGTATGAATATTTTCACTTAAAAAATATTACACGAACTTAAAAATTGTCGACTTACATAACTAATTAATTTAAAATATTAATTAAACTTTAATTAAAGACCGCAGACGGGACTATGACTCCCTCCAATTCCACATAAGACAAACGTTGTCTGTCTTTCACGTTGCATAATGTCTAAACATGTTCACATGGTAATAATCAAACTAATCCTTTGACTTTCCTTCATCTATTACTCCACTGTGCTTCATTCTTTAATAGTTAAATTGAATAGATTAAAAATATTAATATTAATTATTAACTACATTGTATTTATTTTATGTAAAATATAAAATGAATGTGATGGATTATCATTCGGGTAAAAAAAATTCTGTGGATTATGATGATGAGCAGTTGATTTCTCACTTTTCAAAATGATAAGAAAAATAAATAAATAGTAATTAATTTGACCCGCAACAAAATGGAGAGAAAATATTATCCTTAACCACTTCGACGAGAAAGGTGGAGGTGCGTGCGTGGTGACTAATAAAGTATAAAAAATATAGAGCAATTGATGAGACGCTAATTAATGTCTGGCGTGAACACAATTTGCACAAAAGTTAAAAACCTCCAAACCCTTATAATATGACCATCTAAACAAAGACTTAGACCGAAAACAGTATTTAACAAATGTCTTTGTTGATTAACTATGAAATGCACATGGAGCGCCATAACTGGACTACATTATAGAGCTTGAAGCTTTCGATCTGCAGAGGTGGTGGAAGCTAGGGGATCCGAGGCATGCAAGTTTGCAGCTCCTGGAGTGTGTAGAGAGAGAGAAAGGAGGAGGATCAATATCAGTGCAGTATAATGGTGCTGGAAGACTGCCAGCCATGTATGAGTTACTGGCTCAAATGCGGCCGCGATATGTATGGATACAACCTTCTGATTCGTGATCGACATATACCTGAAGCTCATGCTGTTCCAGCTCCAAAGAAAATGATCGTGGTGGAAGGATCCGAATCTCAAACAGGTCAGTACATACATATATATAAGCTGTACGTGTTTGCATGTTTTAAGGAAAATTATCCACACTAGATTTCATTTGATTTGGAAACTTCAAAGCACTATTTTATTTAATCTTCATAACTTTAGGGTGTGTTTGGTTTAGGGAAAATATAGTGGAAAAGAAAGTTTGAGGGAAAATTGAAAGGAAATGGAATTCTTGGAGGATTCCTTCTATTTTTTCCTTGTTTGGTTTCATAAGGAAAATTATTAGGAATTCATTTCATTTTCCATAATCATGGAAAGTTTTATGGAAAATATGTAAAAAAAAATATCAATCTTTCATCACTTCATACATTTAATTTGATGAAATACATTGAATTTGTTTTAAAAATGGTTATTTGTTTGAAATCATTGAATTTGATTGCATTGGTTTGTTACAGATAAGAATCACATTTTTCATCCAATTTTCCACATAATTTTCTTTCTCTCATATTTTTCATCTAAACCAAACAAAAGATTTTATTTATTTTCCATCGAATTTTCCTTTCCGCCAAATTTTCCCTAAACCAAACAAAGCCTTAAGGGAAAGGAAAATGAAAATGAAATACGCAATGAATTTTATTTGATTTTTCTCTATTCATTTCGAATGAAAAAAAAATATTCAAAGCACTTATTCATTCAATCAATATTTTCTCATAATTTTCCCTCTGCAAACATTCTCTAAACCAACCATATACTTTCAGAGAACTTTCTTTTAATTCATATATTTATTTTCCCTTTTTTTTCATAAATCAAACACAGTCTCATACTAGCTCATGTACATATTATTATTATTAATTCGTCTAGAAGGTGATGGTTTGGTGTCCCGATGATTTTCATACCATATGAGGGCAAATATCGAAAAGTTCTTCAGTCTGCTCTCGAGGTGACCGTTTTAGTAAAAATGAACATATTTCAACATAGACAAAATTGTTCATAGTCAGAACTCGATTGGCATTACCATGATATTTATTCGACCATGCTGGAACTACATTGAGTGCCTTACGATCTAGTTGATGCAGTAGAGTTGTTTTAGAGAAAACAGAGACATTTAGTTTTCTATTTGATTTTAACTGGTTAATTAAGGACACGTTTGACAGCAGTTCAGATATTAATAGTAAATTTGAAAGTTTATTATTAGTTGATTTTAATTATTAAATTAATATATGTACCTACTACTCTACCAAATGTGATTAAAGATGTTCATTTTTAGTCACACTTGCTATGCAACAAGCTTGATGGAAGATTTACATTATTAATCATGTTTGCTAAGTAGCACACTTGATGAAAGATTTACATTTTTAATCATGTTTATCAAGGAGCAAGCGTGATAAAAAATGAACATTATTTTTAATCACGTTGTTTATATTAATATAATTCATGTATCAGAAAAAATGAGTAATTTTGTAAATCAGTATTTGAGTTATTGTCTATTCTCTATAATTGTCATAATTAGTGATTCTCTTATCTATAAAACACCCGCTTATTGCTCCTAAAAACATAGGTAAGTTGTGGAACCTCATTAAATCGTATGTTATTTTTTATTTTTCAACTGGTTTCTTAAACAATATATTTGTGCAGTTGGATATGGCAAGAGCAAGATAGACTCCGGCGGGGCTGATAATTCAGATCCTAAAACTACTGCCAGTAGTTCTAATACCGCTCAAGGTACGGCATGGCAGATTAGGGTTCAGCGCCATTCGAAAGGATTACTCGAATACTTTTCTCTAGTTTTTATTATTGACTGAATAAAATTATTCTTTTTTTATTGGACGTTCACCGTTTGAATCCTGAAATTACCACACATATATATGTATGTATATATAGAGGTTCAAATAAGAACTCTAGTTATCCGCCGCTAACCCTTCAGATCTCCATTCATTTTCAAGGTTCGCGGCACGTGAAATAACAAGAGATTCGTTGGATCCGAAGCCAAGTTATATCTATATATTTAACTTTATACCAATTTTATGTAATATAAAACATCAAATTCATGGTTTGGTTTCAGATAAGGGACAGCCGGAGGAGCAGTGCCAGATATGTGTTGCTTACTGGCTAGATAAAGGAAGATATCTGGCCGGATACCAATTAATAATACGTGGCCAGCACATACCTGAAGCTCATATGACTGGTCCTCGAAAAGCATCATATAAAAAAGGTTAGCATACACAGATCCATGCTGATATTAAATAGGAGAGAAGAGCTTGATGAGGTGGGAAGATGATGATATTTAGGCTGTGTTTGGTTTGTGGAAAATTAGAGGGAAATAAAAAATATAAAAGAAAATAAATTCCTTCTAAAATTCATTATATTTTCCCTCGTTTGGTTTGAACTTGAAAATTTTATAGAAAGTACTAAAACGTTCTTTAAATTAAACAAATTTTCCTTCAAATTTTTCATCTAACTTTCCATTTAGTTTTCCATCTCCAATTTTTCCTAAATCAAACAAGGGATTCCATTTCATTTTCCCTCAAATTTTTTTTCCCTCATATTTTTTTCCTTCAAATTTTCCCTAAACCAAACACAGTCTTAATTTTCTGAAACTGAAAAATGAAAACTGATTAATGATGAACCTCCCCTAACCCAAAAGAATATATAGAAATGTGAAATTTGAGCCCTAATTATGATATTATTATGTCCAAAAGCTTTTTGTTTGAATAGATATATTATTTGATGCCTAAAACTAAAACTTTTATAATTGTAACTTATTATTTTCGCTTCGCTATACGAAATATTAATCAATAGTTTTGCAGTGAAGTAGGCAGTTGCGCCACCGGAAATGATGGTCAGATGGCAAGGTAATTCGCCTGTCATCCATAAGATTTCATATTAAAATAATCTCATAACAGATTAAGATGTAGTGGACACTCATACATTAAAAAAATATAATAATTAACCTTAAAATTATTATATTAAGAGGCTGATAGATTTACATGTCAACTTATCTAATATTTATTGATTTATAGAGTACGTGTCAATATATATTTTTATCAAATACAAAAACAGAATTTCATTTACAATAACTGAATTTAAATTTGTAAATCTTCATTTAGTTAAAAAAATTGCAATCATTATGAATTAAAATAAGATAAGTTAAGATTATACTAAATTCCAATATATTAAATAGTGATAAAATTGAACTTTTGTCATGATTAAATTTTAAAATAAATTATACTCACTTTGTCCTCTTTTACATGTCACTTAATCGAATTTTTTTGTCCACTTTTACTTGCCACTTAACAATTTTCAATGCGTATTTAATGTCAACAACTACCTTAAAATGTCAAACATTAATCATTTCATTATCATATTCAATATAAATTACATTCTCCACCAATAATCATCTACCAATTTTACTTTTTGCATGAATTTTTTTATAAATATATTAACCACTCATTCATTAAATTTATTCAACCACTAGCATTAACTTCACATTAATCTACTCAAATTAACCTTAAACGATCTGTAATATAAGACGGAGGGAGTAATATACAAATATTTGATAGGTCCCGCATTAACTTTACGAGCGACACTACATCTTATTGTATTCAGAATTTCATGACTCACTTCTACCGTCAGTGTTCTGAAAAATGTTTTAGGCGGCTGTTTAGGTGACACATAGGTACTGAGCAGCTTTTAAATGTCCCGATTTTGTGTTAGGTGCTAAAAATTGTTTAAAAGTCAACACCTATTATTCACCAGTTAATCGATTAATAATTAGAGATAAAATTCAAAAGGGCCCTGAATTATCAACGCTTACCCAATTGCGGTCAGAACTACCACGATTTCAGAGATATGTAACACAACACTATTAGCTCATTCAGAAAGAAGAGAAGAAATTAATTATTATTGTTTTCATTGAGAATAAAACAACCATGTTTATATTGCACATGAAAGCCAAAAACGAAAAGCTAACAATATTTGTATATATTCTACAAATATTGTATCTCTATCAAAATAAAACTAAATATCATAAATCTTTCTAGAATTGAAGATTATCTCCATTGCATGAAATATTCAAGTATATCTCTTAAGAATATCCATGAAATATTCACCTTATTGGGCCACTCAAAGGATTAAGCCAACATACTCTGACCTAATAATTCTAGTGTGGCTCAAGATCACGAACTGCAAGCAGATGTCGCAGTGTTGTCAGCTTCACCACTGACAATGCCTTTGTCAGGATATTTACTCTCTACTCCTCCAAGCAAACAAACTCTACAATAATATGTCCTCCTTCGACACACTCACATATGAAACAGAATCTTGTGTCAATGTGCTTGTTGCATCAATGGAAGAAAGAATTATTTATTAGGCAATGACAAATTTGTTGCCAATCAATAGCTTCACCGTCTTGGGCTCTTCTCTAGTTAGCTCCCTTAACAAGCTCCTGAGCCACATTGCTTGGCATGTTGCTGTTACTGTCATGAATTCAGCCTCGTACGATGATAATGCAATAATTTTGTACTTCTATGAAATCCACGAGACCAAGACGTCATTAATGTAGAATGTCGTACCTCCCGTGCTCTTCTTGTCATCCATGTAGCCAGCTATATCACTTTTAATGTATTCGGTGATCAACTATGGGCCTCTCTTGTTGGGCTACGCTATCTTATAGTGCGTTATTCCCTTTAGGTATCTCAAGATGTGCTTAACCGTCTTTTGATGCATCCCGTTCGGCCTCTCCTTGAATCTGCTCGCCATCCCAATAACATATGAGAGATCTGGTCTAATATGTACGAGATATCTGAAATAGCCAATCACAAGATAATATTTAGTAGTGTCAATGAGTTCTCCATCAGCATCCTTGTGTAGCAGCATCTACACCTTCGTGGAGATCTTGATTGGTTTGCATTCAGTCATGCAGAATTGAACCGACACCTTCTTGGCACATAGAGTCTGCTTGATAGTGACGCCTCCTTGCGGCTCCACCTCAATCTCAATATAGTAAGTAAGTAATCCCACATCACCCATCTTGCACTCATTATCATATGCTGGTTGAACTTCTTGATCATCGTTGGATTAGCGCTAGTGATAATGAGATCATCGATGTAGATGCCAACAAGGATTCCAGCTCAGTCCCTTCGTCTTTTGTACACTGCTTGCTCCTGTGCACATCTTGTGAAGTCGAGCTATTTCATACTTCGATCAAAGCGCGTGTTCCAAGCCCGAGGTGCCTGTCGGGGCTTATAAAACGCTTTGCTAAGTTTGAGAACCACATGCTCCTTGTTCTTCATCATGAATTCTTCTAGTTTGGCTACACGTACCACTTCCTTGAGCTCACCGTTGAAGAATGTTGGTTTGACATCAAGATGATGAACTTTCAAGTCATAATTTTCTGCCAGAAGGTAAGAATCATTCACACGACGTCAAGCTTCGCCACTGGTGTAAAAACCTCTTTAAAGTCAATGCCTTGCTTCTAAACATAGTCTTTAGAGAATTATCTCATATTATGCTTAGTTACTTTTGCGTTAGAGTCCTTCTTTAGCTTGTATACCCATTCAAGCTCAATGAGTTTGTGGCCGATTGGCAACATCGTTAGGATCCATGTTAAATTCTTCTTAATAGACTCGATCTTCTTGGCCATTGCCCCCTCCCATGTCATATGGCCTGCAGCCTCACAAAGGCAGGTTGGCTCCTCCATCTCAGCGAGCATTGCCTCATCTTCCAAGTCATCATAATTCAACTCCACCCTTGGTGTGTCTCGTATTATGTCATCGATGTGTCTATATCGGACTGACCCATTGTCGGTGTCGTCACTGCCCAATGATAGTTGCAATGTTGTGGTGGCATGTGCATCAACATGTTAAGTCGCTAGAGCAATAGATGTCGATGCATGAGTTACTAGTCCTCTCATATTTGAACTTTCCAGTGTCGCAATAATAGTTTATGGAGCTAGCACAACATCTTGCTCTAGTGATGTCATGGGCAACGACTCATCTATATTTCTTTTGGAAAATGGCATTGAGGTGTCTCCCACTTGCTCATTATCCTCGACTATGCAGTCTATGGGTTCATCACCGCCTGTGTTTGCGTACCAGCTCCATTCTATGTTCTCCTCAAATATCATGTTGCGACTTACAACAATTTTCCTTTGTCGCGGGTCAAATAGTCGATGTGCCTTGTAACCATCCCAACTGTGGTGCCGAAATACACCATCTGTTGGCTCCGATCATTAAGCTTCTTCAAATGTGGTGTTGACACATTAGTCTGCGTTGTGCACCCAAACACAAAAAAATGTCCTAAGTGCGGCTTCCTCCTATTAAAAGCCTCAAATGAAGTGTGCTCCCCCATTGACTTTGTCGGTAGGTGATTTAATAGGTACACCACATGTCGTACTGTGTCTCCTCAAAACTTCACTGATACATTCATACTTTTGAGATGGGATCTTGCCATCTCCATCAAGGTCCTGTTTTTTTGTTTTATCACACCATTCTACTACAACGTATATGGAGTAGTGTAGTACCGTTAAATTACTTCTTGTTCACACATCCTGGAAAAATTGGCTGATAAGAACTCACCGGCGCAATCAGTTTGAAGCATCTTCATGTGGTGCCCACAAGCATTCTCAACCTCGACCTTGAACTTCACAAGCTTGGGAATGGTCTGGTCGTTCAATTTGATGATGTAAACTCACATCCACCGAGAGAAATCATCAACAATCAATATAAAGTACTTCTCACCTACCATTTTCGATGTAAAGATCTGATAACAAAGAATAAGGTGCAGTAGTTTAAGGGGCTTTCGAGCTCGGTATTGCACCATTATCAAAAATGGCTTCCTCACCTGCTTTGCAAATAAAAATCAGTGACACATCTGGTTTGGATGTTTGATCGGTGGCACTTCCATCACCATCTCCTTGTCAACCAGTAACTTTATTGCTTTGAAATTAATATGGCCTAGGCATGTGTGCCATAACCATGCCGGACTATCGAGACTCGTCAGTAGACAAATTAATCTCGCTAACTCCTGCCGAATGCGATAGAGAGCCGATTTATGATGCGTCTGACCTTCATGATTAGATAAAGAGAATCTTTATGAAACACCCCCAACTCGTCAACATCCATGGTCACCTTATGTCTTGTCTCGAAGTTGGCCTAGAGTCACAATATTGCTGCAGAGTCTCGTGATTTAGTACACTTTCTCAAACAGTTACTAATCTCTATTCTTACAAGAAAAGAGAATCGAGCTCTTTCTCATGATTTACACAGTGGATCCGTCGTCAAATTTGACATCGCTGATGATGCCTTCATTAAGTTCATAGAACTTTATTTTGTCACCAGTCATGTGATTGGTGGCTCCATTATCGAGGTATCACATCTTCATTGATGTTGTGACATCACTCTCAACAAGATGCAGTTCCAGCCACACCCTTTTTCATTGAGGTAGATGTGCCATTTTTGTTGATCCAATGCTACTTCCTCTAACACAACAAATATTAAAGTCGGTTAGGTGTCAACAGCTCATGTAAGATGTGCCTCTTCCACCTTTTGCAGTGTCTTACACATATTCACATAGTGTCCCATCTGATTACAAATGTAACACCGGATGACTCTTATTGAGGTTTCCACCTTCTGAGCCATCATTGCTCGGTGTATTACAACGCCCACCTTGACCTCAGCCTCTGCTATGACCATGGCAACCTCGCCTTTGTTGTCATTATCTGGTGACTTAACTCTTTTTGAGGAGTTACCACCTTATTTTTTCTGTCGCACCTCTTACTAAGCCTGAGTGAGTAGGAGCTGATCATCGGCATTGGTACCACCAGACGTTCGCCGCGTGCACTCCTCGTATGCCTTCAACCGACCTACCACTTTTTAAAAGGTAGAGTCTTGAGGTCGTGCAATTGCTCAATGTCGGCGATCACGGTCACAAAGCGATCAGGCGTTGTTTCAAATAATTTTTTCACTAAGGCAATATCAACCAAATTTTCACCAAAGTTAGCATATCTAACAAACATGTCGACGAGCTTGTCGATGTACTGGTTGAGGGTCTCCCCCTCTTGCATGCACAGGGTGTCAAATTCACTCTTCAACGTTATGACCATGCCTCCTTGACGTGATCTCCGTCGACGAACCTCGTTTTAAGATAATCTTATACCTCCTTCGTCATCTTCTTGTTTGCCACTTGCATGAGGATATCCTCCGAAAGAGCTTGGAAACATGCGGTCTTGCCTTCTTATCCTTCTTCGTATCAACGGTCTCACCTTTCGTCATTGGCGTGATTACCTCCCAAACACCTTAATCTTCCATTATCGCTTGCACCTAAATCACTCAGTTGATGTAGTTTGTTATTGTTAACTAAAAGAGTATATGAAAGACCCACCGTCGCTTTCCCACAAGGCTTCTCCACGAACAACAAGTGGCATTGTATAATCAAGAATACTTGGGCATAAAAAATAACCTCTAATACCAAATGTTAGACACAAGACCGACATCTCACTACAGAGATATGTGGCAAAACACTAGTAGCTCACATTTCTCTCAGAAATAAGAAAAGAAATTATTTGTTATTATTTTCATTGAGAATAGAACAACCTTATTTAATTATACTGTATATGAAAACTAAAAACAGAAAGCAACAATATTTATATATATCTTAGAAATATTGTATCTCTACTAAAAGAAAATTAAATATCCTAATTAAATCTTCATAGAATTGAAGATTATCTCCATTAAATATTTCAATAAATATTCAAGTGCATCTCCTGAGAATATCCATGAAATATTCAATTTATTGAACCTATCCAGGGATTAAGCCCAACAATTAGGAGGGGAAATTATGTAATGTTATATTTTATTTAACAATATTTGAGAATGAGTCAGAAATCCGACTAAGTGCATGTGTGCACTATTTTATATTTTTAGTGTTTTCAATTATTTACCTATGTTACCGGCAACATTTGTTTTGTGGTCGTAGCTTAGATAAATTTTTTTGTGTGTCTTGTTCATGCAATCATGTAAGCCACGGTAGAATCTTCATATGCTTAAATTAACTTGAGCATTGTCATGCAGAGGAATACGGAGACCGAAAAAAGGCTGCTGAGGAAAAATATGAAGCTAAGAAAGGCGTAGGGGAGCAAGTCAGAGTGACGGGAGATTCCTACCCAGAAACGATTCCGACTACTGACAAGAGTTGGTATTTCCCTCTGTACGAAGCTGCAATGGCCGGAGATTGGGAAAATGCGAAACAAATAATCGACCAAAATGGAGGAGAAACACTGAGGGCGAAGATAAGAGGCTACTCCGAGACAGTCATGCATGTTGCCGTTGGAAGCGGCCCAAGGACGACACCGTTCGTTGCAGAGTTGTTGAAGTTATCAACCCCGGCAGACCTGGAGGTGAAGAATATCGAAGGTTGTACGCCTCTGGGGATCGCCGCCAAAGTTGGAAATGTGGAAGCGGCGAAATTGTTAGTGGCCAAGAATCCGAGGTTGCTTTATGTGGCCAGCAGGGATGGGAGCTGCTTCCCGATACATAGTGCGGCCGAAAACGGGCATAGGGAGATGCTGCTTTATCTTCTGCGAGTCACTCGGGAAGGGCAGGTGCCCGATCCTTACGATCCTGATGTAAGCGGTCCGCGGCTTCTCCGTCTCATCATCCAAGCCGAATTCTACGGTATGCAAATTTTCTATTCTCTCATTTCCCTGAATTCGTACGCTCCTACCAAAGAAAATGTCATGTTGAAGAATTAAAATTTCTAACATCATATCGACGGACTACTTTACTTCACTTGACGACACTGATCAACATGACTCTTAACAATTTTGTCGAATGTCAAAAAACCCTAACCCTGAATCCTAAAACCCTAATCCAAAAATCACTACTTTTTTCATTATACTTTTGCTGAATACTCGCAGACGCAGCATTACAACTGCTGGAACGTAGGCCCAAACTCGCTACATCAGGAATGCAAACCAATCAGAGTCTGCTCATTCTAGCTGAAAACGCTTCTGCATTTTCTCCAAGCGGAAGAAATGGGGGCGTCTTACAGCCACTGATCTACACATGTGAGTTTCTCCTCCATTATTCCTAACCTCATTTTCCATTTTCACGATTTCATTTTTGGAAGATTTTTGGCTCAGCACTATTTACTATTCATAATTATTCTAGGTGTGTTGACAAAGATTAAAAGCAAGAGAGTGTTTCTTGCATAGTTATCAGTACCGGACCGGGAGTTGAACTGGTGTGAGTTCCGGTTCTCGGTTTACCGGTTGAACCGACAGCTCGAACCGGTTTGACCGGCGGTCCAATAGCACAAATATTTTAATATAGATGTAAATTACAACACAAAAGAACAGAAAAATTGATATAACCGAGTAGTAGGTTGACTGTCAAATTCATGGAAGATCTTGGGCCCGATTCTTATGGGCGATGTTTTGCATTTAATTAGTAATTATTAATTGCTTTATTATAATATTTATTAATTAGAATAATTTATATATTTATAAGGTACTGAACTTGTTTCTATAAACCGTCTAGTTAATACGGTTGAACCCGGTTTTGGCCGATTCGGTCCGGTGGAACCCGGTTTACTATGCAAGATGGTACTACTCATCAAACTGGACCGGACCAACCACCGATTCACGATTCAACTGGTTGAACCGGCCGGATCAGTTTTAATAACTATGATTTCTTGTGTGCTAGAAAGTTTTAGGTATGTGTATATCGGTTCAAATCAAAAACCGAACCGAGATGGTTCGGTCTAAAGTATTTTGATTTTATGTTTGAAAAATCGGTTATTTAAATGAACCGTAAACCGGATATAATTAATGGTTCAACTTTCAATTTTTAAAGAAAAACTTTTGGTTTAACCGAAAACCGGCTAAGTAATGTATTAAAAATTTCTTTTTCGAAAACATGTCTTATACAAGATTCGAACTCAGGTTGCTGCTATTATTAACAAATATCATAACCAATGAACCAATACCTCAACCTGTTATAAATTTAATACTATTATATAAGATTCATATTAACCATAAAATAGTTTTATTGACTGGCTGGAAATGCCCCAGCTAGGGTTAGATGTGGGGCAAGTGAAGCTAAAGATCAAGCCCCAAAAATCAAAAGAATCAAAACCTTGTTTCCATACCTTTCTTCTTCTCCCTTCGACCCTCATCTCTTCTCGACTTATCCAGTTGCCTGGCTCCAAATTGCTAAATCTCTAGCTCTAGGATAACTCTCTGAGAATCGCTAAACCGATTACCCATTCACAAAACACTACAGCAATCGCCGCATCTCGTCTTTTCGCCATTCACCTCTAGGATCAACACGTGAGAATTGGAAAATAGAATGGGTAGTTGTTTAATCGGTTTCCTACTTTTACACAGAACCGAACTGATTTAAATTTGGTTTAGTCATTGGTTTTTGATTTAAAAACCGAATTAATAATTAAATTTTGGTTCGGCTCGGTTGAAAAACCGACCGATGAGTACCCCTAGTGTTTATATTAAAAAAATACATCTATTTATACTATAAGTATCCTACCATATATGGAATCTTTTGGTCTATCCCTTTTATTGTCATTTCAAAGTTCTTCATGATTCAATGTGTTTTTCATGCTCCTTCTTCAATATGTCTTTCATGTTCCTTCTCCTGGTGGTCTTCAATGTCCTTCATTGCCTTCTGAATTAACTAAATTATTCTAAATATTCTTCCCCTAATATAGTAGTTGAGAATCAATGACATTGAGCTTTGAGCATAACGCCGAAAACTCAATCGCCTAAGTGATTTTTTCAGAATGTCTGGTAGTCAGTGTGATTTTTCTATATGGAGCTCCGTCCACTTTTGATGCCTTGCAAATGAAGTAGAAGTGTGTTTCAATGTACTTGCTCCTTGCATGAAAGACAAAATTCTTGCATAGTTGAATTGGTGATTGACAGTCGAAAAAATGATGGTAACGTCTACCACTTGCCTGTAGAAGCTTCCAACATCAGACGCCCAAGCCATAAGTCTTGGCATGTTGTTGACAATGCGGCAATGTACTCAGCTTCGCATGATGAGAGGGCTACTACTAGTTACTTCTGAGATTGTCATGTCACAAGTAAACGACCAATATAGAACAAGAGGTCGGTGGTACTCTTGCGATCATTAATGTCCCCAACTATGTTTGTGTCGTGTATCCCATGAGCTCGAGCGTGTCAATTCTTTTGGTGTAGTGCAAATCAAATTGCAATGTGCCGGTGATATAGCGGAGAATATGCTTGACGATGCTCATGGGCTCCATCGTGAGATTTTTCATGAACATGCTCACATACCGAACTGCAAATATTATGCTAGATCGGATATGAACCAAGTAGCGTAGGCTTCCCATGATACTTCTATAGAACGTGGGATCAATAATGGATTTGAGTTGTTCTTCTTTAACTTCAGCCGGATCTCCATTGGAACTTGGACGATGTTGCATTCGTTCATCCATGCCTTAGACAAGAGTTTAACCGCATATGCACCTTTGTTCATGATGATCTCTTCGTGTTGCTGCTTGACTTAAATGCCAAGATAGTAGCTTAGGTGTCGAAGATTGCTCATCTTAAACAGGCTCATAATCTCTTCCTTGAATGTCCTAGTCTCATCTGGATCAAGAATGGTGAGAATTAGATCATCAACAATGAACCAGAGGAGTTGGTGATGCTATACTTGGATAAGATGAAGCACAACAACAGCGAACGATAAGAAGAGAAATCGATAAACTGTAGTAGATTATTTACGCGCAAATAGTACACGAACATGCAGTAACAGCGATTATGAGAAAAATCTAACCCTAAATTTTGGTTCTGTATATCATATTATGAATTACACTTGTATTCAATATGAGGGTTAGTTTTAGACCCGAATGCATACATTGTTGAGTTTTTGACTCACAAAAGACGGATTTTATTTATTGGACCAAAGTTATAATGGAAGAAATTCTTTCACACTCTCTCACCCTAGTGTGTCACTCTCAACTCAAGTGCACACATCTCATACAACACACCCCTATTTATACTACTCCACTTCCCTCATGGACGGTTGAGATTAGTTTAATCTAACGGCTAATAATTGTGACTCTAGAAAACTCCTAGCATATTCTACGGAATATTCCTCCGCAAGCATACTCCACAAAATTATAGAATATTCCAAATAATTCTACAATCTCTAGAAATCCTACTCCTTCTCTTTTTGGCTTTGTTTTTCTTGGTCTCTTATCTTTTGAGTTTAGCCTAATTAGATATTGAATCTTAACACTCCCCCTCAATGCCTAATTTATATTCCCTTTGCGGCGGCCTCTTAATGTTAGCTCCAATATCAAATTTGTCTTATTTGACCTGATATTGTCTTCCCTCTTCAACCAGCCTCTCTTAAACTTTTGACAATATTGAATCACTTTGTCTTCTCTTTGACATATTCTCTGATCCTATGAACCTTCTTAAATATCCTTTAGTCTTTCCCGTTGTGCTTAACTTCATCAAAGTCCTCTTCATCTTCTCTTGTGATCCATAGTGAACATATGATAGTTCCTTGGTATGAGTAACCTCACTCAGCTCTCCCAACTTCTGAATTTTCTCTTCAGTAGATTTCTCTTCTCTACTGGCATTGTTCCTCCAAAGACCGTCATATATGATCTTCATTCCATCATTGTCTCGACTTTTAACAAGACATGCATCCTCCAACCAGCCTCGCACATCTGGTTCTATAGCTATTAACTTCATTCCTTCGTGTCCCTCCACGAAGTCAACCAACATCTCCTCTCTAGAGCCATCTTGCTCTATCTCATACTCAACTGACACATCATCCTGAAACGTTTCCTCACCCAACTCTTTTGCGATAGAGTTTGCTGCTATCTCATAGTTGTTGTCGCTCTCCAAGTCTTCTATCCATAGATCACCATAGCTATCATCTGAAAGATCTCACTCCTCTTCTTCAGATACATCTTTGTAGTCCTTAACTTCAGCAAATGTTGCCTCAAGATCCCACTCATCTTCACTATCATCACATCTCTGCTCCATCTTTGTAAAGTTTCCTTGTACCTTATTTCCGAATCGGCTATCTCTAGCAAAGTGTCCGTTGCGGCTTCAAGTGAAATATTCTCCTCTTTCTCGTCGCTTATTTAGTACTTGATAATCTTCTTCACATGAGTCTTCTTCTTCACTATCAGATTCATGTTGACGACGAGTGCTCTTACTTTCTTTATGCTCTCTTTTGTACTTGTCTTTGTCATATCTCTGACTTTGTTTTCTAGCACTGTAAAGTGCTTCCTCTGTTTGTGTCTCCTCCTTAGTCTCCGCCTTGATCGTCAATTTCGCCATTTGTTGCGCCAAGGCTTCTTGATTTGCTAGTAGATTCTCTAGCTCTACTAGTGTTGGTTGTTTAGGCCATCCTTGGAGTGCCGCTATGAAGCTATTATATTCAGGTCTTAATCCATTTATTATAATCTTCTTTTTCGATCATCTCCAAGTTTAGCATCATCATCCAACTGTTCTAATTCACGGTGTCAAATTCTTTATCTTGAAAAAGTATTCACTGATAGAGAGTGTACCATGAGTGGCGGTGTTCATTAACTCCCTCTCTAGTAATTGGAGTCTAGCAGAATTCTTCATAGAAAAGAGTGACGCCAAGATATCCCACGCTTCCTTCGGTGTTTCCACATCTTCAATTCTTACAAGCAAACTCTTATCAGTACTTATCGTGAGGGCATATGAGGCCTTACCACTTTTGATGTCCCATAACTTATATGCCTTATCAACCTTTGAAGGTGGTTAGGTCTCACTACCTTCTACTATCTCACAAGTCTTGTCCTCTCAAATAGGACTTCATGCAAGACTTCAATTCTCGATAGTTATGCTCATTTAATTTCTCCATTGATCCAATCATACTACCAAAATCCATCATCTAAATAGCAAAAGATAGAGCGTACCTTCTATATGATTGGTCCCCGGCCGATCCCTCTTCACAGTCCCTGACTGTGCTTCAACGGAGTCTCCTCGCCCAGTGATACTCCAATACTTCTTTCGTACCCTCCTATGTACTGTCCCGGACCGTCCCGCTCCGATACCAGATTGTTGAGTTTCCGACTCACAAAAAACGGATTTTATTTATTGGACCAAAGTTACAATGAAAGAAACTCTTTCACACACTCTCACCCCCTAGTGTGTCACTCTCAACTCAAGTGCACACATCTCATACAACACACCCCTATTTATACTACTCTACCTCCCTTATGGACGGTTGAGATTAGTTTAATCTAACGGCTAATAATTGTGACTCTAGAAAACTCCTAACATATTCCGCGGAATATTCCTCCGCAAGAATACTCCACAAAGTTCTAGAATACTCCAAATAATTCTACAATGTCTAGAAATCCTACTCGTTCTCTTTTGGGCTTTGTTCTTCTTGGGCTCTTATCTTTTGAGTTTAGCTTAATTAGGCACTGAATTTTAGCATACATGTATGTGCAATTATTAATATATATGTTCAAAACTTCTTATATAACCAAGAAATTACAAAAGGTACATATAAATCTAACTATGATGATGTTTATCAAATACCTTCACGCCCGTTATATAGTTATTTCCAGGCTTGAAGATCAATTTTGGTGGATCCATATTGCATTTGCTTCTGGGGCTTCAATAAATATCCATTCTGAAAAAATTATAAAACATAATATTCATGCTTGTTATAATTTTTTTAGCATTCATATTTTAAATAATTAATTTGTAAAACTTAAATGACAAGTAAAAAGAACAGAATCAACACATTTTTCAGGTGCGCCTCGACCACAAAAGAAACAACCCTACTACCTCCATGCGTCACGTGACGTCGAGAATCCAGGCAACAATCATAGAGAACCATCAGACAAGATGTGTCATTTCCACTGTCGAATATATTTTGTTTCAGGTTTGATGTTTATTCCTCAGCGTATCTATCTTAGTCTGAGCCGTTTTAAAATTTCATCAAAGAAAAAAAAAATCTGATGATGATGATGCCCACACGATGGTAATTTTTCAGCGCTGCAGACGCTACATCATGCGCTATGGAGGCTTTTAGAGAGAATAGGTATAAAACTAATTACTTGCTTCTCGCTAGTCTTGTTTCTTATGTACTAATTAATTACTCAAAATTATGTGCGCAGCTCCGCTCCTGAAAGACGTGAAGAATGAGAAGCTGAACCGGCATCATGCAAAGAAGTTGGTGAAATGCTTGTGCACAGAGGCAGCAGTAATTTTGGAGAAATCATCAGACGCTGCCCTCCTGTTTAAAATGCCGCTTCTCTTGGCGGCGGAGAATGGCATCCACGAGATCGTGAAACAGGTGACTTATTCTTTCCCAGATGCTATTTGGTATTATGATAACAACAACAGTGAGATATTCAGGCTGGCAATTCGAAATCGGCATCATGAAGTTTACAACCTGTTGTATGACATGGGCGATCTCTACACAAATATTGTAAGGCAATCAGTAGAAAATGGAGAAAACATCCTACATTTGGCAGGATATTTGGCACCTCCAGATCGCCTCAGGATTGTGTCTGGGGCTGCTCTGCAGATGCAGCGGGAGCTACAGTGGTTCAAGGTAATTACTCATCTTATTACATCATGGATTCATCACTACTGCAACTCTCTCTCTCTCTCTCTCTCTAGCTCTTTAAATGAAAACCCATCTATGTCGAAAATAATATAATCTCTGCTGTAGTTTGGCCATAAATGAATCAATTGTTCAAAATGAATTATGTTCAATCAGGAAATAACAAATTTAGGAATAGATTTTCACTAGCTTACTCATCTATATATATAGGGCAAAAGGGATTGTAGAGTCATACCGGTTACAATTATGTTGGCTAAAGGGATCTGGCTATACAGTGTCGTTTTACTAGGGTTTATGACTTTTAGAGTTTTAGGGGTTAGAATTTTAAGTTTTAAGATTTTCATATTCCAAGGTTTCGAAGCAGC
Source organism: Kalanchoe fedtschenkoi (assembly GCA_002312845.1). Classification (NCBI taxonomy): domain Eukaryota; kingdom Viridiplantae; phylum Streptophyta; class Magnoliopsida; order Saxifragales; family Crassulaceae; genus Kalanchoe; species Kalanchoe fedtschenkoi. The sequence goes on along the minus strand of NQLW01000039.1, from coordinate 16,492 downwards.
GTCATTGTACTAGCTAGGGTTTGTGATTTCTAGGGTTTTATGGATTAGGACTTTAAGATTTTCATATTTCAAGGTTTCTGAACGCTTTATGGTTCAGGTTTATGGTATAGTTTTTAAGGGATTTTAGATTTCAAAGTTTAATATAACCCTAAATACCCTAAAATGAAAAAAATAGTTAACAATGACGTTGTTTTTCTAATCCGTCACCTTACTGTGTTGTGCAAGTGAAGGAAATAGAGAGTCTAGTGCAACCGGCATACAAAAACAAAAGAAACATTGGCGGGAAAACACCACAGGAGATATTTACGGCGAGTCACAAGAAGCTGATGGAAGACGGAGAGAAATGGATGAGAGAGACAGCCACAGCCACCTCATGCATGGTGGCCGTAGTGCTAATCGCCACCATAGTTTTCACGGCCGCTATAACAGTGCCCGGAGGGAACAACGGGAATAACGGCAAGCCGATGCTCGGTTCCGAGAGGGCCTTCGTGGTGTTCGGGGTTTTAGACGCCCTTTCATTGTTCACTTCAAGCATCTCGATATTGATGTTCCTGTCCATTCTCACATCTCGTTACGCAGAAAGCGATTTCCTCCGAGCCTAGCCGACGAAGCTGATCATCGGGCTCCTCGCCATGTTCCTTTCCGTAGCATCCATGATGGGGGCCTTTAGCTCGACACTCTCTACTTGATCGATGTTCGGTCATCAGAAAAAGTGGATTCTTGGCTCTGTGATAGCATCAGCTTGCCTGCTCATCGCTATATTTGCATCTATGCAGTTTTTACTGCTTACGGAGATGATCAACAACACCTACAGGTGCAAAATTTTCAAGAAAGGAAAGCAAAACAGATTATTACGTGCCATAAGCTCAGCTTATGGGTGTGGTATTTGTTCCAAGAAGAGAAGTTAAAAGTTTAGGGGTAAAATTGTTGACTCTTAAACCTGATGGGATTTTTTTGTGTTTTATTGAAATTGGTGGGGCATTCTTTTTGTTTATATTTTATTGTACTTTGGTTTTCATCCCCCAGATAAGAGTTCAGACCTTGGTGATTGTATGTATTGAGTATGTTTTCTTCTTCTCCCATGCGTGGGAGCTCTTTCCATTCATGTGTAGGTTTTGTGTCTCTCTCCTATTTGGAAGCTCTATTCATCTCTGTGTGAGTGTGGTTGGTTCTTATTCAGCATGGTGACATGTGTGATTTGTTCGTAGGTGTGATTGATATATATGAGTTAATTGTAATGCAATGACTAACTTATAATAAAAAAATTCGTGGGCATTCATTTGTGATTTTACTACAATGTGAAGTTTCTGTGGTCTACCACACTACTCACTCCGTCTATTTTATTTGTCGTTTTTCTTTCATAAATTTGAGTTGATTTGTCAAATTATATAATAACCATTATGATGATGGATCTTAATATATGTTTCTCAAATTCTAATCCGATAATACATTTCTATTATAATTTTATGATATTTACATTTAAAGTTATTAGCATTCAAAATTTAAAATATGATATTTTAAGTGACAAGTGAAAGAGGACATATGAAGTATAATTTATGAGTGATTATTGTTTAGTGGGCAATATGCACAATTGTTTATCACGTGTATTATTGACTCATTAATAATAAACTGATACCTAACGCGTTGGAAAAAATTAAATCGATACATGACAATCACTGATTAATGATAATTTTTTTTGACTTTTCAACATGTCATTTGACTAGTCAAAATGACATATAATAATACTTTATAAGTGATGTTTGAAGTACATGTGATAGATAGTGCCCCCTAGAATCACTCACAAGAATCACTCACAATTTATTTGGTTTAAATGTGTAGTTTTTTTTTTCAAAATACATATTTTCATGGTCCGATCCATTTTAGGGGAAAGATCCAAGGGATAAGACGTGGATAAGGTCATGACATGTCCAAGCAGATTAACTATATGGCTCAAACATTTAAGTCCGAGCGTAGGGCCTGAACGAGACCCGCGTAAGTGGCTTGACGGGATAGAGGGACAAGTTCAATTCGAACCCACAATGGAGGCCAGAGGGAGAGATATCCAAACCCCACGCTCTTGAAGCTTGTGAATCTTATGGAAGAATGTGGAAAGTGTGTTCCATAAAAATATCTAAATATTTTGGAAGGAACATTCTAGCTAGCGAATTGTAGTAGTGGGTTCGGTTAGATCTCTACCGTCCGTCCATTTAGGAGGTGGGTGTGTATATAAGAATAAGAGCTCATTTGTGCCAAAGCATCCAAAAGTTGTATTTCTCTCAAAACAAGTCTCTCCCTCTCTCTAAAGTTTCTCATTAGTCTCTGTCTCAAAATTATATATGAAGTTAACCAAGTGATCCAAGTTATCTTCCGATGAAATGATTATCTAGTTTTAAATTTGAGAAAATTCAAGATAGGCGTCGCAAGAATAAGCGATTTAAAATGCGAGTCCGTGACAATTGGTATCAAAGCACTACTACAGATCCAGACTTACTACCACGCTTATTTTAAGGCTTTCACCACGTTTATCAAGCGTGGTGAATCCGACCGTCGTAATTGATAAAGTACAGAGCGTGGTAATAGGTTGACCACCTATTACCACGCTTATTTCTTTAAGCGTGGTAATAGGTTGGCCACCTATTACCACGCCTATTTCTTTAAGCGTGGTAATAGAGCAATTTTATTTTAAAAAAATTAAATTACAAATTAATCTAATTTAATATATATTTTAATTATTTAATTTTTCATAATTCCAAATACAATTTTATATTTCAAAATTTTCCAAGTTTACATCTGCTCAAACGTGATTTCTCTCCTTTTCTCTTGGCTCTCAAATTAGTCTTTGACTATAAAAAATAAACAAATAATTATAAGTAAAATAGAATAAGGACAAATTAGTCATCGAAAAAGTCGATTGCTCCCTTCCTCTTGCCTTTCTCCTCATTGCTCGTCTTCATTCTTTTTTTTATTGAAATATTTAAATATACTCCAAAATAGAATAAGGACATATTTGGTGGCGTCGTGGCGAGGCCATTTGAGGAATGATCTAACCCCGAGCGAGACACAATGAGAAGACCCAAACTGAAAACCCTAAA
>NQLW01000039.1:0-12400 GCA_002312845.1 Kalanchoe fedtschenkoi | reverse complement strand
GTTTATATTAATGTGAAATGACCTTTATTATGAATTAGTAAAATGAAAAAAATAATATTTAATTTTTTAAGATATGTGCAATTATAAAATAGGGTAAATTACAAAAGCATACCCCGAACTACCACTCATTTTCAAATTAAATATTTAATTATTCAATTTCAATATCAAACTTTTTAATTCGTCAAATTCGGTACTATACACTTAATAGAAATAAACAATTAGCATGAAATATGAAAATTAATTTGGAAGTCCAACTCTTTGGCTAGAATTTTAAAATTTGCATAAACATATTGGATATAAAATCTATTTTTATATAAATTTTCTCATTTTATTAAGTTTATAGTACTGAAATTGAAAAATTAAAAAGTCTGGTACTTAATTTGAAAATAAGTGATAGTTCGAGATATATTTTGTAATTTACTCTGTTAAATATATACTAATACTATCATGCGACAAGTAAAAATGAACATATAATTTTAGTTAAGTGACAAATAAAGATGATAGAATAAGTATATATCTTAGAAATGTGTTAAATTAATTTTTTATGAATATTACATTCTCTATTTTCTTTTATTTGTCACGTAAATTTATGCGCATTAAACTTTATGTGTAAAATACTATTTGAATTATAGATGATGTAAAATTATTACACAAAGTTTTTAAATAGTCATAATAAAAAATTGTAAAAATTTTCAGAAATTAAAACCATTTTGTATGAGAGTGATTAATTGCTCTTTAGAAAAATAATATCTGATTTTCTTGGCTCGACAAAAGCGTTTTAACACCTGACATATAAACTACATAACCAGATATTATTTAGAACAATGATTGAAATAGGCTTAAATTATCTGAATCAAACAAAATTAAAATTGATCGAAATTAAGGGTCTCTATCTTATAAGTTGGGGAGAAAGAAACCTCTAGATTGTTGATTTGAGTCAAGATCTATTTAATTAGGGTTTAGAGTGTTGGCCTACACTGTTTAGATAATAATTATACAGCTACAATTTTGATAACAAAGCTTAGTCATATTAAATAATCCAGATAAGTAAATATTTGCAATCATGCTGTTGGTAATAATTGAGTAATTTATAGATATTTTTAAATTAATATTTTTAATTTTAAAATAAAGAAACTATATACTGTATGATGATAGAGAATTTCTCTAAACAATTTTATATGAATTTCTATGTGCAGTAAAAGTATGGGACTAAATTAAAGTTTTTACAATATAAGTAATAATTATGAACTGTAAATCTGTCTTTTAAAACTTATTTGTTATTCTTGATATTTATTTCACTTGTAATGACTAATATATTCGTTTTACATATCGCCACAAAATAAATATGAAGAATATTTAAGATTTTTCTTATGTACATGTCAAGAAATTTTCTATTATCAAAAATAGAGTCTCTTTTCTGATAACGTAAATAGTTTTTCCTGAATTTGGTTGTACAATCGATAAAATGAATGATAATAGACGAGAATTGGTTCAATTGGTAAGAGATATGATCAATTATGTTTGCGTTTTGTCAAATACTTACGGTGAACTTTATTGAAGTGGAGCGAAAATTAATCCACATACAGAATATCGGTTGAAATATAACATGCAAAAAATGTACAGAAATTTTGTGATTCTTAAAAACTTTGTGATTGTGGCTATCTTCTTCATCGCTAGCCCGGTGATTGAAATGATTTGGTCTTGGTTGATATGTTGGCTGTTGGAGCAGGATTAAGATGTCATATGAGTATTAATTATGCATTCAAATTTATCTATATATATATAAAAGATCAGTGTCTGTTCGTCTGTCCGTACGACGCTCCCGGTCACGTACCGATCACGTGACACACCTCCGCCTCCAGCCACGCCCAATCCCTCCAACCGCTCTCTCCTGCCCACCCCCACTACACCTCGCAATCCCGGTTGCCGTTGTCAATCGATCCAGCTGGGGAGAGGCGACGTCTAGGCAGTGTAGAGATGACATTTGGGTGAGTGAAGAGCATCGGACGCGACTCGAACCGAAGAGGCGACGTCTGGGCGAGGTGCGACGACGAGCAGGCGGTTGAATGTCCAGATCTAGCGAACGGGCGTCTTGGTAGATCTGGGTTGCTCTATGCCTTTCCCGGTGTCGGCGTCGGCCGGTGACCTCCAACCGGACCCCCCTCACACCTCTAACCACACTCCCTTAACAGCCCCCTCCATCCAACCGGCGTCTGTCCGTACGACGCTCTCAATCATTCTTTATTACTACCCGTCGGAACGACGGGTACCAACACTTATTTATGAATAAGAAAGTCTAATTATATATGATAGAGCTTTAATTATTTCTTATGAGAGTACGTAGAGTTTCATAATAAAAGAGTAATCACAAAAAAAACAATATTTATAAATGTGAATGTCTGGTGCCTTCATATAATTGAATCTTGCACTCCCGAACACCAATTTAAGAGTCTAAATCTACATAATCATTACTTTTTCAATTAAAACTCGACTTAAACAATGTGAGTCATTTTACTGCAATAACAGTTTGAAACATAAATGATTTATACTGTTCTTCTTAAGTCATACATCAATTTGCGGTATAAATGGTTTTCAGCTAAAACCTTATGAATATTAATTACACATTTAAAATTATTTATAAGTGAGAAAATCTAATTATACCTGAGATTCAACGTATATAGAACTCAAATCTATATAACCATCACTTTTTCAGCTAAAACTCAACTTAAATGATTAGAGTCATTCTGCTACAACATCAATTTGAAACATAAATGATTAATATTATTCCTTGTATGTCAGACATATGGTCAATTTACGATATAAATGATTTTTCATATGTTATATGAATATTAATTATCCACTCAAAATTATTTATGAATGAGAAGTTTTAATCATATACGAAATCCAAGAACTTAAATTATTTTTCAAGGGAGTACATGGAGTTTCACATGAGAAGAATAACAAAAAAAAAATAGAAAAAAGTCACAAATGTAAATATTTTGTGTCTCTGGGGAAACATAAATTTGAAACATAATTGATTGATGTTATTCCAGAACATCAATTTCCGACATAAATAAATTTCAAATTCATTCTGCCACTTTCTGCACTTGAAATATTTCTTTAGCCATACGCCTTTTTCCTCGCTGTCTCACAAAGTGATCCAGAAATTCAGACATCTTATATTCGCGATACATGGGAGGGTGTTCGTCATCGACCAGCTCTTCTATCGGACTGATCATCGTGTCTTTGTTCGGGCCGTAGAACACAGCTAGCGAAACTCGAAGCACTTTGCTACTCACAGCTCTGTGGTGCACGCTCTTATACCTCCCGTTGCTCAAAACCTGATCACAAAGGTCAAGGAAATAAATAAATAACCAAACTAAAAGATTAAGGCTGTGTTTGGTTTAAAGAAAATTTGGTGGAAAGAAAAATTTGAGAGAAAATAAAAAATAAGTGAAAATTATGGAGAATTTCATCTAATTTTTTCTTGTTTTGTTTCATTAGGAAAATTTCAAGGAAAATTGTTTGAAATTCATTTCATTTTCCATGATCATAGAAAGTTTTATGGAAAAATATGTCAAAAATATCAACATTTCATCACTTCATATATTGAATTTGTTTAAAAATTAATTATTTATTTGAGATACATTGAATTTGATTGGATTGATTTGTTATAGATAAGAATTACATTTTTCATCAAATTTTCCACCTAATTTTCTTTCTCTCCTATTTTTCATCTAAACCAAACAATGAATTTTACAAATTTTCCATCAAATTTTCCTTTCGTCCAAATTTTCCTAAACCAAACACAGCCCTAAATCTCACTTAAATTCAGAGCTTTAGAATTCGGACCTCTCATGATTGGATATGTGGGTTTAAAAAACTATAAAAAACTTGAACTTACTTGTATTTGGTCTCCGAGATTTACAACCAGCGCATTTGGCAGCGGGGCAACGGCCAGCCATTTGTCGTCGTGGATCACCTGGAGGCCGCTGGCTCCCTGTGATTGCAGCAGGACGGTGATGGCGTTGGGATCGGTATGAACGGCCAGGCCTAGTGTGAGCTCAGGATCCGGGCTTGGCGGGTAGTAGTTTGCTTGCACTCTCCGTCTCGGCTCTCCCCCAATCCTATTCTTCAAACACTCATTCTTCAGGTTAAGTCCTTGAGATATCAGACTCGAAAGCTTACCCACAAGAGCATCCATTTCGTCGGCATACTCGCTCACAACCTCGCTGTCGAATAAGAAAAATGAACCATTCAAAATTTGACCTGATTGTTGGGAATAGATGAATGAAAGTGGAGAGAAATATTGGAGAGAAACTTTGTAGGAAACTCACACCTTGCTAGGAAGCTCACTCTTTATTTCTTGGATGATTACAAATGACTACATGAGGGGTATTTATACTTGTTACAAAGAGAAATGGATGGCTAGGATGAAGTTCATCCAATGGCTACAATTTAAGACTCTAGATTTTTCCTATGATATTTTCTAGCATATTCCTAGTGTAGGACTCTTCATAAATTTCTAGATTTCTCCATACACTTCTCCACTTCTCCTTATTTTGGGTCATGCTTCTTGGACTTCTTTTGGACTTGATTTAGCCCAAAGACTTGGGCATTGATGTTCAATACTCCCCCTCAATGCCAAGTCTGTCTTGACCGTCTTATCATTCCGAGCTGCTCGCGAAGCTTCTCAAATTTGGAAGTGCTTAAACTCTTTGTGAAGATGTCTGCGATCTGCTCCTCCGTCCCGATCAACTGCATTTCAACTTCGCCTTGTAGAACCTTCTCTCGGATGAAATGATAGTGCACTTCCACATGCTTCGTACGAGCATGGAACACTGGATTCTCCGCAAGTCGAACGGCTGACTGATTATCACAATACATTTTCACCGGATAGTCTGCTGGCTGATTCAGATCCTTCATAAGTCGCATAAGCCAGGTACTCTCTTGCGCTGCCACAGCTGCAGCTCGATACTCAGCCTCTGTAGTTGACAGTGATACCGTAGGTTGCCTTTTACTATACCATGATATTGCTCCTGAGCCAAGGTAATTCTTTTAGCACATGTATTTCTTATATCACATTAAATTTCATATATCATGAGCCCTTTTTGGCTAAGCCCTTTCTGGCCAAATGCAACGTGAATGCGTGACAGACATGAACTGCGGTGTAAGCCCTTTTTGGCTAGGCAGTCGTCACTGCCGAATCCGGATCATGAAATCATTTATATAACAGAACGCGCTATCTTTTCGCGTAAACACAACGTCACAGACATGATGCAGCGTGTATGCACATGAATGAATGAATGCTCAATATAATTATTTCACCTTTCCACATGGGTATATTTTATGTTCATATTGTACACATTATGCTTTAATAACGATCGCATATTTAGATTTGTACGAACAGAAATACGTAGGAATTATTTACTCACCTCTTCCGAGCGAACCCAACAATCCTTAACGCACTCGAGCAATAATAATGCTCTATCATAACCTACAATTTTACATTCTATAAGAACGACAAAAAATGCCTAAAATTCATTGCTAACTCCTTACACACAGATTTAACCGTCCAACTTTGGAAGCTAATAACTTTACAACCAGACATAACTAGCTTATGATTTTTATACCACTAGAAAGCTTGTTTCGAGATAAATAATTTAGAAACAAGAATTGCTTAATTCGGATATTGTAAACTCAAGTTTCAGATCCTCAAAGTTGGATGCTTGAGCTGTCAAATTCTAACAGACAGGTTTGAACCTCTAACTTCGAAACATTATTTCTCCCTAACCAGGTGGAATTAGAAAGCATATCATATATTCCTAGAAACTACGTTTCACCTAGAACATGTTTAAAGAAAGAACTACTCAATTTCGTTATGAGAACAAAAAGATATCTTCATCCAAAGTCAGTAGGTAAAGCTGTCTAAAATAAACAGACAGCTTCTTACTCCTATCTTTAAACTCATTTATCTCATTAATCCGGTTGAACTAGATTTTGAAATTTATATGGTTGGAAAGAACTTTTTATGTAGATTAACTTAAAACCAAGAAAAACTACAATCGGATAATGGAAACTCAGTTTACAGCCATGACAAAACTGAAGAATAAAACTATTTTTCCTTAATCAAAATCGCAGCAGCTGATCAGTTACCTCATTAGGCGGCCATCTCAGCCACTCATACTTCTCCAACTGAGCCGCTCACTCCTTACATTCCTTATGCTCCTTAAATTGATGTCATTATCTGCATCAGGAGCTGTTTCCATTGGTTTCACTTCATCTTTGTTCGTTTGGAGCCCATCATCAGTAACCCTCCTGCAAGCTCACTTCCCAGCCACCAAATCAAAATGAATCCTCACTTTATACCAAGTCATATCACCATCCATCTTCATATTGAGCATCAATGCCCAAGTCCTTGGGCTAAAGATAAGTCCAAAATTGAACACAAAAGAGGAGCCCAAAATGAAGAGAAGAGGAGAAGGATGTGGCATCATTTTACAGCTCCAGAGGGAAGACAAGATTGGGTTGGATCTCACTCATGAAGACATCAAAGCCCTTTTGCTGGACATGTTTGCGGCCCGGGATGGACACATCAGCATCCAACATGGAATGGATATGCAGGAAGAGATACGGCTTGTCGTGGGGGACAAGTCGAAGATAGAGGAGTCTGACATTGCCAGGATGGAGTACTTCGAGTGTGCTATCAAAGAGACGCTACGGACACACGGTGGTCCGAGCCTCGTCATCCCGTGCCGAAATCAGAGGCTTGGAACGCTACAATCTTGATCAACACCTGGGCGATCGCCGTATGGGACAGGCCGTTGGAGTTCGTGCCTGAGAGGTTTATGGGCAGTTGGATGGGGGTACAAAGGGCAAGACGACAAGTACTTTCCGTTTGGCTTGGGGGCGAGGATCTGCCCCGGATCTCAGTTTGCTGCGACAGAAATCGAATACACCATGGCGAGCCTCTTGTGCTGGTTTGACTGGCAGCTGCCGGCCGAGACCTTGGATATGAGCACAAAGCTCCCCTTCGACTCATAGCAGTGCCAGTCGTCCCAAGGCAGCAACCAAATCATTGAAATCTGTTACTTGAGCTCCAGATGCATACTAGTCTGGGAAACGAAGCCCCTTTAGCAAAAAAAAAAAACAATGTTTAATATCATGGACTAACTGGCACAGATGTGTTTTCAAGTTGTAACACATTTATGAGCATGGATAAATATAACAAAACTTGCAAGTTTCATAGGACCTATGGTCTCTCAGTAATCATCTTAGCCTAGAACCAACAAAAATGCTGCGTCGTCCAAACGTGAAGAAATATATATATATATATTTCGCCAGGTTGTGTCTCCGCCTTCCTTTGTTGAAGTGGTCGAACCAAAACATGCCCATGAAAAAGGGATCGCTCAGCTAATAACCTTGGAAACGATTCCGGCTCCGACTGTTCTTCCCCACCCCCTCCCTCAATGCGAATCTTTGGCTAGTAACAGAGACAAGGGTACTACTTATGATGGAATATCGCTTGGAAAGTTGTTCGGGGTCTTTCTCCATTGTTGTAACTAACGTACACAACAGTGGGTGATTTATTATCGTATAAGTGCCACTGTTCATTTGCAGTAACATTCATTAGGTTTGTTCTTTGGATATAACTGTAGATTTGCATTTGTCAATTCAATTAAGAATGTTTTTTTTGTTTTTACAGCCTCACTGCTTGTTGAATTCTTAGTTGATCGCTATGAGATGATCACAAAACATTTGATTGCAATTTCAGTTTGATGTTTTTTTGTTTTGTGCATTCATTATAATTTTGAGAAATGCAATGTTAGCTGCGGCGGCACATCATACATAGGTTGATGTGCTTTATCTCAACCTCTCATAGTTCCCTATATGAGAGGTTGCTGCCTGGACCTAGACGAAAGCAATCATGAGCAGGAGCGTCAACTCAACAGATGATTGTCAACCGTGCAGGGACCACAGCTTTAGATATTCATGGAATGCAATCAGGTGGCCATTATATGTGCGGTTTCACTATTACAAGTGCAAGTGCCTCCGCAGACGGACAACTTTGAAGACAATTGCGCGAATATGTCTCCCTTGTTTCCACAAGTTTCATTACGTTAGTTCAACATCTCTCTCAGGCTCTCACAAGCAATCTCCTATCATACATAGACATAGCTAGCAGGCATCTTTACTTGTTTTATGGCCTGTATGCAAATCGTCTGTTATCCAGCCTTGAAGCGTCCATAGCTACATTTTCTTGACACTGATCTAGCATTGTCGAGCCATCTTAAGGGCCTGCGTCCAACCATGGACTTCTATCCAAACCCAAGATTTTAATTTCGGATATTTTATGCTTTGGGCCTTTGATCTGTCATGCTGTCAGCAGCCATGTAGCGTCTTCTTCTAGCACAGCTGATATATGAGCCACTTCAACATTTCAGAAGAGTCTATTTCAGAGATCAAAACCAGTAACTGCTTTCACTTCAATTTCAGATTGGCATGCACCATATACCACAGAGATCAGAACCTGTCACTGACTCGATTCAGTCAGCTAAAACAATCTACCTGGAATGCAGAGTCCCTTATTGCAAAAAGAATGTTTATTATCATGGAGAGAACTGGCGTAAATGTGTTTTCAAGTCTTATTACTGTTCCATTGGTTTCTTTTCTGCAAGTTCAGCAGCACGATTGCTGTACTTAGGTTCTATCTTCCTTTGTTTTTCTACAAAAAACCCTTAAATCCTTAAATATGAAAAATCTAAATCTCAAATATCTAGAAAACCCAAAACACCTAAAACTCTTAAAATCCTAAAACCCTAAAACCATATAAATCTAACAACCTAACAACTAGAACCTTATAATCCTTAAAATGAAAAAGAAAACTAATAAATTTTTCTTTTTGTTTTTCTGATCCCTTACCAGCTTATGTGCCACCTCATATCTTATTCCTAAATATTTGAATTTTATTGATAGTTTAAGGTTTTAAATTTTTTTTTGAAAAATATGGTAAGATTATAATAAATTAATATATTCAAAAATTAATTTACTAAATAAAAATATATTATTCAACAATAAAAAAGAGTAGTGATATGACTTTTTAAATTCTCATACGAGTGAAAATATGGGCTGTGGCAACCGACATGAGGCTCCATCAGTCACCTGTAAAATTATAACGAATTCAATCACTTCCTATGCATCTATTAGCTGGGGATGTAACGATTCGGTTCGGTTTTGATAAAAAATCAAACTGAACCGTTGGTTATTGGTTTGGAAAATTTGAAACCAATCGAACCGCTAGTCCTAAAAAACCAAACCGAATCAAACCACATGATTTGATTCGGTTTGGTTAATTTTTTTTTGATGAACTTTTATTTGCTAATTTAACTAATAAATAGTAAATTTTTCATATAAAATCTTAATTTTGTTTGCTTTTAGAAAAATTAAAAATCAAACCAAACCATTAGTCATCGGTTTTTCAAAATTTGAAACTGTAACCGAATTACTAATATTTCAAATCGAACCGATATTCAGTTTAATTTATTTCAATTCATCGATTTATCGATTTTTATTTACATTCTTGCTCTTAGAATCCATTGTCTTTTTCTCTTCAATGGTATATTATGTAGAACTCCGCCCTGCACACTCATTATTATTATTATTCAGTGCATTACAGCACCTTGCAGTTGACTAATTTAATAGGATTTCAAATCCCTTTTGAAGAAAAATAATGGATGTTGTTAACGAATGTAAAACATCATATGATATACAAAATTAATTATCTCAGAACCGTGAATGAATATTGACAAACCCTAAATCACTGTTTGGAAACGTGATTAAGGATTCATCTTTAATTATATTTGAAAAGATGAAATGTAATTTAAATTTTTTTTACGAACTACTTCGTGCGGACGAAACTGTATTATGACAGAAGACACAAACCACCTTCCACATCAATACAAACCACTTCCAACTTTGACACGAAACTATTTATTAAAAAGTTCCTCTTAGAGCTCGAATAAGAAAGTTGAAGTCCGAGGGGATGAACACTCTAGTCACAAAGTACTGCATTTAAATCACTAGTATAACGTCATTCATTACTACCGAAGATGAAAAGTATGAGCCTGAAAATAATTGCTACTGATTACAGTCGGCAAGTGCAGACAATAGATCTGTAGTAGTGCATCTGGGTCCTCTATTATTCTCGTACAGTGGTTGTCAATATGACAAAGCCGATTGACACAGGATTGGGACATCCTCTATCGTTTACTGCCTCCACTTTGATACAATATTTGTTATCTTCTTTTGTGCAGTAAAGCCTAACAGTATAGTAAGACAATAATAATAAATTTAAAGTTGTTTAAGGCCTCTAGCTTAAGTTGTCGTATTGTCCGACACCTCCGGTGTAACATGCATGTTTGTAACTATTCTGGGAAATGGAAAACGATTTGGCACCAATAGATATCGTGGATCATTCATTCATCTAGCCTCTAGCTAGCAACAATCTCTCTCATCTATTACATTTTTTTTTAAAAAATTCTGGCCTTACCACAATGCATGATTAATTAATTCTGGCCTTAGCAAAATCTCTCTCATCTATCAAAAGCAGGTAGTTTATTTCTATTCCATTTTCACCATTGCTACATCCTATTCGCGCTTGGATTTATATACAGTAGTGTAGTAGGGTGTTTCTCTGTCTGGGTGGAAGCTCTATATTAGTGTAAATAAATTAAGGAAATAGAATATATGTATAAAATTACTCTGACTGGCTAATCGATCTTTGAGGCACTGCAGCAAGCATATGATGCATTTAAAAACGGCTGGCCATGCATGCGGAAGTAAGCAGAAAGAAATGGGCAGGAACGAAGGCCATGCTAGCAATAGTAGTGATTCTATTTGGGTATTTCTTGTGACAACAGTTAATAATAATAAACTGATAAAGGAGACCTAACTCTGTGCCCAATCAAAGGTTGAAGAAATGAAAACCCAAGTCATTTGTCATGCCATATTTAATCTCATACTGAATTCAAAAGGATTTTTCGTCGCATTCAACTGTGCCCTTTTCGCATTGCAAATGGCTACCCGGCAACCTGCTGTTTGTTGTTTTGCTTGGTTAAACTACTTGGAAGAACAGCCTAGCCAACCTAACATTGGGTAGAAAAATAAAAATCTTGGGCATAAACACTGCACTGTCAAAATTGAAGGCAGTTCTTGTTTTTTTTTTCCGTGAACAACACTGCCATACTATTAACATGGGAATTTACTGACGCAAAGGTTTCAGCGGCAGCTTTGTCCTGTTAGTAGTATTTTGGAACCTGTATTTATCAATCCGCAACATAGTGTCTAACAATACTAAAAATAAATAAAAAAATCTTACGATTACTGTTGCCATGTGTGACTTGGACAATATCCAAAGTGGAGGGAGCACAGTGGACACCGACAGGACATGCTATCAACCATGTGATCACACTAGAAACTACCAGAAAATAAGGTGCAAGAACAAACATATAATCAGTCATACTTGAAATAATATCTACTCAACCCACTGCAATTTTTTTTTCAATTTATCCTTTCTTTAAGTTTTTATTTCTAATCTACCCTCTCTTTTTCTTCATTTTCAATTCTACCCTACTTGAAGAAAATCGCAGTTATGAACCGCGATTTTTCTAAAGAAAACCGCAGTTTCGAACCGGTGATTTTATTACCGCAGATTGAAACTGTGGTTTTCTTGAAAAAACCACAGTTCACAACTGCGGTTTTTCTCAAGAAAACCGCAGTTTTAAACCGCGGTATTGTTTTTTTTATAAAATCACCTGTTTAAACTGCGGTTTTAAGAAAACCACGGTTCATAACTACAATTTTCTTCAAGTGGGGTAGAATGATAATTTTAAAAAAAAGTAAGGTAGAACAGATATGAAAAATTGTATAAAGGGTAATTAAAAAAAATCATTTTCACAACATAATAATGTGATACAAATGTTAATGAGTGTTTTTTTTTTTGCAAAAGGGATGCTTGCATTGAAGAAGAGGATGAGTACAAACAAATAGAAAAGGAAAAACGAACTACAGAGAAAGAACAAACGAGCACATCTAGGCTAGGTTAAAAGATGATCCAAGTTGATAGCAGCTGCCCATGAATTGTTAAAACCAGATGATTTGATGTGCTTGATAACACCGAGCTTGAGGATGGATTCAGCTCTGATCAAATGAAGAATTTGCTGCCTGCTAAAAGGAACCTGGTTGAAAATCACATTATTTCTTCCTTTCCAAATCTGATAGGCACAAGAAGTAATAAAATTGAAGCATATGATGTGAAGTTCTTTGGAAGGGAACTTATAGTGGCTAGCCCAATAAGTAAGGTTGTCCAAAGAATGAAAGGAGGAGCTGTCTGGATACTTGC
>NQLW01000385.1:17406-58108 GCA_002312845.1 Kalanchoe fedtschenkoi | reverse complement strand
TAGTTCTGATGGTCAGCACAAATGGTGGGAAATTTTTTGGCAGCCTTGGATCCCTACAAAGTGTAGCTGTTTTGTGTGGAAATGTCTAAAGAATGCGGTTCCGGTAGACACCATTATCCAATCTGCTCAAATTCCTTTGGTTTCCAAATGTGTTTGCTGTGATAATCATAATGTGGAGAGTATTGATCACTTATTTGTGAAGGCGAAACAGCTCAAGGTTTATGGAAATTCTTTGGTAATATTTTCAGGATTGACACCTATACCGGTTCTTTTCTTCAGACTGCCAGAAATTGGATTCAACAGGCTCAGATCAGATCGCAGGTAGGATGTATCAGAGTCCTAACTTTTGTGATCACGGTGTGGGAGATTTGGAAGTGGAGAAATTCTTGTCGATTTGAAGAAGAAACCCCCAGGAAAAACATTCTGCACAAGATCATTTATCAGCTCCAAAAACTATCTGGGATCCTGAAAATCCAAAGGGCAGCATCTTGGCTGGACTCGCTGACATTGAGCTGCCTGCACATTCCTACTATTGAGGCTCAGTCTCCAAAAATAAAATGGATCACCTGGAAAGGGACTGTGAAAGGGATTACCTTAAGTTGTAGCAGTAATCAAAAGAACAATATAGTGATGGGGAGTGGGATATTCAGAACTAAGGAAGGAGATTTCATTAAAGCTTACTGCTGCAACATTCTGCATTTACATGATACAAACTATGCTAATTTGTACACCATCAAAATCGGAATTCAGTTAGCAGCTTGCTTCAACATTCAGATTCTGGCCATTCAGTGTGATTCGCTTGCTGCTGTAAATATTCTCCTGGGCAGAAGAGAAGTGCCTTGGACCTGTCGCTCAATTGCTCAAGAAATCGAGGCTGTCAAGGGCCGTATCCTCTTTCAACACATCTCGCGGGACGAAAATCTGGCTGCAGCTGAGCTGGCTAAGGAGAAAAAGACCCAGGATCTCGCTATCCTCCCGAGCTTGACCAGCTGCCCTCCGAAGACTAGACAGGCAATTAGAGAGGATCTCGTAGGCATCCATAGATCTAGCCGATTAAGCTAGGATTTCTTGTGTCCTCCTCCTGTTAGCCGTTGTGGCTTTGGTCGTTCCCAGCGGTGGTGAGGCTTTCTCCCTGCCGCCGGTTGCTGTATCGGCCACCGTCCGGTGGTCTTTTCCCCCTGTTTTTTTCTTTTTAATAAATTTGTTTTTTGTTTTAAAAAAAAAAAAAAATGAACAATGTGAGATATCATCCGTTATATAAACCAACAAATTATTCTGGGAAAAAAAAGACCCTATCGAGCACGAACTAAAACAAAAGATATCAATCCACAATGTCTCATCATGACCTTGTTTCCGTTTCCAATTTTGTGGCAGCAGAAGCACACCATAAAACAACCCCATCATCTACATCCACCTATCTTCACCATTCTCAACTTGATTGCTTAAACCTACTACTTGATTTCTAATTCTCATTACTTATTTAATATAGTTGTGATACAGAAACTAACTCTTCAAACTATTCAAGGGATTTCTAGTCTCAAAAAAAGAGTTATCCAAGCAGAGCAGCTATATCATTATCCAAGACCCACAACTACATACAGATAATACTGTCCAACATCACTCTACTTCCGTAAGCAATACTGGGCATAATACAGTCTAGCTGTTACACAACAAGTTAGGCCGTGTGTCTCTCTTTAACATTCCTAAATCATTAGGACATATTTTGACATAAAACTTTAGTATCTTTCACACTAGTTTAGTAATTTTTGTCTCATGCCAAGGCAAGCAAAACTATCTTTTCCTAGGAGCATTCAGACTTGTACAACTTTTGAGTAAATTCATATCGATATTTGGGGACTATATGGTGCATTGATGCTTAAAGTTTACTTTACATTAAATACTTGAACACGTGGATTTATTTCTGGAAGACAAAAGCTGAGGTGCATCTGCTACCTGAGAATTTATTCATGATGGCCCTGCTCACTTTAACAAAAGAATAAAGGTTGTTTGGACTGCTAATGGAACAAATTATAATCACTCATTTCTGTCAACATTCATTATTCTAAGAGTAGCATGTAAAAAGTGTTACTGTCTCTCTATTGAATCAATTAATTGATTTTCAATAATTAATATTTGATTATTTTGAGAACCAATTTATTTTTATTTAAAAATTATATTGTCTTATTAGAGACCGCTTATGGTTAATGGACTTTAGTCTACAGCTGATTAAGAATAAATATAAAGGATAGCACACAATCGAGTGTCAGATATTGAGTTGAGTGAAAATCAAATAAGATTCGATATGGATATGATCCGCTTCAACTTGCGTGTGAATTGGATAAACCAAATAAGTTAAAACCATTAGTATAATCCATGAATAGTATCCACTGAGTTTGGTCCACGGGTGCGTGCTCAATAACCCACCTGAATTGTATATGATCTGGTTCAACCTGCTTTGTTTCATTGAGGTTGTCATGAAACAAAGCAATCATTCAGCATAAATATAATAAACATAGTATCGTATTAAAAATTTATTAAGTTCAAATATCTCATAACAACTATTCACAAGTCACAGCACTTGAAGTACACAAGGGACACAGGCACTAAGAGACATAGAGATATGCATAACTAGTTTGATAAATTATACCTTACAAACTCACTCTAAATATCCCATGAAGTATCTTACAACTTAATCTAGGTTATTCTAGGCAAATTTGATGTATATCTTAAGAAAGATTTGATTAAGTTTGGACTTAGACGGCTGATAGAAGATAGACACGGATTTGGAGTTAGAATTTGAAAAATGTCTTCTTACTGACATTATTCGTCTTGCTGTTAGAAATACACTAGGATTTAGGCTCTAACTTCCCTTATGAAATTGTAGATAATGTTTCTTTTTTCTTGTAGCCGCTAGAATCACACAGATCGGACACAAGTGTGAATGTTATGCCCCTCGCAAGTTAGAAGGTTGACTGTATTTGAAAACATTATCCTTCGTGCGCACATGTCACTTAATGTCCTGTGCGCTTGATTCTTGTACGCGGCCAAATGATGATGTCAGCTTCATCTTCCTTCTGAATGACAAATGTGTCTGCTCTTTTCCACGTAAACCGCATGCGTTGCTGGTGTCAAGCATAAGGCTTACTTGCGATTTGGCATAAACTGTGTTTTATCTGATTTTCTGATCTCGTCTAATTTTCGCTTTAAAACTACCATTTTTAACATATTTTTGCGTCAAGACATAAAATTAGGTTGAAATATTAAAACTTCTAAAACCATTAAATAATTCTCAAGAACGGTCAAGAATTATGTGAATTAAGTATAAAATAAATCAAATAATTTGGTTTCATCAAATGGATATAGCCGAAGGAAGGAGCTATATGGGTTTGTAAGGCTTATTCCTACTAATATATCTATGTATTTTCCCAGCGCCATGTGTGGCTAAGTTCCCCTGTTTAGTTCAGGTGCAATGACTTAGTAATGACCGAACAACCTAGTCTATAACTTAACAAGAAGGCTCATGTAGAGCAACAAAGCAGTGCACACAAAAGTGACCTGTGATTTGTTGTTGTGAGATTATTACTCTTTATAAAGATCATGATTGTGTTGTTACCTTAATAAAATACGTTGTTGCATGATTTCTTAATACTAATCTAATTGTTATGCGTTGTGACAATATTAATTCGTCTAGCAACTAATAAATATATGCCATACATTTTTATGTTGCAAACACACTCTCAGTATGCCTGAGCTAGTTTGTCTAGGCTTCTATCTCGCATGATTGACATATATAATTTGTATCGCTAAAAAGTACAATGGTATTAGAATAAAAGCGACTATTTTTTCCTTTTCATAGTATTCTAGTGCATGATGTTGTATATTTTGCCGAATTCGGTTCATCACATGACTTTTATCATTAGTAACCTAAAAAACTAAGTAAGAATTATGTTTAAATAGATTTAAGTCCTAACTTGTTATTATAGTGACTCAAATATGGTTTTTATTCCATTTTTAAGGTTTCGAAACCAAACGATGTTTAAAACTTCAAAAACAATGTAAGAATCATGGACACAAATTAGCCGGAAAAGTTAAACCTCAACACTTTGGTGGTAAGTGGCCGAAAATATGAAATGGCCAGTAAAGGGTCTAAATTTGTCAGAAGTTAGGGTAAGGTGGGAAACTCGCCAAAAGTTAAGAATTGTTGAGACTGCCATATTGGCCGCAAAATGGTTGAAGATTATCTACAAATAGTAGCTGAAAGATCGCCGAAACTTTACTATAAACTATATATGTGGTGCCATTCTTGCCAACTCTTCACGGACGGAAAACCACAAGAAATGTTTTTTTCATTGGTATTTTGGGCACCTTCCGACCAAATTTTTAACTGAAAAGGCAATTTTTATTAGTGTTAATATGAATGAAAGTGATAATCTATTCCATCCACATATTTTCTTGGGTTTCTTTCAATTGCTCATGCTAAAGTCGATGTCTTGAAAGATTATAAGTGTGCCTACGACATTACTTTATAGTAGTTGCCACGACATTACTTTATAGTAGTTGCCACGACTTACACTGCGTAGGTAGATTTCAACATAGTTTTCATGGAGAGAAGCTCCGCCACCTTGACTTTGATTAAGGTGTCGTCGAGCCAAGTACTTAAAACAAGGATGCTTATTGTGAGGAACTCAATTATTTTTACTTTTTTCTACTTATATTGGATTCTTAGTTCTCACTTTCGATGTCAAGTCATACTGTGGGGTGTTGCTTGTGAACTAATAACAGTTAGACAAGAAGGCAACAGTGCGTAGGAAAGAATAAGTGCACATCATGTTTTGTATAACTCGCGAAGATTTTCTCAAAGGAGTCACATGCAAGAAATGAGCAGCCCGTGTGCACGACAATGGTGATCATCACAAGATAACGGAACCTTGTTGACTATTTTGCTTTCTTTATTTCAAGTTTTTAATTACATCCGTGCAATTATAGAAGTCTATATTAGTTATTATCTACTTCTATGCTATTGAACTATAGGGACACAATTGAATTTTATTTTGAATAGAGAGCTAGAACTTAACTGTTAATCACCTCTTTAAGTTTTTTTGACTTACTTTACATGCACTTATATTTTTCATTTTTTTTTCATACCTCACAGCATGGTGAAATTTTAAATAAAATGAAAAACAATTCAAGTCTTGTGAGTTTTCCTAGTACATTCTTATAAATTTTATGCAGATTCTAACAAAAACATTTTTGTTTAGTAAGAGGATTTGGTTGAAGGCCTTAGAGTGCCTCAAAAAGTCTTGTCAGTTCGTGTTAATTTTAGATTGAGGTAATTTTTAATGATTTTATCTTTGAATGTCATGGCTAAGTCTGCCTACTAGTTTTATGTCAGTTTAAACTATTTTTACATATGTCATGTTTGATGGGTATTCTGTTGAATATTGATAGCATTTTTCAGAAAAGTAAGAAAAGAAGAAAACCTCTAAACTGCCTAAAAGAAATAGAGAAGAAAAAAGAAATAAATTACTAGAGTAAAAAAAGAGCTTGTATAAAGAATTGTAAAAAGTAAATTCTTGTATGCTTACATATTTTATAGAAATTAGGCTTTTGGTTGATATCCCACTGGCGTGAAGCTAAATCATGGTTTGAGTATCCTTTAGTAGGCCAGATAGGTGATATGTAGACACTTTTTGCATAGCTAGTAAACAATCTTTTCCATGGTCATATTGTTGAAATGATTGTTACTCTCTTTGTCCTTTTTTACATGTCACTTAACAGATTTTTGATCCACTTTTACTTATCACTTAACAATTTTCAATGCGTATTTAATATCAACAACTACCTTAAAATGTCAGACATTAATAACTTCATTATTATAAATAATAAAAAAATACATTTCTCACCAGTAATCATCTACCAATTTTACTTTTTGCACGAACTTTTTCAAAAAAATATTAACCACCTACTTATTAAATTTGTCCGACCGCTAGCATTAACTTCACCTTAATCTACTCAAATTAACCTTAAACGACATGTATTAGAAGATGGAGGAGTATTTATTATTCATGAGAAGGCTTGACACATGGGGTGATAGGTACGTACAAAAAGATAAATAAGGTTAATGCTAAAATGTTTGGCTTGATCATAATTATTTATTGGAAAAACCCCTAAAGGAGCCCTGAACTAACATTGATTACCCAATTGAGGTCTAAATAACTTTGATTTTCAAATAAGATTCAAAATCTCATTTTTTGGACTAAAATTGCAATTATATGCGGGTACTCTAACAACGACGCTACTATCGCATGTAGTTAAAATAAAATGGCGTCATTTCAATTTATATTTTTAGGAAAAAACCTAAAAGGATCCAGAACTACCATCTCTTACCCAATTATGGTCAGAACTATCACAATTTTCATATAAGGTACCAAGTCTCAATTTTTGGACTGAAATGTAATTACAGTTTCACACTGTTACTCCATCCAAGATGTCATTAACAGGCTTAACAGCTACCATCAAAATCAATATCATGTCGTTTTATTTTATACTTAAAACTTTTATTTTCATATTAATTGAATAATTATTTAAAGATACCTAAACCCAATCATGTCTCTTGCACGAGTAACCGAGATTTTTTTCAAATTTGGCCTTTTCCGCTCGTTTGCTATCATATGTGAACCACCGCTTGGTTTTTTATCTCATCTGACCTTTTCGCAGTTCCAAACAGTCACAATCTGCCTCATTTCCGTTATTCCGAACCACGACAATTCTCGGTCGATGATTTTTGCCACGAATCAGCCTACGTGTCTGTCCAGTAGGATCATCACAATTCAATACCGCGAAAAAATGGACCATTTTCGCACTTCCGAACTGTCACACTATATTTTCATTGTTTCGAACCGCGAAATTAGAATTGAAACATCGCAGTTCTTAACTGCGAAAACCGTATTTCGTAGTTCTAAACTATGAAATTGCTCATGTTAATTCCAGGTCCTAACCTGGAAATTTACCTGTTAAACCTTTTAAACCGGTAACATCCTACCCTATTAAACCGTTTAAAAACGGTAACATCCATCACACGAAGAATGAATCATAAAACTTGTGAAATAAACCTGATTTCATAAAACATTCTAAGAATTTAATCCAATCTAGCAACAACAACAAAAAACAGAGTAAACCTTTCTACACGAGTTACAACCCCAACAAAACAATGAACAAATAAGTCACCTACAGCGTGACTGGCGCCTTCGCTCTTGCTCATTACGCTCCTGGCGCTCTAACCTCTCCTGCGCATCCGGGGAGTATATGATGCGACCCCTCTTAGACCGCATCGACTGTCTGGGGATAGCCGGCTACTACTGAGATGCATCCAACTGTGTGATCTGAGAAGGTCCGGCGATATTTCCAGCATGGTTATGG
Source organism: Kalanchoe fedtschenkoi (assembly GCA_002312845.1). NCBI lineage: Eukaryota > Viridiplantae > Streptophyta > Magnoliopsida > Saxifragales > Crassulaceae > Kalanchoe > Kalanchoe fedtschenkoi. The sequence continues at coordinate 50,689 of NQLW01000385.1, read as the reverse complement.
ATCTCTGCATCGAAAGTATCTGCATCAGGCTGTATTGAGCTAGGTTCTTCATCTGCACATATTTGATTGTTAGAATAATACAGAAGAGACATTTAAATCATATTCGACAACTACAAAATAAGTAATACACATACCATCTGATAATGTAATCAAAGCAGGATCAATACGAATATGGGCGGCCTCGTTCATGTCGCGTCTGTCAGCACGACATGAATGGAAAAGGTCGTGTGCCACCTTTTTCATTGAAGTAGTGGAATCACTTAAAAATATTTTCCTAGCCGCCTTACATGAACGCACAAGAGTCTTAAGCTGCGAAACAAAACATGTGTCATTGGATGTGGTTGTAAATGCAAATTAGAAATAGGAATATTAGTTCAACTAACCAAAGTCGTGCGCTCTCCAGTTGTGGGCTGATATGCATTCACATGGAAATGCGTGGGCTGAATTATTCTGCGAGTAATCATATCATACAACGCCATGTACGTGGTATGCATCATCCAATCATATATACCGGATCCAACCAACACAGCATGCTCTCTCTGGTCCCAGAAGGCTATCCAACGGTGATGCTCTACTGCCCAGTCCAACTTGCCCCGCCTCCTGATGACCTTATGCAGGTTCGAATGTCCATCTCTGGGCGGGTCTGGGACTAGTGGCTGCTAACCAAACTGATGCATTACCCATCCCGGATAAAGCCACTCCACTATGTAGAAGCAAATAAGTGGCACCTCTGCACTCCAGAGGTGACAACCCTGTAGACACAGCTCATTCAGTCCCTCAAGACGATCATCATGATAGGGCTCCCACTCTAGGTCTGAAGGACTCTGACGGTCCAGATGGCCTCTATAGTATAACAAGACCTGGTGCGGGCTCTGTGCATAACTTCGTGTCCCTGCCCACCGTCTGGATAACAAATAAACATTAATAATGTTAAATGTCAACAGTTATAAATAAAGAAAAATGTATTAATGTGTTTAACAACATACCCGTATGAAATGGCTGGTAGCATCCGCGGATGATCACCTACAACCTCTGGCCAGTCGTGGACTAGAAGTCTTGTCTGGTGCGGTCGTTCTAATGGCATGCGCTCCCAGCACCAGAACTGTAACATCAACACTGCGCCACCAATCTGCTTGTGTCATCCAACATAAGTCGTGCATAGATGCCTGTACAGAAAGGCTAATACAACACTTCCCCAATTGTAACTCGAGACAGTATCAATGTCGCTGAGGAGCCGAAAATAATGGAGGCTGATTTCGTGGCCCGTAGTATCCGTTAACAACGATGATCCTAACATACAACTCTTTTGCAGAGTGATATAGCTGCTTATATCTGGAATTGGTTTGGTAGGATTTTTAATATTCAAACTCCCTCAAGCTCCTTAACTCAGGCAGCCAAAAGATGGATAGAACATGCTAACTTAAAGTCTCAGTTGGGTTGCCTCAGAATTCTGACTTTCATCATTTCCATTTGGGAAATATGGAAATGGAGGAATGCCACCAGGTTAAATGACACTTACAACAGAATCCAGATTATCCACAAGATCATATTTCAACTCCAACATCATTCCAGCCTGCTCAGTGGAGTTAGGAAAGCTGCCTGGATGGAGCTTCTTTCAATTCAAGCCTTGAGAATTCCGGTTATTCAGCCTAAGGTTCAAAAGACTCAATGGGTGAATTGGATCTCTCAAGTTTCAGGCATTACATTGAATTGCCATGGAGATAGTAATGGTTCTCAGGTCTTCGGTGGAGGCATTATCAGGAGAGAGAACTGTGCTTTTATTAAGGCTTATAATTTCAAATAGGAGCAAATCTCGGACAGGACCTTTGCCTCCCTGTTGTCTATCAAAATTGGTCTGCAAGTGGCCTCCTTGTATAATATTCATTGGTATCAAGTTCAGACAGAAACTTTATCGGCTGTTTTGACAATCCAGAAAAAAGGAAGGTGTCCTTGGCCAAGCATCAGAATTTATTCAGAACTTCTCCATAGATTATCGCCAGTCTCAACCATTTGGATTTGCAAAGAAGCGAACTGTGCGGCTATAGAAATTGGCTCGTTGAATCAAAGTACTGCAATTGAGACATTTGGGAAGGAATCAGACTGTCCTAATCGGGTTCAACTTCTGTTACGCGAGGATCGGAAGGGATTTTTCCAGTGTAGGAAGTAGCGGCGTTTCTGATTGACTCGTCACCCTTGTAGCCACCGGCCGGGGGCTTTTTCTGGCCGCCCCCGCCCCACCCCCCCACCCCCCCAAAAAAAACATACATATCACGTATGCCCTTGCATATCATACTAAGGTCTCCTCGTCCGCATCATCTGGTGGTACGACCATATGCTCAGCAAGTCATGAAAGGTGCACGTAGTATTGTGATCTTCCTCACTCAGGATCGCGTCCCAGAAGCTATCCACAGGCCACAGACCAGTTCTGAGAGAACTCATTCTCAGTAACAGAATGGCCATCAACTAGTAAGTCGGAGAGTAGGCCAACGTCCTGTAGAGTGACCATCATCTCCCTTCCTTGAAAGTGAAATAAATGAGTCTCGGACCTCCATCGCTTAACTAGGGCTGTGATAAGTGGTCAGTCCAATTTCATGTTATGCACCATGGACCACGCGTAGAAACTCATCCTGGCTACGTATGGGGCCACTCGAGGATCAAGGTCCCACATGCGATGATGGCGCACCTCACAAACACGATCCATCTAAAAAACTAAAAGTAAATTAATAATGCATGTAGCAAACATAAAAACCCAAAAGTGATACAAATTTACCTCGCCCTCCCGAATCAATGTGGATCGATGATCCAGAATCGATAGGTCCTCCACATCCGAGGGTGCACGTTTCTGCCCTCTACCTCCACGTGCAGTTGAACCAGCACCACGTGTCCTGGCAATTCCATAATCATGTACCTGGAACAAATATGAGAACATGGGAGTGGAAAAATAAAAATAGTACTTTCGGGCATCCGGCATGATTGTGTCCGGATTGCTTACAAAGACCACATATCTTTTGTTTCGTCATCGCCGGTGTAGTTGTTCGTTTTCTCCTATTTCCAACACTGTCCATCTCATTTTGGTGTCTTCGAGTCTCGAGTCGGCCCTTACTTGATGGTCTCTTAAACCACGGGTTAGGCATGTGTCAGATACGGACCCAACTCCCAGTAAGCTCTATCTGGCGTTGGATGAAATAAGGGAGCCCAAGTGTTGTTGTACGCATCTATCCTGTACTCATCAGCGACCCCATAATACTTTCTTAGTCTACGTTTTGAACCGATCTTCAACGGGTGACTACAAGGGTAGTGGAATGTCTGCCACTTCCCACAAGTACAAGTCATATTCCTCATATGCAGCTGATGTACGTGATATGTCCCCCTAATTTCCACTGAAGCCTCTCTTGTCGAATGGTTGTACAAAGTCACTTGATGAAATGCAGCTTTCTTCACCATCTTCTCCATCTTAGTTTCCAGTCGGGGTGCGTACTCCTTCTCATGCCAATCATATTGTTCCCGCCAAGAGACAAAATAATGATTTGACTGTTTTAATGTGTAATGGACTAGTGTAGTTACGGGCAAATCTCTGCCACTCTTGATGACTCCGTAGAACACCTCACTTGCATTTGTGGTCATCGAGCCCCAACGCATACCCAACTCATCATACGCAAGTGACCATTTCTCTTTAGGTTGTTCTGTCAACCATTTGTGAGTGGGGTCATCACCTTTCAACAATTCAACCAAGTCCGAACCTTGAATCAAACTTACATGGCTGGTTTTGGTAAGCAGTTGTCGATAATTCCCTCTTCAACTCCACATTTCTCACCCGTGTCTGAAAGTTACTTATAAAATGCCTAACACATACCCTGTTTTTTTTTTTTAAAAGAAAATTTTATTCAAAGCAGATAAAAGACAAGAACAATTATCCAATCCAACACGAAGTTGTGCGATTACGATCTAAAATTATCAACGCCCGAACATGAGCGCTAAAATCAGACCACGATGAAGAGACCTTGCAACCCAAGGCTGGAGCATCTTTCGCTAAAACATCCACTACCTGATTAGCTTCACGATAAATATGGCGAACTCTTGCACCCCTTAAAACCTCTCGAATGCTACGCAACAGATAGCAACACTCCCACGGGCAGGATTTCAAATTATTCACCGCATCTGCTAAGACTGAGGAATCCGTTTGCACCTCCGAGATCTCTAAACCTGCCGCATAAGCCTCCCTTAAACCCCGCAAAGCAGCCATAAACTCCGCTACTGTGTTTGATAGGCCTGGATCGAAGCGAGCTAAAAACAAGAGCTTTGGCTGGCCACTGACGCTTCTAATGATTCCACCCCCTGAAGACCCTAACGCTGTCGCGGACCCATCCACATTTAGAGTTAATCTTTCTCTTGAATCCCATGCAACCCACCGAATCTTTGGCGGAGCGATGGCTATTTTCTCAACTCTCACCGCAGCTAGCGCTATCAAGTCTGGGGGCGAAGCTGCTGCAGAGGGGCGAAGGAGGGGAGATAACCATGAACACCATTGCTTGACACGACGGATGGCACCAAGCTCGGGCTCCACCTCTCCGTGAATTCTGCTATTGCGCTCACGCCAAAGCTCCCATAAACCGCAGCCGACTACAATGATATGTTCTAGGAGGCGACCAATCAGGTAGCCTCATGGATTGTAATATACCAGCATGTCTATTGGAAATTATGCACAAACCATCTCGTTCAGTTAGTCCCCTTCGGATGCAAGTCATGAACCAACCCCAACTAGCCGTGTTCTCACTTTCAACAAGTGCAACTGCAACGGGAAACACATGATTGCTTGCATCCAATCCAACCGCAATAAGAAGAGTACCTTTGTATTTTCCACAAATGTGTTCCGTCCACAGAAAGCACAGGTCCACAAAAGGAAAAAGCTGTGATTGCCGGAGCGAAGGCCCAGAAAACTCTATCCACATACAAAGTGTCATCGACCTCAGTCTTCTGCCAGTACACAACTGTTTCTGGATTTGTCTTACATAACGTATCCATGTACAAAGGCAACAAGTCGAAAGATTTCTGCAATCCCTGAACAGTATTTCCAAGGCTTTCTGTCTGCCCCTCTAGGACAAGGATCCGGTGCTGCGCAGCCCTTTGCTGCGCGCACAAAACGACGTCGTTTATCACATAAAACGACGTCGTTTTATGCACTGTCATCCAAAACGATGTCGTTTATAGCACAAAACGACGTCGTTTTGTGCGCGCAGCAAAGTGCTTCGCAGCACCGGATCCTTTTCCGCCCCTCTAAACCTTTAAATAAGACACATCAAAGCCATACTTATTTTTGCATCATTTCTTTCACAAGAAGAGGCGATGTATGTAACCTTTCCTGAATGAAATCATTCATCTCCCAACCTATAAAATCTTTAACGAGATGCACATTATCATCAGGAATGACATCTGAATCACAAGTTTGAGGACCTTCGAACACACTACACACGAACATCACAGAAGTTTTCTTCTTCACAGCCTAAAAATGCCATCTGCACTGGTTTTGACCACCCCCTTCCGCCCTACACTTCAAATTAAATAAAGAAGGATTTGATTTATCGACCATGTATTCAACTCGATTTAGAGCTGAATACACTTGCACTGCATGCACCGCTGCATCTTTGGAGACAAATCGTTGACCCTTGGGTAGTTCACCTTTAGAATGTAAACTATCAAAACCCTCATATTCGTCCAGATCAGCCAACCAATCACACCCATTAAAACAAGAATAATCATAAAATAGAGGAATGTTCTCAGGCACTACGTCATAACTTTCATTCGCGTAATTACCCCATTCATAATCCATTTGATCTTCTACGGCCTGAGAACTCTCGCCCACTTCAAAGTTCATCGTTCCTTCAATAATATCCTCATCAACATTAGGGTTATCAAATTCATCAAAATCACTCTCTGAAAATAATTGAGCTGCTAAGATCTCGAACCCTACAGTCCATAATCTCGAACCCTGGAGTGTACATTACAATCTCAACCATAAACCCTAGAAAATAGACATTTAGGGGTTGAGAAAATTTACTAATTGTACCTGAAATGTGAAACTATGGAAGTTCTCTGGAGCGATGGTCGGCCGTCTGATCGGGCGTTGAGGGGTCGGGGCGTCGGCGGTCGGGCGTCGGGCGAGGAGAGAGGAGCACTCGAAAACCAGATCTGGAATTTTAACTTCAGGATTTTCGCAGTTTTCGAACTTTGATGTTCTGTTAGCAATTTCACAGTTCAGAACTGCGAAATACGGTTTTTCGCAGTTAGGAACTGCGATGTTTCAATTCCAATTTTGCTGTTCGTAACAGCGCAAATATAGTGTGACAGTTCGGAAGTGCGAAAATGGCCCATTTTTTCGCGGTATTGAACTGCGAATATCCTACTGGACAGACACGCAGGCTGATTCATGGCAAAAATCATCCAACGAGGATTGTCGCGGTTCGGAACAGCAATGAGGCACATTGTGACTTTTAGGAACTGCGAAAAAATCAGATTGGATAAAAACCAAGCGTGGTTCACATATGATAGCAAACGAGCGGAAAAGGCCAAATTTGAAAAAAAAACAGCAACCGACACATCTCTTCGCTCATCTCCGTTGCTCCCCAGAATAAACTCAGTCCTCAAGGCAGAGCCCTGCCACATTTTTCCAGGTCACCCCCAAAACAATCTGCTTCCAAAAACAAGGCTAGCATTAGTGCTCAAGCTTCTCCTGGGAAATCAAGAAATACCCACCTGGAAAATGGTCGACGAGCTTCATGGTAGGAGAATCCGAAGCTGGGTAAAGTGAAGGAGGGGATGAGCAGGCGTTTCAGGAATACGAGGTGGAGCATCATTGAGAAAGCGCCACAGCTTCCGAAGGACGTTGAGTGGCATTTTATTGGTAAATAATTTACAGAGCAACAAAGTGAAGCCTCTTCTGACTGTTGTTCCCAATCTTACTATGGTGGAAATCAAACTATGGATGATGAAAAGATTGCTAACCATCTTGATCGAGCTATTGTAAGTATTTGGAGTTAAGCTCTGAAAAGTTTTGTTCAAATAAACATTAGTGGAGAAGAATCAAAATTTGGCATCAATTGACCTCATGTTGCAGAGCTCGTAAAACATGTCAACAGTCTCAGTTTAGTTTTGCAACCTTATGACGATAGGGACGGCGGATTACACATCAAACTCCTGAGAACTTTAAGGCACTATCAAACTGCAAAAGTGATGTTTGCGTCCATATACAAACTTGTTTATCTTCCTCATTGTTACTTCGTAAGCGATTACAAGCAGGAAAATAGTGAAGTATTGGACCCAAAAAATTGTATTTGCTTGTTCAGTCAGCTGTACAAGATGGATCCTGAAATTTTCACTACTTGGTGTAATAATTCCTAATTGCAGGAGAGATGAGATTACGTGTGCATGCTGCTTCTCAAGGTGTTAATCCTGACCAAATCATCTTTACTGATGTTACCACGAAAAATGAGCATATCAAGCGCAGTTCTTTGTCTTGACACACCACTATGCAATGCTCACACTACGGGGACAGGTGTTCTTTGGGCCGGCCTGCCGATGGTAACTCTTCCATTGGAAAAAAAATGGCTACCAGAGTTGCTGGTTCACTTTGTCTGGCTACTGATGTTGAAGAGGAGATGACTGTCAAAAGTGTGGAAGAGTATGGAGAAAGGGCAGTTTTTCTGGCGACCAATCCTCATAGGCTCCAAAGTCTGGATGGCGATTCGGTCGCATTCGGTTCTCTAAATCGAAGATTTAGGTTGGGAATGTGACGAATAAAAAATGGAATCATCATCACAGAATCAGAAGAGAAGAGGTGGCAACGGCGAGAGCCAGAAAGGACGCGCGAGGTCGGCAGGGACGAAGGTGAAGGAGGCATCAGAGGCGGGGCTGCGAGCCGGAGCATTGACCACGGCGGACAGTACCACGAGGGCAAATTCTTGCGTGCTCGGGTAGCCCTGCTCGCGGAGGCCAAGTCGTTTTGAACAATATTCTCACTATTTATAAATTTAAAAATAATTCAAAAAATTATAAAACAATCAGAAAAAATTGAAAAAACAAATACCAGATTGATTTATAAAAATTAAAATAATACAAAAATATAAATTCATATTTTATGTATTTTATGGTCTATATTTATTATTTTTGCTTCCATATTCTTCAGAAATGCCTCGATATTCACTAGAATTGCTTATATATTCATCAAAATTTCTTCTATACATATCAGATTATTTTATGGTCTATATTCATTATTTTTACTTCCATATTCATGAGAAATGCCTCGATATTTACAAGAATTGCTTATATAATCATCTGAATTGCTCCTAACATTATCAGATTATTTTATGGTCTATGTTCATTATTTTTACTTCCATTTTCATAAGAAATGCCTCAATATTCACCAAAATTGCTTATATAATCATCAGAATTACTCCTATATTTATCAAATTATTTTATGGTCTATGTTCATTATTTTTGCTTCCATATTCATCAGAAATGCCTCCATATTCACCAGAATTGCTTATATATTCATCAGAATTGCTCCTATAATTGTCAAATTATTTTATGGTCTATGTTCATTATTTTTGCTTTCATTTTCATCAAAAATGTCTCGATATTCATCAGAATTGCTTATATATTCATCAGAATTATTTCTATATTTATCAGATTATTTTATGATCAATATTCATTATTTTTGCTTCAACATTCATCAGAAATGCCTCAATATTCACCAGAATTGCTTATATATTTATTAGAATATCTCCTATATTTATCAGATTATTGTATGATCTATATTCATGTTTTTTGCTTTCATGTTCATCAGAAATGTCTCGATATTCATCAGAATTGCTCCTATAATTACAGATTATTTTATGCTCTATGTTCATTATTTTTGCTTCAATATTCATCAAAAATGTCTCGATATTCACCAGAATTGCTTATATATTTATTAGAATATCTCATATATTTATCAGATTATTGTATGATCTATATTCATTGTTTTTGCTTTCATGTTCATCAGAAATGTCTCGATATTCATCAGAATTGCTTATATATTCATCAAAATTGCTTCTATATTTATTAAATTATTTTATGGTCTATGTTCATTATTTTTGCTGTCATATTCCTTAGAAATGTCTCGATATTCACCAGAATTACTTATATATTCATTAGAATTGCTCCTATATGTATTAGATTATTTGATAGTCTACATTCATTATTTTTACTTCCATATTCATCAAAAATGCCTCGATATTCACCAGAATTGCTTATATATTCATCACAATTGGTCCTATATTTATCAGATTATTTTTGTTGTATATTTACATTAGTTTTCTTCCATATTCATCTGGAACGCATCGATCTTCATAAGAATTGGTTGGATATTTACCAAAATTGAATATGTATATTCATCACTTGCATATGATATTCATCAAATTTACATATATTTATTTTAAAAGATATTAAATAGAAAAAAATATAACTTTATGATTTTTTCCATTATTTTAATATTTATAAATGAAACTGATATTTTTTTTCTTTTTTCTGATTTTTTAATAATTTTTTTGAATTATTTTTAATTTATTTTCTCTTTATATTGTGTTATATATATTATATGAAATGACATCATTTTGAATCAAATCAAAATGACGTTGTGACCGGGAGCACCCCGGTGCACACAAGAGTTATTGCACCACGAGCATCATGATGATGGCGACGACGTTAGGGTGAAAATGATTTTGTGAGGAAGAGAAATTAAGGGTTTACAATTAAAATATTTGAGTTTAATTTAGTGTAAATTAATATTTAGTTACTATGAAAATAAAAATAAAAGGTACAAAATAAAATGACATCATTTTGAATTTGTTAATAGGATGAAAATCAAGGTAGTTTGAATCGTAATTGGGTAAGAGGTCAATGACTCTTCCGTGTGTGCTCCCGGAGACGACATCGTTTTGAATTTTTTCAAAATGACGTCGTATTACGTTGTACATGTAAAACACACCGAGCACAACTAGTGAATATAGATGCATAACTGATGAATATTCACCAGATGTGCTTCTATATTCACCTGTTATATATAGCAGCATAACTGATGAATATTCACCAGTTGTGCTTCTATATTTACCAACTGTGCTTCCATATTCATCAGTTGTGGTTCTATTTTCACCAGTTTTGTATATTCATCAATTGTGCTTCTATATTCATTAGTTTTCAATATTCATCAGTTGTGCTTCTATATTCACTAGTTTTATATATTCATCAGTTGTGCTTATATATTCATCTATTTTGTATATCATCAGTTGTGCTTCTATATTCATTAGATGATTTATGCTTCAATAAAAATTCATGTGATTTGAGTATTTACAAAATTAATAAAAATTCAATAAAAAAAAGTTCACATAATAAAAATTTCTACAAAGTCAAAAGGTATATATTACAAAAAAAATCTGCTATTAAAAGTATTTACAAAAATAAGAGTTAGCAATATTCATAAGTTAGGAATTATTATTTTTTTCATGAATTACTAACATAACAAGCTAGCTAAAACCTATCACCGACAATGGCACCGATTTGATAACACCATCATTGTTAGTGTTATTCGAATAAAATTTCTAACCATACTAGTAACTGATAAGTAAAGATCAAATTAACAGTGATAGGATGTAACCTCCTAAGTTAGTAAAACTAAAAAGAAAAATTGATGAGATTTTGATTGAATCTGCTAAAATGTAAGACTAATTAGAAAGAAGAAGAGAATAGGTAAAGAAATGCACATTTCAGTTACTAATGTGTGAATATGTGGATCGTCAATTATAGAGATAAATTCATGTGATTAACCAAAATTATTAAAATATACGACATCATGCATTAAAATACTATGACAAGGCACAAACAATTATTCTTTCCCTAATACCATCCTACAATTTAGCATATGATAGAAGTTATATATTGCTAACATTTTTTACGGACAAACCAGGAAGAACATCCGCATTAAGGTCATTAGTAGGGAGTTAAGTCTAGCAAATCAATATTACGCAAAATTAGAGTGTATTTACCACCTAAACTTGCACAACATATGTTTATTCCTTAATCGATTTAATGGTATTAGCCCAAACCTTCACAATCAGATGAGCAGTAGAAATCATGCGAAAAGGCAATCAGTTATTAAAGTTAAGCTCAATAAACACACATAGAAAATATGTATTTTATTAAAAATACAATCTCACAACATCAAGTTCACAAGTGAACGGCGTTGAGAGGGCCTCTCTCTTGGGTAAACACTCTTGAGAGGTCCTCTCTCAATGCTAAAACTAGTTGTTCCTACTTATTTCTCTTTTTTTAACTTCCATGGCCATGCTTTACTTAAGTCTCTTGTACGGTTCGGGTTAATTGACCTGTAAACTCTTATTGTGAGATTGGTTTTTTAATGGAGTTTTATGCGTCTTTTTTTACCTTATTATTATGAATGAATGCATTGTGCTAGCATAGTTAGGAACGCTTGGGCTAACTAACTAAGAATAGTAGCAAGCACACCACAGTTTTTCATGTTTATAAGAAAGTATACACCAGATATGCATGATCTAAATTATTTAGAGTGAACTCTCTTCTATTAATCTTAATGCGTGTTGCTTTTTTCTTTACATCTTCTTACATGTTGGCATCCATGAGATCTATCATTGGTTAAAGGGTGGGATGATTTCCAGGTAGAAGCAATTAATTACGCCAGGTCATATCCTGTTCATGAGGTGCATATTTTGTTGTAACTGGTTCATTATATGAGTTTTATCTCTAATTGTTCTTCTTACTTATTTCTTATTCTCCTTACTTTCTTATTCTCACTAATTTCTAACTTCTTTTCTTCTTCTTACACAGTTTCTAAATCATTCACAAAACCCAGTTATCTTTTCTTTATTTTCTTGATATCTTTTTTAATTCTCTCTCTCCTAATTTTGGTAGATATTCATTATAAATTTATCCTTGTGGGTCGATATTGACTTATCACTTACTAGTGTAGTTATGAATGTAAATATTATTTCTATAAACACTCTAACAACAGTATTTTTTTTTTTGTTTTTGTTTTTTTTAATACATTTATTTTATTGATAACGGCCCAAAAGACCTAGGGCTCGGAGAGCCTACAAGGGGTGGCACGAGCCTGGGGCGTGGCTCGAGAGCCTACAAGGGGTGGCACGAGCCTGGGGCGCGGCTCGAAAGCCTACAAGGGGGTGGCACGAGGCATAAGACGCGGGTCGAAAGCCTACAAGGGGGTGGCGCGAGGCCTAGGGCGCGGCTCAAGAGCCTACAAGTGTCGGAGATACATGTGGCGCGAGGCCTAGGAGTTTGGCTCGTGGAGCCTGTGGTAGCTTAGGTGCATGGCCTTTGGCTAGAGGCGCGTGGCCTATGTATTGCTGGGGAAAACCCGGAAGCCATCGGGACCATCGTCTTTGGGACCTTCGAGTCCTTCAAGGGGCCTGGCGCGGAGCGAGGTGGGCGAGGCATGGCTTGGCGAGCTGGGGGCTGGCGAGGAGTCGGGGCCTATCGTGCTGAATGGCGAGTTGGGGCCAGGCGATGACGGGGCTGGCGAGCTAGATGGCAAGCCGCGGCCTGGCCATCAAGGTCTGGCTAGGTGGGAAGTCTGGTTAGTTGGGGGCTAGGCGAGTTGGGATGTCTGACGAGCTGGACGGCAAGCCGACTGGCATGTCGGAACCTGACGAACTGGATGGCGAATAGTGAGACGGAGTTTGTGTGTAGAGAGAATTTAAGGCTCTTGACAAGTGTTAGAATTTTAAAAAAGAACCATTAAGGTTTAAATATTATAGGAAGGTCTTAACTTACGTATACATCACCAGCTATTGTACCTTAATAATTAACATGTAATTCACACATTTATAATTTAAAATGCAATGTAGAAGTATAAAGCAAATAATGTGACATAGAATGGTCTCCTGAAATCATGATATGATAATCATAACTTTTGTCTTGTAAATCCTTGATCTCAATACTTTGGCATGAACTCTTTTAAACTACTTATATTGGATATTAATTTTAGAAAAAAAAATAATCGACACACATACTGTATTTAATTTTTACTAAAACATAGCTGTCATGCATGTCGCATTTAAAAAACTAAGTCATACTACTTACCTAGAAAAATGTGTTATCATATATCATAATTAAGCATACTAATACTTAAAAATAAATTTAACATCCATCTAGATTTAGTACGAAAATTAATTTCTATTTAGATATTTTATATTTATATTTATCCAAATCTTTTTAATTAAGTTATCTCGATTTGACTTATTTAATTCAATAATTAAACAATTTATCCCACTAGGCAACTAGATTAAATAATTCAACCATCAAACCTAATTTGATTAACTAAGTCAATAACTGTAGAATTAAATATAAAATCATAAGTAGTTAATCAAAATAGACTCAAAGTGAATTTTTGTTAATTAAACAATTGAAACAAAATTGAACCACCTGTAAAACTGAACAATAATTGAATTTCAGGTTTATACTTGAACAGAAGATTGGACTGTTTTGTGAACCAAACCACCATTCCTCGATCAAGCCTCTAATCTCCTTGTTTTACTCAAGATGAGTTTTCCAAATTTAACTCCTTTTCTTTGTTTACTATCAAATTTAATTGTTATTTCAGTTTTATATCAACTTTACACTTTTCGCATTTATCGCTAACGATGTTTTTTTAGATCTTTGCCGTTTATATGCGCGAAGATGCCACATATGAATTCCCGTATAGTCCGTCGCATCGTGTCATCTCGCCCTTTTGAAAGTCAAAGATATGAAACATGTTCGTTGATATGATCATCGATCTTTCTTAAGAAAGCTTCACGCTTGGTAAAGGTGAAGATCATTTTATTCTTCATTGATCACAAACGTGAAGATGTTTTGTTAAAATATTTGTTTTGGTGTAACAAAGTTGACCACTTTAAAATGAGAGAAGCTGGTTGAATGTCCATTGCCTCTGCAACTATTAGAAAACATATTTTTCTTCCCTGTTGGTATAATGTTCCTGCTATATAATCAACGAGGTACAAATACATACTTCAAGTACAAAGGAACAAAAGCTATATTCACTCTAGACAACCTACATATATGTGTCGACTACTTTGTTCCACACACTTTCTTCTTCGTCATAGTGCTAGTAGTAGTCCTTCTGCTGCTAGTACCTATACTGATTTTGCCCACCCCATCCATCTCGTTACCATAAATTACAGATGTCGTCTTGCTTTTGGTAGGCAGTTTCTCAAACCATTGGTTTAGGAGATGAGGTAGATATTGTCCCAACTCTTAATATGTCATGTCAGGCATGCATGTGATAAAATATAGACGCTCATGTGTTGTTGTATGCCTTCATCTTGCACTCATCTGCAATCTCATAATATTTGTTTAATTCTAAGCGTCCTAATCACCTGAAGCGCATGTGAGCAAGGGTAGTGAAACAATTGTCACTTACCACGTGTGCATGATTTGTTTCCCATGTGTATCTCATGCCCATGGCTCACCCCATTTGTCTTTACTAAAGCCAACCCAGTCAACTGTAGACACAATGTGACCTAGAGAACTACCCGATCTGTTAATATCTCGTCAATCTTCGGTGTATATCTATTAGTATGAGCAACATATTATTTTATCGGGTCACAAAGTAATGATTTGGTTTTTTGAATGTGTAGTTAACCAACACTATGATAGGCAAATCTCTGACACATTTAATAACTCCATTGAATACCTCACTAGTATTCTTAGTCATCGATCCCAACACATTCCAAATAGATCATATGTCATCAACCACTGCTTTCTCAATTTGTCAATCAACAATCGACTAGTATTGAAGTCGTGTATAAGTAAACCCATCAAATCTCTGAATAGTGAATCAAATTTTTTTAGTTGATTCTAATAAACGATAGTAGCCAACTATCTTTTTAGCTCAACTCTCTAGACACGAGTTATGAAATTACTAAAAAAGTGTTTAACATAAATCTTGTGGTGTGAGGTGACCAGTCAGGAGTCCACATGGCATTCATTATGCCAGCATGCCTATTAGAAATGACACACAATTTGTCTCCATCAATTACTCCTTCCCTCATACAACTCATGAACCAACTCCAGCTCTCATTGTTCTTTCTTTCAACTACTGAAAATGTAAGGGATAACACATGATTATTAGCATTTAATCCCATAATAATAGGAAGCTTACCCTCATACTTCCCGTATATATGTGTCTCATCTAGAGATAACATGGGACGATAAAATTTGTTAGCTTTTATGGAAGGTCAAAATGCTCAAACCACTCAGTAAACATACCATGTCCTGTTAGCTTCAGTCTTTTTCCAGTCACCACCGTGCCCGGGTTGGTCTTTCATAAAGTGTCCATATAAAAGAGTAACAAGTTAAATGATGCTCTCCAGTCCCCAAAAAATATTTCAAGAGCCTTTTTCTACCCTCCATGCCTTCAAATAGGACACTTAAAGCTGATTTTTTCTCTCAAAAATCCCCTTAATAAGCAGAGGAGACATTTGAACTCGCTCTTGAATGAATTCTTTCATCCTCCAATCTTTGAAATCTTTGTTCAAATGATTATTACCATCATGAATGAAGTATTTTTTGCAACTGTGTGGTTCCTCGTACACACTGCATAAAAGTATCACCGAGTTCTTCTTCTTCGCGGAAATGCCAATTGCAAGGTATTCTCTAAGCTTCTAATCTTCACTTCAAGTTTAACAAAACAGAGTCAGACTTAATCACCCCAGATTGAATCTAATTATGGAATGAGTACACTTGTACGACATGCATCACTTCTTTTTTCGAGATAAACTATTGGCCCTTAGAAAGTTCAGCTTGTACGTGGGCATTACCATAACCCAACTCTCTTCATCGTTATTCAACTGATCCGGCTGGTTCTTAAAACAACCATAGTGGTAAAATAAGGTGTAATTTCTGTGAAAAATAATATTTGACTCATTCTCATAATTACCTCATTTATAATCCATTTATTGTCTCATAGCTCAAGAACCTTTCTCCACTTCAAAATTTATTGGACTAACGTGAGTATCCTCATCCCATGTTCAACACATTCCTTATCATCATCCACCAAAAGCAGTTCCCTAGCTAGGTTTTTAGCCTCTTTAGTGTCTTCTTCCGACACTTCCAATTGCTCAGCATCATATTCATCGACGACTTTAGATCGATTATATCTAGAGTCAATATTTCCATCCCATCAAACTCAAAACTCAGGTGCATCATTTATGTTCAATAAAACCAACGTACTTTGATCAGTTAAATCCTAAACTTATCCACTAACCTTAAATTTCATATCATAATCACATATATAGACTTATAGACAAGTTGGCGTACTTTATGGGGGGAGGTCATCAAGTTTCAAGCTGTGCTCTGGAAATGTTGTTTACAGTAGGTGAAGAACGATGGGAGAGGGGTTAAGGGGTAGAATGTTGAGAAAGAAGGGAGAAATGGTGATCTAGAGAAAATAGATCTCTGATTTTTAGTTGGACTGACTGTGCGCCTGACTGTGCAAGAATTCATATGTGGCATCTTCGCCCTTCTGAAGGCGAAGATCTGGGAAAACAATTATTAATGAAAAACACGTAGAGGGTAACACTGATATAAAATTGAATTGGCATGCAAATTTAATAATAAATAATGAAAAGGGGTTAAATTTGAAAAAAAATAAATTTTTACTCAGCTACTTTAAAAGCTTATTACTGTCTCCCTTCTCGATCAGACCTCCTCCTCCACCACCAATTATCCTTCGAATCGGCTTACCTAGAGGTCGCCTCGCCTGTGACATCAAGTTTTCTTTAGTTTGGTTACGAATCGAGATAAATTGAAGGACTGAAAGATGAATCCACTATATGGTCTTATTCTCTATTAGTGTTGTATCATAAGCCATTATTATTGTCTCTTCTTAATCGCCTTGACCTGACCCATCAATTAGTGCCTTTGGTTGTTGAAGATGATCGTCGTGGACGCTGAACAGAGGTGAAGAAGATTTTCTTGATTACATGATTTTCTTAAAAATGAGAGGTGGGAAAAGTGAACTTAGTCAACTCATTGAACCTGCAAACTACCTGTTTCTAAAATCATCCTCTTCTAATAATTGAGAAAAATCAATTTTTGGTATTTTCCTAGTTCCGTTTTACACAAACGCAATGAAAAAACAGGTTGCAATTCTAAAAATCCACAATAATGCGTTTATATATTATTTATGAACCAATTTCGTAAAGAAGATTTAGTACCATTGTTGGGAAACTTTCACGTATGTCCATAGATTTTTCATGCCGCAAGACTTAATTCAGGATACAGACTACCGTGCATGGAATATATATATTTTGTACCCCCCAACAATTTGTGAGTTCTAAAACTAATCATGCAATAATATATTTATTTTAAGTCGCCATTTCTTAGATTTTGAGTCAGTTCTTCCATTTCTTGTTACCATTTTTATTTTTTCTTATTCATTTGATATGAAATGCCCAAAAGGGGATTGGAGTTCACAAGAAGAAAAATGGACGGATGGCGAGCCACAAAAATAGCTCAAACTAGTGAGAACTAATTCATACTCGATCGAGTAGAAGATATCAAATGAAGCATACTTGACTGACTATGGGAAGCATAAGAGTCATTTGTCTCATACATGACTCAGTAGGATAAACCAAAGGAGCAACTAAACCGAGTAAGATATTTTCAAAGGAAATTCACGCCCTAGTCCGCTATACTCGACTGAGTATGATACTTTGACTTGATAGTGGCCTTCATAGTTGAGGAATTCAAACAAGAAAGTTCTTCAGTACTTATAAAGCCTCTTCACACCCCTTATAAACCAACTTACGCATTTATAGTAACTTGGCAATATAAGATGTTCAAACATATCCTTAAAAGGGCACGATTAGATAGACATGGATGATTTTGGTGAACTGGTTTCAAAGAACATATTAACTATTGTTTAAAATCCAAATCATCATTTTCTTAGAAAAAAGTATTTAGATCAGGAAATTTAAGTGCTTAAATATGCCTAACGCTCGTTGAATTTGATCTAGACTTACCGATCATTATTTGTTTGATTGCAAAATATCCTTGAAGTAATTTATAGGGGTTAAAAATACTGCACGTCAAGAACATCTTTCAGAACCAAGCATGTTACATGTTGTGCCTTCGTCGGTATCTAGGTACACAAGCTTTATCCACACCATGGAGTACTAGTACTTTAAGAAGAAGCCACACACGTAAGATTATTTGTCTTACTGAATTATGATGGAAGTTATTTCAAAATCCAAGCACGTCAAGTGTTGTATCTTTATCAGTAACCACATAAGTGATGGATCCGCACCCTAGGAGCCTAGCTCCTTAAAAAAAACTCATCTTCTGCTCATGTGATATGTCAAATATGAACCCTTCCATGGGTTACAATAATCATCTATTTCTAGTGAAAGACTATGCAGTAGTAATATCTGAAACCATGAGTTAAACTAGTAGCTGAAAATTCTTATACTTTGAGATAAACAAATAATTAAAGGTTTCCACCCACGGGTCTTGAAACTCACGAGTCAATATCATTATCTGAGGGGTCTTTATCCATGGTTCTTTAAACCTATGGATTCTTGGGTCTAATTATCTACCTAAATTAATACAGAGATGAGACATATCTAAACTAAAGCCAATACGATTTTTATCTAACTAAAACTACAAAAACAGTTTTTCAATCAATTTTAGAAACATATATGAAGATGGCTGCTAGTTCTGGCTTAAATAATGATTAAAAGAATTTAGCTTCTAAATGATGGCTTAGTAAATGTTTCAATAGGTGCTTTAACCAATGTTCCTATTCAAACCAAATGAAGACAAATCAAGCGACTTTTTTTAGAAAGGTTATTTTTTATTTCCAAAATAAAGTGAAATCCAAGAGGTACAAAAAGTACATGTTTTAACATGCGAGTTGGTAATACCGCCATTGTGAGTGTTATCCAAATAAAGGTCTAACAAAACAATCAAGTGATAAGTCAAAATCAATTAATGGTGGAGTCTCCTCTCTGAGTATCGGGGTCAAATATTCATAACAAAATTTATACCCAGTAAGTCCAGGGTCGAACACATCTCCCCTCTGAGTATGGGCATCAAACACTCATAAAAAAATTTATACCCAGTAAGTCCAAGGTCGAACGCAGGGAGCTACAACTAGCTTGAGTGATTTGGTTGCTACCGCCTACGTATTTACTTCTCTACAAAAACTAATAATTACGCGTTGGTTAAGTGATAAAAGGCATCCTCAGGACACTACTTCACCCACAGTATGTATTCCTACACATGCAACTTTATAAAGTATTCTACTTACTACGCCATGATTTTATTCACATAAAATATCTCACTCGAGTTTGTCACGTCAATATCCAGCTCCTTGGCCTTTTCCTGACGCGGACAGCGATTATAATTTTTCCTGATGTTGATTTATCGCATAACACTAGTAGAAAAGATGAGATATTTAACTTCTTGAATTTGTATAAAATTATTGTAAGGGTTCTATTCATCTTTTTCTGTTAACCTACGATTCTCGCCTTCAATTACTAGCCTATGATGACTACAACTATCCTAGACACTAAGACAACTCTGATTCTTGCCTTCGTTGGTTCGATGCCCAATTGATAGAGGTTCGGATGATCCTAAATTGATAATATCAATCAACTTTCTTTACAACCTTTGATTCTTGTGTTTGGTTGTCAATTCCATCGGCTACAACTAGCTCATACTCTTAACACCTTCTAATTCTCATATTCATTAGCTAAGAACATGACCACGAAGGGTGATAGGGTCTAGGTTCTTCTAATACAAATATTATACGCTCAATTTTAATAACATATTAATCTTAAGAAAATGCATGCTAACATTAAATAAAGTGACTATATGGCATAATTAATAATAAAATAACTTCATAAATGAAACATGAATAGAGCAATAATACAATATCCTGGGATTCGTAGATCCATCAGATGTAATGAAGAGTAATAGCTCATGACTTGGTTAGACAATATGACTTCTTCTAAAAAATCTAAACTAAAAATGTGTTGAAAATATAGAGAGAGATGCTCTAGCTCTTCCTTAAGATGCCTTAGTTTTTGAATCACTTGATGCATTTTCTTGTGCATACTGGTGGGATTAAGTGCAAACGAATGGAGTGAGTGGCCATTAAAGAGAGGAGGATTTTCTGTAAGAATTTTCCGTTCAATGCTTTTCATAACTCCTTACTTACCTGGCTGATTAAGTTGAAGAACATTTCTTCTACTCAATTCAGTATATGCAATAAATGTTAACCAAGACCTAATTCTTCACTCAGCCGAGTGAAGCACATCAAATGCGTACTTGAACCAAGTGGATTGTTTTATATTTCTGCCGCCTGACTGAGTGAGGTGTCATAAATGACCCTTACTTGGACAGAGTAAGAAATCCTTCTTACTCTCACTGAGTCAATGTGGGCCTCAGGAAATCTTCAAGCCAACTGATGAGGTCTACTCGACAGTGTAGAAGCTAACTTATCTTTAAATCTTCACTTTTTGTCTCATTTTTCTCTTAATTTCTTCCACTTCACTTTAACTCCAAGTTTTACCACTTTTTCCCTAAATGAGCATAAAATACATAGAAATAGATAAAATTGTTTGAGGTTTGACGTATAGTATTTTCACATATCTTGTTGGAATGCGAGATAAGTTGGATACATGAGCCAAACAATATTTTTAATTGATTGGTAAAACCAGATAAACACACGGAGCTGGGGGCTTGTCTAAGTGATATAATCCTAGTTATTACTTATTCAGTTTTTAATCATGAATCTAAGAGTTTGGCTATGAAAATAAGGTAGTCTTATGATATTATCTTTCCTAACTATCAAGCATACAACTAATATAATCTTCATAAGCCTATTTAATATTCATGTCAGAGGGGTGTATCAACTAATTAAGTTAAATTAACACAGATAATATGCTTAACATAGATCGAAATCATTATTATGTCACTTCATGTTGATATCTGACTCTAACCATAACAATAGATAACATTCATACATTTATGCAACATTTATTGTCTACCATCAATCCTATAGTCAATCGCGTAGCACGCTTATCTCATCCTTATCTTCACTTTAGTGCAATGATTTTTTTTTTTTAACAAACTGAATTTTTTTTATAAAAGACAAGAGAACGACGCGAAGCGTCTACACACCAAGGAAACCGACAGCGTTGAGCGCCTACGCAAGCTAAACAACCTACGGCTTACCACAGAACTAAAGAAACTAGACTATGCCAGCCTAAACTCTTGGAGGAACTACCTCCAAGCACTGCAGTCCCCACCTGACCAATCTGAGGCGCTCCACTTCCGAAGCAGCAATCTTTGGCCAATCTGATTCTCACATGTCGTATAAATTAAACATGTGGTCTACTAAGGGTAAAAAAAAAAAAAGATTACTTAGATCAAGTGTGTATACATGATAACTAGGGTCCAATGAACTCTAGGACTTGATTTTACAACTCATTCATGGTCACAAAGTGAGTCAAGATGAGTAGAGAAACTCACTACAAGAAAAGCTACATTAAAAACTATAAAATGTGTAAAGAGAGGATCTATCTATGTGGTGGAAGGATAGAAGAATGGATTCTCTTCTTGGCTTATGAAGACCTCTTTTTCTAGTGATGGACAACGGAGGAAAAGAAATGGCATATATGGCCTTCAAGGAGAGAGGATTTCTTCCATTTAATGTTGTAGTTGTCATGGACTTGGTCGAGTAAGATGTAGGCTTAAATCTTACTTGGTCGCTTAAGGTGCAATAAATGTATTAAATTCTCCTTACTCGGACCGAGTAAAAAATCTTTCATACTTTTATTCGGACTGAGTAAGCTTCAGAGGAGATCGAAGGTAGCTTGCAAGAATTCTACTCAACTGAGTAGGATCTTTACTCAATTGAGTATCAATATTCTCAAAACAAATTTAAAGAGTTTTATTTTAGTTTTCCATGAACACTTGAATCACCTCATTCGGACTTCTCTAGCTCTAGATATCTTCATAATAATAATAAAAGGTCAAGCATCTTCTCTATACAGATTTTGACCGATTTGACCTTATTTTAGCTCGATTGACTCCGTCTGACTTCCTTTTCACTCCAAGCCCTATTTTTAGGTCTTTATCCCTAAATGAACAATAAACACAAAATAAAAGATAAAACGGTTCATCGACAGCTCAAATCACTTAGAAACAGAGCCTTAAAATGAGTGTATATTTTCTCATTAAAATTTCAAATCAGGATTTGTTTGTCCTGAATAAATAAAAATAATCTATCTGCAAATATATGAAAAACAAATACTATTCTTATATCTTAAAGTTTTATGTTCTTATCTTTGGAGTCCATATCCCCTCCCCACTATGCAATGCAAATGCGAAAAAATGAAAAAATCCTCACTTTTGTACGAATCACAAGTGCATTTTGCGTATGCACCAAGTCTGTAAACCCCTAGATGTCCTAGTAGATGAGTTGTAGCCTCATAAGGGTTTACTAAGTCCGGATTACCCACAAATTTCATTTTTCGACTCTTACGGATTATGAGACATTTCAAATCTATCAACTCTTAATGGATAACCCATTTTCACAAACAAGATATATTTTCAATTGAAATAAAACTTTATTGCAAAAATCAATATAGAGATAAAAAAAATCACTTTTTAAATATTTCTATGAATTTAAAAATTATTAAGTTTTTATGATCACATAATTTCAAACCAGTCACACAAAACTTTCCCACCAACCACCTATGCTAGCAAGGACTAGTCCACATGCTTATGGCTCAATTCTAAATCCCTAGATCAAGTATCGTTCCTTAAGGAATGTGGAGCTCGGAAGGAATTTTTAGAAAAAGTAAATTATTTAGCTATGGTTATTTTTGTGAAAGCATAAGGGTCTTCCCCTAAACTTTGTTTTTGAACAAGCCTAAAGCTATAATCTTTAAAGAAAATAATCAAAAAATTGTCAAATTAAAGTGTGAAAGGGGATTTTGGCCTTTGACCTTTATTTCTTAAATGACTTCTGAATTTATTTGGCCTTTGGCCCCTCTTTCTGGGAATTTTTTTTCCTTTTTTCGTCACAAGTTTATGAAACTTTTCTTCAATTCCCCTGTTTAAAATTTTAATTTTTTTGGAATATTATTCTCTCTTTTATTTGGAAAATCTGAATGATTAAACCATTCCACATAAAAGAGTTGGCAATATACTTAAAAATATTTGCAAAAAGGGAATCTAACAAATAAAATTTTCAAATAAATACTAGGGTCACCAAAAACACATATTAACTAAATATTTTTAAATATATGCAAACACGAAAATCTTTGACCAATTATCACTTTTTATTTTTGTATAAATCATTAAAATTAAAAGAGTACATATTTTAATTTTATACTTAAGACTTCGGCTCAATATCTTATTTGTTTCAAATCTTTCTAATAAAATGATTTTTCACATTTTAGATAATTCAGTCGGTTTAAACATCCATGTTAATAGTCTAATAAAAACTTTTTTTTAGTTGGCAAACCAACCATTGGACGGAACCAATCCTCTCCCTAAACCCTATCTCCTTCACCACCATGAATTCTAATTCGACACGACGTACTTGGCGAGCTCGCCAGGTAGCACAATTGCCAAGTAGCACATCGACTTCCGTCCGCGCAAGTCTAGCCTCGTGCAGTGGCTCACGTGGTGAAGCAGTGATCGGGAGGTGGGTCGGGAAGAAGGATGGGCTGGTGTTACACCATCATCAACGACTGCATCTGAAATTCTTGTGCCAGGTGGGGTAGCTCCATCTCCGACCACGTGCAAGATTTTCTTCATCACTGGGGCCTCTGTAGGATCCATCTCCAACCTCTCCTCCACCATCAGACCAACAACTCAACTTCCATCCACCCCGAAAACTCAGGATCCAAATTTCGAACTGGCAGGATGAGCTGGTTTGCAACCTCAGCCACCTTGACAACTCGAAGTCCTCACATTCTTGGGGTGCACCAAGAGCACCCATCCCTCGAAAATGTTGTTGTTTAGCTTAGTTTTCATTAGAATTTCCCTTTCTCTTTCAAATAAATAGTATAAAATAAATAAATAATCTAAAAAAATTATCTTGATTTATAAAAATTCAAATAAAAATTATTTAATAAATTTAATATTTTATATTTATTAATTAATAAATATGTTCATCAAATTTTAACTATATTCTTTGGATGATATGTTCATCATATAAGCTGATATGTTATAAGCTGATATGTTTATCAAATGAGATATACGTTCGTCAGAAGAAGTGCATTATTCATCAGATGATATATTCATTAGATGAGCTATTATGTTCATCAAATTTTGATAACATGTTCATAAAAAGAGATGCAATGTTCATCAAATGAGCTGAAATATTCATCAGATGAACTACAATATTCATCAGATTTGATTATATGTTCATTGAATTGGATGATATTTTCGTCATATTTAATAGTATGTTCATCAGATGAACCGATATGTTTATCAGATGAGCTGTCATATTCATCAGATAAGTTGTTATGTTCATCAGATGAGTTGTTATGTTCATCATATGATAAGTTCACTAGATCAGCTGTTGTGTTCATTATATTTGATAATATGTTGGCATTGTTCATCAAATGAGTTGTTATATTCATCAGATGAGTTTCTATGTTCATCAGATGAGCTATTATTTTAATCAAATGAGCTATTATATTCATCAGGTAGTATGTTCATTGGATGAGATACTATGTTCATCAAATTTGATAAAATATTCATCAGATGAGCTGTTATATTCATCATATTGATAATATGATTATCGGATTAGCAAATATGTTCTTTGGATGATATGTTCATTAGTTGAGACAATATGTTCATCAGATGTGTTGTTATATTCATCAGATGAGCTATCATGTTTATCATATGATATGTTCATTAGATGAGTTATTATATTCATCTGATGAGCTGTTCATAGTGAGAATGGGCTTCGGCTTGCGGTCCAATGCCATCAGTTATGTTATTAGGTTTGAGACTGTGGTCCAAACCCAATGGATATTATCCAAGACTCTTACCCATGAGTTTAATCTATTTAGTTCAACTAAATCACGCGAGATTGAACCGGATCATATTCGAATCAGATCTTATTCAATTTTTACTTAATGCGACCCTATATATTTATTCTCAATTAGTTATGGGTATAATCCCATTGATCATAAGAGACACCTAGTAGCGCATTATGATCCCTTATTAAGAATAATTGTTTCTCAAGATAACCAAAATCTTAATCAATATGAGTCAATTAACTTGTTTCATAGACATACACTAACACAAACTACCACTTTTTCAATTAGTTTTTTTTTTTTTTTTAACAAACTGAATTTTTTTTATAAAAGACAAGAGAACGATGCGAAGCGTCTACACACCAAGGAAACCGACAGCGTTGAGCGCCTACGCAAGCTAAACAACCTACGGCTTACCACAGAACTAAAGAAAACTAGACTATGCCAGCCTAAACTCTTGGAGGAACTACCTCCAAGCACTGCAGTCCCCACCTGGCCAATCTGAGGCGCTCCACTTCCGAAGCAGCAATCTTTGGCCTAAAATCCATTGTCTTTGCCGACACGATGCTCTTAACGTAATGCTTAAGATAGTACTCCGGAGGCACCCAACTGCTAGCACTGTCCCCGTAAGTTAACGCACATCTGCCTCTCCAAATCTCCCATAGGCCTAGCGCGAAGCACATGACCGAGATAACTCCCATCTGAGACCTCATAGAGGCCTTGCCGAACCAGGACTTCGCCAGCTGATTCAAGCTCGCTTCCTGCTTTATCCCGGTGACATCTTCCAAAATCGTCCAAACCTTGGACGCCAACTGACTTTCCATGAACAGATGTTCCGGGCTCTCTTCATTCCCTGCCTCACAGCACCTACACTTTGACCCCATGGCTACACCATTTTTCTTAATGAAATCATCCGTGGGAATAACACCATGCCTCAGTTTCCACAAAAACCAACTGACTTTCTTCGGAATGAACCTGCTCCAAATCCTCTTCCAGATCTTGCTGCCTGACCCCTGAGTCATCAAAGACTTTATGTAACTCTTCGCAGATACCTCTCCTTCTTTATTCTCCAGCCAGACCCACCTATCCTCCCCAGAAGAAATATTGATACTTTCCAGCTTAACCTGTGCGTGCCCGGGGATGATCTCCAACAACTCTCTTCGCAGCAGCGGAGATTGAAGGGCTTCACCAAGGCTGGGATTGCGATTATAGCCTGTCGGTTTCTGCACCGCAGGCCTGCACCAAGGAACATTCCAAAAACTGCACTCTCCTCTGCCCACTTCCACTTTGGACTGCAATCTGAGCTCTTCTACAATCGGCTCCAGGCACTTCCATAGCCTCGACTTCGCCCCTACATCCCTACCTTCATATTTGGAGTACATCCACTTAGCCCATAGGGAGTTCTTCTTCAGGTAGCTCCAAGCTAATTTAGCATGAAGAGATTTCATAACCAGCTCCATTTTGCAAAGATTCAGACCACCCTCTGCATAACTCTTACACATTGTATTATAACCGATCCAATGCCTTCTCTTCTGATCTCCCGCGTCCCACAGGAACGCTGCTATAAGACTCTCCAGACGACTCAACACCCCTTTCGGGACTTTGAGAGCCGCCATGCAATGAATCGGCATGGAAGACAAGACTGACTGAGCCAAAGTTAACTTGGCTCCAGCCGAGAGCAACTTCGACTTCCAACCAGACAACTTCGAAGCCACCTTAGCAACCAAACCACTGAAATGATGAATTCTAGTTCTGCCTTTACTCAAGGGCGTTCCTAGGTAAACACTGGGAAGATTACCCTCCTGACACCCAGATAAATCCCCAATTCTTTTCCTTCGCCTCAAGCTAATGCCTTTACCAAAGAAAATACTCATTTTGACCGGATTAAATCTGTGGCCAGACGCCCTGCAGAACACTTCGATCAGCTTCAGCAAGTTCTTCACTGAATTAACTGAACCAGAGGACCAAATAATCATGTCATCCGCATACAACAGATGAGAAACCCCAGACATCCTTCTAGCACATTTAAAGCTCTCCACCTCACCTCTAGAAATCGATTCCTTCAGAGCCCGACTAAAGGCCTCCATGGAGATGATGAACAAAACTGGAGACAACGGATCTCCCTGCCGCAAGCCCCTGCTAGCCTGGAAAAAACCATGCACCTTCCCATTCCACTTCACAGAGAAGCTCCCCCCAGAAATCAATCTGAACACTAAACTGATCACACCTTCTTTGAATCCCATCCTTCTCAAACTCTGCAAAATAAAACCCCATTGAACTCTATCATAGGCCTTACTCAAGTCTACCTTAATGGCCACATTGCCTCCTCTTGTTTGCTTATCCAGATCTCCCATCAGCTTCTATGCCAGGGCAATGTTCTCCATGATGTTCCTTCCCTGCACAAAACCAGCTTGCTCCTCAGAGACCAAGTACGGAAGCAACCTTGCTATTCTGCTACTAACAATCTTCGAAATGATTTTCTGGGCATAATTACATAAGCTGATCGGCCTCCAATCTTCAATACTATCTGGCTTACGTTTTTTAGGGATCAAAACTAGGTGAGCATGATTAATAGCATTGGGCATTTGACCTCCACGGAAAAACCACTGAACGGCTGCAACCACATCCGACCTAATCCAATTCCACGCATCCACAAAAAATTGCCCTGTGAACCCGTCTGGACCGGGAGCGCCTCTTCTGTTCATACCTTCAATGGCGTTTCTGATCTCTTCCTCCTCCGGAACTTTTTCAACCTCATCACTTTGCTCCTCTGAAATAGAAGTAGGGATCTTATCGCAAATCTCGAACCCACCCCCCCCTATGGTGCTCTCCCATCGCCATCTCCTTGAAATGATCCACTACTCTTATCGCGGTTTCCTCATCCCCCAGCTCTGTGCCGCTCTCATCTTTTAGGATTAGCTTCGGGCCCGACGCTCGCTGCTTGATGGAAGCGTGGAAGAAGGCTGAATTAGTTTGTATTCTTTCAAATGTTAAAAATTTATATGAGATCACTGATTTTCAGAAGCAAGAGCACCCATCAATTTGTTTTTAAAAAAAAATAGATTGAGTATGTAGTTTTCAGATGACCTAAGTCCATTTTAGAAAAGTCTTTTAAAAAGTTCTTCTTTACAAAGAAAAAATCAATTATCTTCAAGTTATAAATGTGGAATGATTACATCATTACAAATTATAAAAAAAAAATTGATAAAGGGAAGAAAAATTTTCTAAAATTTAAGAAATGAAAATGATAGAAAAGTTCTCTAGGTGTAAAAGTCAAAGGTTGTCTCCTTTTTCCGCTTTTAGACTCTGTAAATGTATGGTAATTATTTATTAGGATACCATTTAGATGCTATGTCAAAAAAAGATTAGGGGGACAATTATTATATGAAAATATATATAACTTCTTCATTTAATTTGATAAAACTCTCATCAGAGCTCTGTTTTTCTTAACGACCTAGACTTAATCAAGAGCTTTGACTCATAAACTCGAGACTAGCGCTTTCTAGTATAAGTAGCAGTGAGATTGATTTAAGTGACTATGACTTATTTGATTAGATTTTACACAGTGGTACTTGTTCAAAATGCTAGCAAGAATGAGGAGTAATTTTTCTAAAATGTGTATCGATTACGATAATGAAGGATTTTTTTTTACTTTTGCAAGTGTTTTACTTTTTATAATATATGAGTAATTGCACTTTCAAATCTAGGCAAGATTATTTTAAACCTTTCATTTATAATTCAAATGAAATTTGTGAGTAATATAATCCAAAAAATACTTGCGAGACTAAAACTCGTCCACTAGGGACACCTAGGAGTTTAAAAGCTTGACGCACAAGCTAAATGCATTCATGATTCCTGAGAAAGTGGATTGAGATTTAATTCCTATTTAAGAAGTATGTTAACAAAGTTGCGATCATATACACAATGAAAGGGAAACAAAACTAAATTTCTTTACAATTACTTTCTTGCTCTATATATTCACAACTATATTTTTAATTTATATTGTTTAGTACAAACAAACTCAAACAGTAGAATATTTGATTCTGTGATAATTTAGCCAAATTAAGGCTTCATTTCTTTGTGATTTGAGCACCATATTTATAGCCATTTATGTGTATTAATTAATCATGTATGAATCAAAACTAAGAAAAAAAGTCTTACAGTGCAAAAAAGTAAGAAAAGAGAAAAATAGACCTAAAAGAAACAAATTTGATGATTGTGTTATCATACTCGACCAAATATTGAATTATAAAGAAGTATACTCGATCGAGTGTTGTGGGTGTCAAACTCTCTATATCATAATCAACTAAGTATGGATTTACACTACATGACACATGTTTGAGCATCATGTGTCAAGGAGCTCTATGTCTCATGCATACTTGATGAGCCCAAATTATTCGATCTATTTTATACGTAACTCACATGATTCTTGACCATCGAAAAGTTGAATTTGATGATTTCAGCTAGTTTTCATTATACATGATTGAAATTAGTACTTAATGCAAAAACGTGGTAAAAGTGGAGTTTTAAAAGTAAAAACGGACAAAATTAGATTGACAATAGAAAGTCACTGATTGATCGAGCGCACACTCATGTGCTGAGGACTGTGGCTGGTGACGTAGCAGAGGAAAGACACATGACGCGATAAAAAAAGAAGTCAATTACGCCGATTCAACAGAGGCGTCATGCATGGCCGAGTGGGCGGTGGTTAATAAAGTGACGTGCGACACATAGACAATTTCCTAGAATCTATTGTGTGAAACTAGATAACTTTTGATAGAAATATCTTTACACCGGATGTCTAATTTAAGTGATTCAAATTGGTACAAAAAGAAGAAATAGACCAGCCCATGGGTAGTTGAGTTGGCTGTGAGCCCGGTCACCAAGCTTGACCGTCATTAGGTCTCGTGTTTGAATTTCGACTAACACCAACTTGACATTTATAATGTGAAACATCTGGGAGGCTTGACAGTCGGGCGTGTGTGGAGCCTCTCTCCGGAGTTTAATCCAGCTCCGTAGGGGTATGATTCTCTGAGTTTAAAAAAAAAGAATAAATAGAGATAGAAATCAAAGTCTAACTCTCAATGGATTTGAGTAAGAAGATCTAACAAAATTGGTGTTCAAAACTTTCCATATTCGGCTACTGATTTTGAGTTTCCAATTTCCATCCTTATCAAGTCTGAGTATTCATTGGCTTCCAAGAGATATTCGTCAATTCATGCAGATCCTTATTGGTAAAAACTGATGCCAATCAGGATTAGATAAAGAATTATTCACCTACTCATTCAAATATACCGCATTACATCGTATGCCAAGTGCCAACTTGCAACCCAAAGAATGAGATTCTCTTAGGGTTTTGGACCCAAAGCCGACATGGAGGACAATAAAGGACGAGAGAATGAGCTAATAGGGTTTGTAAGGATCATACCTATTTTATTATGTATTTTTCCATGGGCGTGCGTTGCTAAGTTCATTTGTGTGGTTCAGGTGCAATGACTTGTGAATTGTTGTTGTGAGTTTTTTTCTTAATAAAAGATATGTTCTCATGATATGTTTATTGAGATTCAACTAGATAATTACTTAGTTGCATGTTTATGAATATTGTTTAATAATATAGCCTGATAACATATGTATCCTTGTAATTATTCTATCGTTGATCTAATTGTGAAAACTTGGGACAATCACTAGTACAAGTTCGTATCTTTAATCACGTTTGTTTTTCTTTTCAATCACGTTTCGTAAGCGTGATTAATGCGGCCGTGATTAAAGATCAAGTACCAAGCGTGATCAAAGATCACGGATCTTTAATCACGTTTTCTGCTTAACAGGCGTGATCAATACTATACTATCTTTGATCACGTTTAATCCTACAAGGCGTGATCAAAGCTGATGAATTAATAATCACGTTTTGGAAAAGGAAACGTAATCAAAACTAACAGAGTTTTGATCACGTTTAAGAACCGAAACGTGATCAAAACTGTTCAATTTTTGATCACGTTTTCTATATCAAAACGTGATCAAAGATGACAGACTTTTGATCACGCTTAGAAATGGTAAACGTGATCAAAATTGTCACATTTTAAATCACGTTGCATATAACAAAACGTGATCAAAGGTTGTAGACTAATAATCACGTTTCATATCTTACGCGTGATTATTAGTCTACAACCTTTGATCACGCTCGTTTTTAAGAAGCGTGATCAAAACACTAATTTTACAATCACGTTTCCAAATTAGAAAACGTGAATATATTTGTTTTTAATTTTTTTCATACAATTTTATTTTCAATATTAATAATTTCCGGACGTTTTTAATTGTTTATAATTGCACTAAAAGCATAAAATAATTGAAAAATACAAGAATTTTTATAATTTACCATTCGAACAAAATACAAATCAAGCCGAATCAAGTTTAATATACATAATGTCAGAATAAACCGGAAGCTACTGACTGTCTATAGAACTCACATACAAATCCCGACACTTCTTCTCGAATCTCATCTATATCCTCAACAGAGTATGAGAAAAGATCAGTGGGGAAAAACTGCACAAAATATTATGTATAATTAATATATATCACTGGCACGTCAACTCCGAGAATCTCTGATGACACTGGTATAATGATGGAGCTTGTCCTCAAGTAAGATCGAGACAACTGCAGTAACTGTCTCGTGTGCTGCCCCAAGCGCAACTCGGTGCCGTCTTCCTTCCGCTCAGGAACATCTGCAGCACTCCATCTATATGTATCGAAAAGCTAAAAAAGAAAATAGATATATAAACAAATCAACATTCAAACTATTAAGATTGTTTATAGTTAAGATAATTGAAATATATTCACTTACTGAGGAGTTAAGCTCAATCAAGGCCTTAGGCCAAGGAATGATCTGGTTGGTCATCACACCATACTCAAGCTCCAAGTAGCCTTTTTCTAGAACTGGAACTGGGAGGATAGCATTGTTCACAATCACCTGAACAATAAGGACCTTCACCAAACTGTCATCGAGGTATTGTAAAGTTCACTCTCTATTGGGTAAATTTGGTAGATTTAAGTCTCTCCTCTCATTTCCCTAACCCTAGTTCTCTCCTAAGCTCGAAACCCCCCAAATGGGAGTTTCTCAAACTAGTTCTTGAGTTTCAGAATATTGCAAACAACCTCAATTTTAATATACAATATGTATAGTCAATATATTGCAAGACAAATGAACTAATTGGTACAAATTGTGAAGTTAGGAACTGCACATCACAGGTGAATCTCATGGCCATAATGTAGTAGCACATGTTATCTCTACCAAAGCTTGTTCTTAAACACAATGTTTCTTGGGTTCTGGTAGAGCGTCAGATGAAACGCGATTTAATGCTCATATTTCTGAAAGTAAAGATATTGAGTACTTTGATGATATAAATTGCTTCTTAACCATGGATTAGATGATCATTCAGTTAGGTTATTGCAGGCTCCGTCTACATGTAGAAAGTCAATCATTGTGCTGGATTCGACTATATATGAATATAGTTACCGATGATTATTAATTAAAAATAATTAAAAATTTCGAGAAATCACAATGTGTTTGAATTCTACTTTTATTCTGCGTTAAATGTTTTTGCATTTTGGTAACATTGAATTTGGGTGGCGGTGATGATTACATATACTGACAAACTTTTTCTAATTTCTTTCTTCGGTGGTGAACATGTGTTTTAATTCATGAAATTGGATATTTATTTTGATAGTGAATATATGTTTCTTAATTTGGATTTTGTTGATGACCATCGGTTTAAGCTTTTTTTCAATACATGAAATTGAGTAATTTTTTCAGTGAATATGTGTTTTTCTTTATTTTGACATTGAACATGTGTCTGCACCGCACTAAATTGGATTCTTCGACAGTTAATATGGATTCGAGATGGAGTTGTATTGATGATGAATAAGCAGGTATTGATGATGAAGGAGAAGAGAAGCTATTTGTAAACTAGAAGCAATAGTATCATCTCGGTGGTGAATCGACAGACATTGAATCAGAAGCAACCGATTTATAAGGGTTTGGTGAATTATTTTTCATTGAATATATTGGTTTGGTTAACATATATAATTTTGGATAGTTAACATATATAGTTCCTGAATTTTCTCGACAATGAACA
>NQLW01000383.1:43503-63325 GCA_002312845.1 Kalanchoe fedtschenkoi | reverse complement strand
TTTGTGGATTTCTTAACCCTTTTTTTTCCATAACCAGATCAGCTTCTAAATTTCTTCTTGTATTTCAGTCTGAAGCTGGGAAGAAGCTACCTTTCATTTTGTTAATAAATCTGCAGGTATGCGAAATTTTTTTTTTAATGAGTACTAGGGAAAGGGATTAGACACCTAGACAAATATATATAAAAAATGTATTACATGGTATCAGTACCTTTATTTAATAAAGCGTCTATAATAAAAAACTTGTCATAGCATGTTTTCATATTTTATATAATTTCTTGTCAGTGGTTCTGAAGAGTATGCTATTTTTCAGATTCCAGCAAAACCAAACTACAGCTTGGTTCTGTACCATGCTTCTGATCGGCCTGTCAATAAGGATTCCTTACTGGGAAAATTTGTTGACGGTACGGATATGTACCGTGACTCAAAGTTCAAGTTGATTCCTAGTATTGTTCAGGTAGGAGCTGGCAAGTAAGATTAAGATTGTTTACATTGTTGAATATTGTCTCAGACATCATCAAGTGCTTATTAGGCATTACGATTTACGGGTAGCAGGGATACTGGATGGTCAAGCGTGCCGTTGGAACTAAAGCATGTCTATTAGGGAAAGCAGTAACTTGCAAGTACCTAAGACAAGATAATTTCTTGGAGGTAAGTTTCATGAGTGCATGATGCTTCGTGGGTGTCTCGATGCGCTTTGGCTATTCTGGTCTATTGATTAGACGCCTTTTATTCTTGATAATGTATTTGATTAAACCTTTCAATGCTCAATCATCGTTCTTTCTGTCGTTGATTAACCTAAAAGTATCTTTTATCATAAACTATATATTCCCTTTGAAATTTGAATGGAAGATGCACAGTCCTGTTAAGATGAGCATCCCAACACTTTGTACTTAAAATGAGACTGCTAACTGGCTTTTTCCGTCACTTTTCCTTCGAATTTTCTTGCACGATTTGGAGGTTGTTTTAACTGGTCGCATTGCTTGCTTATTGATTCTTGACATCTTGTACTCAGAATAAAACTGATGTCACATTTCCATGTAATTTATGCCAATCCCAAAGGACGAATTTCCATGTGTCATTTCAGCTTTTTATTCGAGTCTAATAGCTGAAGGTTACACCTTTTTCTTCTTCTTCTGTAGATTGATGTGGATATTGGGTCATCATCTGTTGCAAGGAGTATCATTGGACTTGTTTTAGGTTATGTCACAAGCTTAGCGGTAGATCTGGCTATTCTGGTGGAGGTAAGTTCCACCTTTGCTGCAAACCTCTGCCACAGTCCTTTTCATGTCTCCTTGGCGCTAAGTATTGTACTTGTGGGCAAAAAAAAAACAAAATGATTCACAAATCCCTTCCTTGTTCAGGCAAAAGAGGAGCATGAATTACCAGAATACATCCTCGGAACTGTTAGTTTAAATCGAGTCAAGCCCGAATGTGCTATCTGGTACGAGCGTTGAGAGAGCCGCACTGTATCAGAAGAGCAACCTCCCTATAATGTTTGTTATATATGGAAAATCGCAAAAGGCTGGCCGTTGCTTTTATATGATTTTGAAGTATAGTATATAATACATTTGTAAGAAACCAATTGTGTCTGCAGAGCCACCAAGCAAATGATTGTTTAATCACTATGCTTAGGATTTGATTTATTTATTTATTTGAAATTTTGCTCAATATCACAACTTTAGTTTATATCATCAAAAGATGTGTTCTTTAACCTGTGATTTTTCTGTTCTTTTTATCTTCGACTTTTGGTGACAGTTGATGGTCCACCACATGAAAGTTAACGTGCAACCTTGACTCTATTTGCATGCATGTTTTTATCCAGCGGTAAATTTGGAGGTGCTTTATGGTATACTCCCTCCGTCCTCTAATACATATCGTTTAAGGTTAATTTGAGTAGATTAAGGTGAAGTTAATGCTAGCGGTTGAACAAATTTAATAGGTAGGTGGTTAATAATTTTTTGAAAAAGTTCGTGCAAAACGTAAAATTGGTAGATGATTATTGGTGAGGAATGTATTCTTTATTGATTATGATAATGAAGTGATTAATGTTTGACATTTTAAGATAGTTGTTAATACTAAATACGCATTGAAAATTGGTAAGCAAGTAAAAGTGGACAAAAAAATTCGGTTAAGTGACATGTAAAAGAGGACAGAGGGAGTATTTATTTAGGCTGTGTTTGGTTTTGGGAAAAATGTAGGGGAAGGAAAATTTGATGGAAAGTGAAATTTATCGTGGATTCCATCTTATTTTCTTTTGTTTGGTTTAAAATGAAAATTTGAAGAAAAGTTTCAAAATTCCTTTTCATTTACCTTAACTTTCCTTCTAACTTTCCACATAATTTTTTTTCCCTCATATTTTTCATTCAAACCAAACATTGAATTTTACCAATTTTCCTCCATATTTTCTTTTCCACTAAATTTTCCTTAAACCAAACACAGCCTTTGTTTTAAGAAAAATTTGGTGGAAAGGAAAATTTGAGGGAAAATAGAAAGAAAATAAAATTTTTGGAAGATTCCATCTAATTTTCCTTGTTTGGTTTCATTAGAAAAATGTCAAGGAAAATTGTTTGGAATCCATTTCATTTTCTATGATCATGGAAAGTTTTATGAAAAAATATGTCAAAAATATCAACATTTTCTCACTTCATACATTGAATTTGATGAAATATATTGAATTTGTTCAAAAATTGAGTATTTGTTTGAGATACATTGAATTTGATTGGATTGATTATTTAGAGATAAGAATTAAATTTTCCATCAAATTTTCCACCTAATTTTTTTTCCTTCCTATTTTCCATATAAACCAAACATTGAATTTTACTAATTTTTCATCAAACTTTCTTTTCTCCAAATTTTCCCCAAACCAAACACAATCTAATAGAGTGTTGTTTTAATAGTTGAAGTGTTGTCTAACAAAATACGATGATGATGAATGAAATATCTTCATTAAGATTAGCAATAAGTTTGCAGGAGCCTTCAAATATTGGAGAGCTATTTAGAGACTAATTCGTTTCATACTGGAAGATGGTTATTCACAATTTTGTGCATGTAGAGAGACAGATTTAACTTTGAAGGAAACAATGTAAAAAATCATGCTTGCATTTTACTGATTTAAGGTTCCTTCAAAACTCTATATTTTATATATTTTGATTTCCATTTAGAGAAATTCAGGTACCTATTTCAACATCAATATTGAAGAAATTTCCTGTTGACAAATATTTTCGTACAGTCCAAACCACCAATAATTGAAGTATAAATGAATGAATAAAAATAAAATTTTGTTCGATACATTTATTTCGTCACCGATGACATGCATAGCATTCATGAAAAAAACTGTTTGTACAATGATTAGAACAAATTGTAATAGTAAAATAAATTTAATGAATTCTTTTTTTTTGAATAATTGAACCCAATTCTAGTTTGTTTTTTTTTTGGGATCGACCCATCAATTATTGGACTATAATATAAAAATATGGCGACTGATACTCATGGCTGACTACACTAAAACGACACTAATTTTGAAAGCATGTATACCTAAATAAACACAATGATGGACCGATTTAAAAACGACGTCGTTTTACTTTGTTTTCATTGAAACACTTCATTCATTTTTAAATTTGATGAACATTTCAGCTCATCTGATAAACATAGAAGCTCATCTGATGAACATAGCAGCTCATCTTATAAACATAACAGCTAATTTGATGAATATAAAAGCTCATTTGATTAACATAATAAATATGAATGAGTGTTTAATGAAAACGATATAAAACGATCTCATTTTCGAGCGAGAACATCCATCTCTATAGTGCTCTGAATGCACCTAAAAATTTGCGAAATAAACAAGTACACGTGCACTCGCAGAAAAAAACACTTCCCTTGCCCAAGCAGGCACATATCAAATCAAAATATTATGTTTGTTAGACAGTTCATGTTCATCCAATTAAATTTTAGAAAATTGGATATAATGCGGCATTTTTATAGTAATTAGATAAAAAGTCGGGTCAAAAAAGTATAGTTTACTTCTTCTTTTTTCATTTGAGATGTTTTAGAGTTTTATGATGTTAAAGTTATACTCCCTCTGTCTTCTTTTACATGTCACTTAATCGAATTTTTTTGTCCACTTTTACTTGTCACTTACTAATTTTCAATGCGAATTTAATATCAACAACTACCTTAAAATGTCAAATATTAATCACTTCATTATCATAATCAATAAAGAATACATTCCTCACCAATAATCATCTACCAATTTTACTTTTTGCACGAACTTTTTCAAAAAAATGTTAATCACCTGCCTATTAAATTTGTTCAACCGCTAGCATTAACTTCACCTTAATCTACTCAAATTAACCGTAAACGACATGTATTAGAGGACGGAGGGAGTAGAATTTTAGAATTTTCAAAGTTTTAAAATTTTGTGGTTTTAAGAGTGTATAGAGTTTTCATACACTAGTTTATGGGTTTTAGGTTTTAGGGTTTATTTTTTTTAGATTTTATTATAATTAAAACTTATCATAAATATCTAAAACCTTTAAACTAAAAAAATTAAATTATGATATTTTATCTAATATCTTATCTAACTTATATAAGATATGACCTGATTTAAAAATATCAAATCCTCACTGACCCTTTAGTTCATTTTTCTTCATGGCCTTCAATTTTTCGCCTCTGCTTACCTGATGACCCTTTTGTTCACAAACTTGTCCCATTAGCCTAATTATCCCTTAAAATGTTTATTATAAAAAAGGAGGCTCTGAGTCCATCATTGGAGTTGGTGATACCTTTACTTGTAGCAACAGAATCAGCAACTACATTTGAAAATTTGTCATCAACATAAATGCCTTCACTAACCTCAAGTCCTCGTTCATGTAAAAATCCCATTAAAAATAAATGAGTCACGGGTGCAAATTCCACTTCTTGGGTCAGCAAGCAAACAAAACCATGCAAGTCGTTTAATGCTCTGCAAGTTTGCAGTGATCTCATTCAATGATCTACTCAAATAACATAAACATGCCTTTACTACCTTTGTTTTTGTCTTCACAACACATCCCTTGAGTTATCCTCTTTCCTCATAAATCCATACTACATTCTTAGCTTTCATTTTATATACTTAGAAATGCACAAGGTATTTATGTCTTTTGGAATATATATGAGCATCTCTATCTTCTTCACTAGCTTCTCACTTACAAAAGAGCCATACTTTCATTAGTTGACTTCAATAATCAATCTATGCAAGTTTTATTAAACTCCATTATTTAGATGGAATATATACCATATATAGCTTCAAAAAAAAGGGTAAATTATAAATACATTACCTGTACTTTCATCTGATTTCAAATCAGGTACCGTACGTTGTAATTTTTCAATTAAAGTATTCTAAGACTAATTTTGAAAAAAAAAACACTACAATTCATGGGATTTAGTACACCAACACTATAAATCATATAGTCTATTGCATGATAATGAAAATCCACATTCAATAAGGTGAATTATAGTGTTTTTTTTAGTTTCAAAATTAGTCTTAGAGTATTCGAATTGAAAAATTACAAAGTACGGTACCTGATTTGAAATCAGGTGAAAGTACAGATGATGTATTTGTAATTTACCCTTAAAAAATGAGGGAAAAAATGTAATTGGGGAGCATATTGGTAGTAATGTCTACTCAAATAATAAAGTAAGGTTTTGTGGGGCACTTATTTTGTAATACTCATCTCAAGGCATCATCAAAGCTTTCTCTGAATTTGGTACCCATTAATTATATATAAGCTTTATGCCTCATATCCTCACGGGTAGCAAAACCTGCAAAAGAGAAAAAGGCAGAGCTCCATCAATGACTCTCCAAGAACAAGATATCATCACCCACCAATCCAATAAAAAGAATATTAATGGATGAACAAGTGCTAGCGTTGCCATTGACATGGTTGAAGCTTCTTTGTATGATGATCTCTAGCCAAACTCATTCACTAGGTTAGCTTGGGAGGCTCAACATTATTTATGCATAAAAGGCTTCAGAAGCACAGACAGCGCCGTAATTTGAGGCTTAAGCAACCCTTTAGTCACGAGCCTTCCATCCACAAACAAACATTAGGCTCTAATTAAACAATGTTTCCGAGGTTGTCACAGATGCAAATTGACAGTATCACCTTTTTTTCTAGTTGGAAATGATAATGAAGTATATACTTAACTGTACAAGAAAATGTGAAAAAATGGGGGTTGAAGTCTTTGGAACTATTATCTGTAAAGCTGCGTTCAAAGTTTAAACAAAGCCACATTTGAAGCTAATCTGTAGCAGCAGACACTGCTACAAAATCATATGAGATTCTCCCCCAATGACAAAAAATTATTAAAAAAACACATTCAATTCAATGCTCACAATGGTCCACCTTTGTTCCAAAAAAAGCAAACCTAATGAGTGATATTACTCCCCCAAATCAACCACTACTCCTACTAAGCTCTCTGTTTGTCATTCCTCTTTTCACAAATCCTTTCTCCAGTACCCATGCATCCATTCAACCAACCAAAGCAAGAAAAAGAATGCATATACACTTACCTTGCTCTTGTATGATTGTTGTGCTTTAAATCTGGATCATCTTCTTCATCATCAACATCTGGGTCTGGCTTAGGTTGGAGACTTGGAAAGCGCATATGCACTCATCTTTTTCCGCTGTCCAAGTTTCAATGGAGATTTTCAAACACAGGTCCTTTTCCTGGGTATTCTTGGTTTTGGTGTTTTGTAGAGTAGTTGTTGCTGCTGCTGATCCCTCCTCAGAATCTCTTCTGGAGTTGAAATCTAAGCTTGTGGATCATCGAAATAGTCTGAAGGACTGGGTACTGGATGGAGAAGGAGATAAGTCATCTGGGAAAGTATTAGCTTGCTCATGGCCTGGTGTCAGCTGCAATGATAATTCCACCACTGTTACAGGCTTGGACCTTGCTTTTAAAGGTCTTTCAGGTGTGATGTCTGAGAATCAGTTCAATCTTTTCACTGATCTTGCGTATCTCAACTTCAGTCACAATTCCTTTTCTGGAAACTTTCCTGGTGGGATTTTCAATCTCACCAAGTTGGAGACTATAGACATCAGCATGAACAATTTCTCGGGTCCCTTTCCACCAGAGGTTTCCAAACTACAAGGCCTTGTTGTGCTTGATGCATTCAGCAACAGCTTCTCTGGATCTCTGCCTGTTGAAATTTCAAAGCTCGAGTCTCTGAAGGTGCTGAATTTTGCTGGGAGTTACTTCAAGGGATCAATCCCCCCAGAGTATGGTTCCTTGAAGAGCATAGAGCTGATTCACTTGGCTGGAAATCTACTCACTGGGGCCATTCCTCCAGAACTTGGTCAGCTCAAAACAATGATCCATATGGAGATAGGGTACAATACCTATGAGGGAAGTATTCCATGGCAACTGGGTAATATGACTGAGCTTCAGTATCTTGACATAGCTGGTGCAAATCTCTCCGGATGGATACCAAAAGAACTTTGCAACCTCACCAATTTGCAATCTTTGTTTTTGTTCAGAAATCAGCTCACTGGAACGCTTCCATGGGAAATCAGCCAAATCACTACTCTGACAGACTTGGATCTTTCAGATAACCAAATCTACGGTCCAATTCCTGAGAGCTTTGCGCAGCTTAAGAGCTTGAAACTACTCAGTCTTATGTACAACGAAATGAGTGGCATTGTTCCTGATGTCCTTGCTGAGCTTCCTATGCTGGATACACTATTTTTGTGGAACAATTTCTTCTCCGGTTCCCTTCCGCAGAACCTGGGGAAATATTCAAAGCTCAGATGGTTGGATGTGTCAACCAACTATTTAAATGGCAGCATTCCGCCTGGTATTTGTTCAAGAGGTCAGCTGTCGAAACTGATCATGTTTTCAAACAAATTTACTGGTGGGCTGTCTCCATCTCTCTCAAACTGTTCCACACTTATTCGGTTAAGATTAGAAGACAACTTGTTCTCAGGTGACATACCTCTCAAGTTCAGTCAGCTGCCTGATGTTTCATATGTAGACTTGTCTAGGAACAAGTTCTCAGGTGGCATCCCAAATGATATATATCAAGCTCAGAGACTCCAGTACTTCAACGTCTCTGATAATCCAGAGCTTGGTGGTGAGATTCCATCTGAAACATGGTCATCTCCTCTCTTAGAGAATTTCTCAGCATCTGCTTGCAATATCTCAGGCAGCATTCCTCCGTTCGTTAAATGCAAATCCATCTCTGTGATAAACCTCAAACTGAACAATATTACTGGAAGCATTCCAACGAGTATTTCCTCATGCCGTGTTCTTGAGAGATTATATCTGGGTAACAACGCTATGACTGGTAGTATACCAGATGAGCTCACCACTCTTCCTGATCTCAGTGTAGTAGACCTTTCGCACAATGGCTTCACCGGCACAATACCAGAAAAGTTCACCTCTTCGCCGAGTTTGGTTCTATTAAATGTGTCTTTCAATCAAATTTCTGGAACCATTCCCCGAGAGAAAGTTTTTCAGATGATGGGCAGCAGTGCATTCTATGGGAACCCGGAGTTATGCGGAGAGCCTTTAAAGTCATGTTCCATGTCCAAAACCACATCAAAGCTTACATGGATTCTGCTAGGATGTGCAGGATTGGTAGCGTGCCTTGCAGCTTTCGCCCTGGGGAAATACTACTTCCGGAATGCGAGAAAAGGTCGTTGGAGAATGGTGTCATTTACAGGACTTCCACAGTTCACAGCAAATGATGTGCTGAAGAGCTTCGATTCGGCAGAGTCAATGGCTGTGATACCACCTTCTTCCGCCGCCTTTTGCAAAGCAGTTCTGCCGACTGGAATAACAGTTTCTGTCAGGACAATTGAATGGGACACCAGAAGCATGAAAGCAATGTTGGGATTGATATCACAGATGGGCTATGCAAGGCATAAAAATCTGACTAGATTGTTGGGTTTCTGTTACAATGGCCATCAAGCTTACCTCTTGTATGATTGCTTATCAAATGGAAATCTGGCAGATAAACTTGAGATGAAAAGGGATTGGAGTGCCAAGGAAAAACTTACCATCGGAATCGCTAGGGGTCTCTGCTACCTTCACCATCAATGTTCCCCTGCAATTCCACATGGAGATTTGAAGTCAACCAACGTCGTATTTGATGACAATATGGAGCCTCGATTAGCTGAATTTGGAATAAAATTCTTGAGGCAACTCAACGAGGATCCCTGTCTAGAAGCAGGTACGTTGTTTCGCAGCTCCCATGTATCTTCCACTAAAACACGTAATTTTCCTGGATTTTTACTTATGTCATAGCATCGCCTTTTCATACAGGAGAGTTCAGGACTACCACCAAGGAGGAGCTAAGCATCGACGTATACAACTTTGGTGTAGTCATGATGGAGATACTTACGAATGGCAGGCTGACAAATCCAGCAGGGGAGAGTGTGCAGCGCAAGCCCAGAGAAGTCCTTCTGAGAGAAGTCTACCGGGACAATGAAACAAATTCTTCAAACACGGCGCTCCAGGAAAGGATAAACAACTTTGTGGATGTTGCTTTAAGGTGCACAAGAACCAGACCTACAGAGAGACCATCCATGGAAGATGTCCTGAAACTTCTATCAGGGCCTAAGTCGCAAAGAAAGTAGTGAGCTGACTGAATGAGTATGAACTCATAAGAAAGTTATACAAAGTATACGTTTTCTCTTCTCCTACCAGATTGCACCTATATTTCCTTTCAGTATATGATTTATGAGCGTACTACTATGTTGTAAATTTTGAGCATACGAATAATGGAATGTTTTTCCCACAAAACCTGTGTGTCTGTAAAAGATAAGCTGCCCAGATGAATCCGTTTCTTAGTTTCTGCTTCTGATCTGTGCAATAAAAAGGGTTTACTAACTTCTTGGT
This sequence comes from Kalanchoe fedtschenkoi, assembly GCA_002312845.1. Taxonomy (NCBI): domain Eukaryota; kingdom Viridiplantae; phylum Streptophyta; class Magnoliopsida; order Saxifragales; family Crassulaceae; genus Kalanchoe; species Kalanchoe fedtschenkoi. Next base: position 53,443 of record NQLW01000383.1, on the reverse strand, counting down.
CTCTCACACAACAATGACATATTACTAACCTGCAATGTTTCAATGCAGTTTGTTAGCAATATGATGTTCAAATGATATGGAGACAGAAAGCATCCAACTTTCAGTATGAGGCTTCTCTGTTGCCAATGAGAGAATAAACAGTCCATTCACTCACCTAAAACCTTGACATGTGCAGTTGAGGCTTCAATGAAGGTGGTGATCATATTATACTTTTAAAAGCCCTTTGCAAGTGGCAACAGCTTTTTTGCACCAAAAAAGTGGGCCAAAGGCATCCGAGCCGTGCTCAGGAGTGGCAATAAGTAACAAGGAATGTAAAGAGAGAGAGAAAAGCAATAGCAGTCCAACAAAATCTTCTAGCATAAGTGCCGAAAGTGGCAGATCAGTAGAGCATAAGGAAGCAAAGTTGGCGTTCAGAAAATGCCTGAAGATATGCAACTACATTGTGTCTTTGCAAAGCACATTTGCCGCAAAAGTAGGGATCCTAAGCATCTTTATAATCAATTGCATAACGTATTCATGTCATGTAAAAGGCATCAGTAGAGTTGTGTAATAGTTTGGTTCAACAACAAAATGATGGAACTCAGACAAAGTAACCAGTAGATGAAGAAGAAATAGATCTTTAGTTTGAGCCATTGGGAGTGTAGTGGGTCAACTGTGTTTTTGTTATCAGTAGGACTCCGAAGCTAGAACGTGCGTCCCAAGGTACCCTCTGAAAGTCGAAATAGAGAGATCCAAATTATTTGAAGTTTTTCCCCGTACCACAGGCACAGTTCTCAACCAGGTCATTCTCCTGCACGCCATGGATATTGCGTCGAATACTTGAGCTGCTACATGGTTCGGTATCCCCTTGTTTTCTTCTCCCCCAAGTACAGTTTCAAGGCAGCTTTGATCTTCATTATCAAGACTGTCATACAAAATTGGGACCTTTAAATCAGCAGCTTTTAGCTCTCTAGCCATCACCATAGGTTAAGTTGTCCATCTCATCACCAGGTTTTACCTCTCCATGTTGAATGTCCGTCCATTTGGTTTTACCTCATATTTTCCTTTCCACCAAATTTTTCCTAAACCAAACACACCATAAGTGATGTTGTGAATATTTTCACACATTTTATAAATATTACTCTAAATACCATGAATATCTAACAAAACTAATATATAAATAATAATACGGAATCACGAACCTAATCAAGAAAGTTGAAATGTATATTATAATTATTATTATAAAAAAGATAATTAATCTGCTCAACCTGAATGCTTGACACGGCTGCAAATGATACAAACATCAACAAATGCGTCAACTTTGCTTTGCGGACTTCATAATCAAATCAGGTGCGAAATCTTGCCGGCAGCAAATCCCTCTTCGGTAGGTAGCCAAATTCAGCCGTCGCAACACATAAAAAGTAACAAATTTTCAAAAAAAAATCAAAATAAAAAATAAAAATACCGAATCACATAAACAACTACAAAAGATCACATAATTACAAACCGACCCCTAGAACATCCTACTTAGTCAAACCGCATGCCTTTGATTGATTCGTTCAACTGTCCCAATAAGTTAAGTTTTGACCGTTGATACAATAGTTATTCAGAACCGGATCCGAGGAGGCTGAATCGGGGAAAAGCAGATGGTGTACAATAGTGCCTTGGCATGGCATACCCCCATACATTTATGGGTCCTCACTCCTCAATAAAATAAGGATAAAGTGATTATGTTTGTTTGTGAAATATTTTTACATCGGCTGATTAAGTGATTAATATTATTTATGGGAAAAAATGAATTGGCACTTAATAAACTACGAAACAAATTCGAAAAAATTATATGATTTTGTCTTTTAAGGTTTTTAGGATTGTGCTGTTTTACGGTTTAAGATTTTATATTTTTCAAATTATTTTTAGGCTGTGTTTGGTTTAGGAAGAGGGAAAGGAAAATTTGAGGAAAATTGAGATGTAATCCCTTGTTTGGTTTTGGAAAAATTAGAGATGGAAAACTAAACAGAAAGTTAGATGGAAAATTGAAGAAAAATTTGTTTAATTTAAAGAATGTTTTAATACTTTCTATTCACTCCAAACCAAACAAGGGGAAAATAAGATGGATTTTAGGAGGAATTCATTTTCCCTCATATTTTTCTTTCTCTCAAACTTTCCTCAAATCAAACATAGCCTTAGAGTTTTATGATTTTATAATTTTTAGGATATGGATACTTGAGGTTTGGAGTTTTTAAATTTTAGGGTTTATTATTTAATTTCTTAAGATTTTAAGAAATTTAGGGTTACACCCTAAAAACCGAAAACGAAATCAGAAGAAGTAAAATAATATTGTTTTGTCCTATTATTTACCTCTAACTTATAGATTGCGTCTTTTAATCTCAATTATATTGTTATCAAGTTATTTTTATTTTATAATAGTATTTAAAAACTTTTTTATCCCATAAACTATGAAACAAAACTAATCAACAAGAATATAACGATCAATTAATCCACTTGTGTAAAAAAATATTTCCAAACAAATAGAATCCTTTTCCTATTAAATAATCACACAAAATTGATTACAATTAATTATCTTATGAACAATAATTGTTCAGCTCAAAGTGGATCAGTAAGCTATTGTTTCGTACGTAGTGTGATTAGATTTATGGATTGTGCAAGATGGTGATATATATATAGGGAAAGGATTCGTTGAGAACCTCCTTACGTTGAGAATCATTGTGGACCAATCATCTTATTTCCTTTTTTAAGTTCATTTATGATACTCCATTTATTGTATGATAGTCATTAAATATGATATATATGGAAAGTGTAACTATTTCATATATTTTGTTAAATATCATTAATGTTTTAGGATTTTATTATTTTTCATTCAACAAAAATTTTCTGTGCAAAAAAATACTAAATTTATTTCATCAGTGTTCACCGTCACTTTTTTCATGTGTTTATGGATTTTCGGACGGTGAACTTTTTATAGATTTTTTCTGAATTATAATTTTTTCACACTTATTTAATAATTTTTTAGAATTATTAATAAATAGTGAATATTTTTTCATTTTTCAATAGTCAATATATTTTTATATAATTGTTCTTTTGTTTTTTTATTATAGTAGTGAACATTCATGGTGAACACATGTTCACTGTCAAAATAGATGTTCACTGTCAAAATTATTCATTTTCAAAAACCATATTATAAGAATGGGCACAGTGAAAAAAGTCCATAATATAATATAATTTGAGTTAATTACTAGGCACGAATCATGGAACGATATTATAAAGATATTCGTTATTAAATTAATTGCTCAGAATAATAAATGAAGTTGTAATAAGGAAATGTCGTAATCAAAACACAGTCGTTTTACGCAGAAAATGATTGGTCCACGTTTATCCACAAGGTTCTCAACGCAAAGAGGTTCTCAACTAATGCACCCTCTATATATATGTATATATATATATATATATATAGGGGAGGGATCCGTTGTGAACACTTCAGTTATGAACAAATTGTGGACGATTCTGAACCACTTATTTTATTTCTTTTTGCAAGTTTAATTATTATGTTTTATTAATTATCTAAGACTCATATTAATTAATGCCGCAACTTACCATAAAGGGTAAAAATTTATATTTGTATTTTTAGATTTTTTATCTCATATTTTTCATTAAATACAAAGATTTTGATTAGATTTACAATAAAAAATCTATTCTTAATTCAAATCGAAGTCTCCAAATTGTATCCAAATATGTTCAACCAATTCTAATCGAAGTTGATAATGAACATGCTTATCACGAAGCTCAAAGTGTCTCTCAATGTATAGTTGGAATTGAGGAGTACACCCTAGAGTTAGATTAATAGGAGGTTCTCCTTCTTCTTCGATTCAATTCACAGCTTCATCCCCTTCATATTCGATAATCATATTATGTAAAATGATGCAAGCATACATTATATCACGTAAATGATTTTATACCAGAATCGTGCAGGACCACGTATCATAACCCAATGAGATTGTAGCATGCCAAAGCACGTTCAAAATCTTTTCTTGTTGACTCCTGTTTCTCTTTAAATATTTTTTATTTTGGATCTTTTGGATGAGAAAAATTTTTAACGAACGTGTTCCACTCGGGTTATATGTCATCGGTTATTATTATCTTTTGTGTATGCTAACATATTTACCGTAATTGGACTATAGGCGCATCATCGTTGAACAATGGTGATTGATTAAGTACATTTGTAGTAAGTTTTGTGTTAGAGTTCAGAGCGTTTCGTTTCAATGGGAAAACAGATTTGTAGCATTCTACACTGAAACGCTTCATGAAAATATCAATTCCTACGCTTCAAATTTGAAGCGTGGTAATTGATATGTATTAAATGTTAAGGATATACCAATTACCATGCTTTCAACTCTGAAGCGTAATAATTGCTCTATTAAAAATATTTAAAATAATTTATTACTATGCTTCAACCTTTGAAGCATGGTAATTGATTATTAAAAATATTTAAAATTTATTACCCCAAGCGTGGTAATTGACTTTTACATTTATTTTATTATTATATGAATGTCAATAGAAAATAATATTAACTAACAATAATAAAAATAAAGTATTTAAATAATTTAAGAATATTTTAACTAATATAATATGAAAAAAAATTAATATGACATGTGGTCTCATGCGCAAAGATTGGAAAGATTTGTTTCAATATGGATGAAAAATTTGTGAAAATGAAGTTTATGAAAATGATGAATTGACATGACACAAATCTCATGTGATATGACTCAAACTTCTTTTCAGGTCTGTTTCAAGAGAAATACCCGGACATCCACACTAAAGTTTTGTAATAAGCTTCGTGTCAGAGTTCGAAGCGTTTCGCTTCAATGTGAAAACAAATTCATAATCTTCTGACACCAAAGCGTTTTGTCTGCATGAAGTCCACGAAGTGGTTCGTAAAAATATCAATTATCACGCTTCAAAAATGCAAGCGTGGTAATTGGTATACATGCAATATTCTGCATAACCTACTACCACACTTTAAAATTGGAAGCGTGTTAATCGGTTTATATTAAATATGAAGATAATCTATTACCACACTTCTAACTCTGAAGCGTGGTAATCGATCCATTAAAAAATTTAAAATAATCTATTACCACGCTTCAAACTCTGAAGATTGATAATTGATTAATTAAAATTATTAAGATAATCTATTACCACGCTTTAGATCACGAAGCGTGGTAATTGATCTATTAATAATATTTAAAATAATTTATTACTATGCTTTAGATCCTGAAACGTGATAATTAATTTTTACATAAGTTTTTTATTATATAAATGTCAATAGAAGATAATATAAAGTGATAATTATAAGTAATTAAATATTTAAGAAATTGAATAAAATTTTAATAAATATAATATATATAGAAAAAAATATAATATGAGATGTGAGTCACACACAAAAATTTGTTTCAATATGAGATCAAATATGAGTGAGAATGAGACTAAGGGGAAATTTTCATAGTTATAAAAACCGGACCGGGAGTCGAATCGGTGAAAGCTCCGGTTTCCGATTTATCGGTTGAACCAGCGACTCGAACCGATTCGATCACCGGTTTAATTGATTATATTTCATAATATTTATAAAAATAGAAATAAATTTTAACAAGAATGTGTTGAGATCTAGTGATGGAGTGGTTGTTATTCGTCCTAATGGGCATAGGATCGATTCTCACTGTCATTAAATACCATCTGACATCACTCCAATCTCCTAACTGCTCCGTCTGACAAATAAAACGCATTTCAAAAGTTTGAGAGTATACTCTTGTTTAAGGCTAGGAGTAAGGAAAAACCTGTAACATAGTATGCCACGTTGAAAGTGTCATTAAATCTCACGTATCTCAGAATATTCCTCTTGCAAATGACGAATATATCCTCAGTTTGATTTCTCGTTGTCTAACCATTCCAGTTCATGTGGCTTGCCTGACGTGAGGCTGTTTTGGACATTTGGGTAATATTTTGATATTTATGAAATTGTTAAATCTTGGGTTGTGGCTCAAGAATAATAAGTGTCGGCGTCTGAATTTGTCCAGAGGCCAATTTCAAAGTTTTGATTCATCAGTTTGCAAATGGCCCCTCTTTTTCAATTGGCTTTTCATTAAACTCTTTTCCCATTTTCAATCAAAACGAATACAATTTGAACACTTGATTGGATATTTATTGATACCAAAATCAGACCAGCCCCTTTCAAAGCCACCATCGATTTAAGTTTTTTTTATGTATTCTCTCCCCATAGTTGAAAATAATGGTGTAAATTTGTAAACAATTACTGTAACTGATAAAAGTATATATGTCAATATATTTTTATTTATCAGGACTTGAATATATAATGTGAATAATAAATATGTCACCCATTACTCTCTTACTGTTTGACCTCATTTGTCTATATTATTTTACTAGACAGAGAACAATGACTTAGCCAACTTATTTGAGAGATGTTTTAAAAAGCGTTAAGTACTGTGGTAATCGGAATGATTAACCAGTCTGCAAGGTCGAATTATATATATCAATATCATATTTAATATTTAATTATAAAAATAAAAATATGAAAATAATTTTTTTTAAAACATAAAACATGTGAAATAATTAATAAATTAGTAGCTAGGCGGAACGTTATAACACCGTCTAGAGAATAATCAGCTATCTAAACGGCTAGATGGACGACCTTTTAGAACCGTAATTGAGACTACACAAACCAACCTTAACACACACACACATATATATAGGTAGTGGATCAAATGAAAACCACTTTGGATATGTAAACTGTGAACTAATCATATCCTTTAATCATAAATCATCCTACGGTCAACATAATTTTAAATTAATGTTTAATTATTGATTTTTTATTAATTACATATTATCAAGATATTGTTTTCTTAATTGTCGCCACCATATCTCTTATCTCTCATAAATCATCCTCTTCATCTCCAGATCTACCGAGCTAGGTTTATGTGGGTTTTAACGCACGCTCTCAGGATCAAAGGTGGCAAGGTCGGCTTCGTCATCGAGGACAACGGCAGCAACACCACCCAGCGCCTTGAACCTCACCGCCCAAATGTCGGCTCACGGATCTCAGTCGTAGTTGGTGCACATCTGTGTTTCTGGGTTTTAAATATATGCACATCTGTGTTTCTGGGTTTAAATAGGTGCACATCTGTGTTTCTGGGTTTTAAATAGATGCACATTTGTGTTTCTGGATTTTAAATAAATGCACATCTGTGTTTCTGTGTTTCACGGATCCCAGTCGTAGTTGGTGCACATCCGTGTTTCTGGATTTTAAATAGATACATATATGTGTTTTCTGTGTTTCACGGATCTCAGTCGTAGTTTGTGCACATCTGTGTTTCTGGGTTTTAAATAGATGTTCATCTGTGTTTCTGGGTTTAAATAGGTGCACATCTGTGTTTCTGGATTTAAATAGGTGCACATCTGTGTTTTTTAAGATCAGATAAAAAAATCAGAACGATTTCCGATTTAAAGAAGAGAGAAAAACTCATTCAAAGGAGTGAGAAAAAATTAAACGTTTCATTCCAAATTTAAAGGAGAGAATCAATGAATAAATCTAACAAAGCATAAATAAGATATTAATTATATTTTTGAAAAATTAAATAATAAATCTATAAAAATTCATTTCCATCGGATGAAATACAATCAACGAATATGATTTGTTCATAGTTTACATATTCAGGAGGGTTTTCACAGGATCCGCCCCCTATATATATATATATATATAGTTTGGATCAGTTGTGAACACTTACGTTGTGAACATTTTGCGGATGATTCTAAACCAACCATTTCAAATATTAATTTATTGTGTTTTGATTAATTTATTTCCTTTTTGAATTTTGTTGTATTCTTTATTTAATTATCCTTTAGTCAACTATATCTTAAATTTGTTGCACAATTTACTCAATTTTGTTTCATCAGATTTGAAAAATTAGTGAGGTAACATCCTTATTTAACTTTTTTTATTTATTATTAGTTGATCATCGTCTTCGGTATGGAAAAATGAAGAAGAAGAGACGTTTCAGATCTGCTGAGAGGGAGATCCGTCTGAGACTCCGGGAGCGGCGTTGAGATCGAGCACGATGTTTCCAGACGTAGCTTCTGGTTCAGATCCAGACGAAGGATGACATCCGCCTGAGACTCCGAAAGCGGCGCTTAGATTTCGGACGGTGGGCTAGTCGTCCGCTGCAAAAGTGAGTAGCCTCCATCTTTCGGATCTTTGCAGCCTTCCCAAATCGACGTCGACTTGTTTCAATTTTGAATTCATGATCTGTGGAGGTAAGATTATTTTGTGTTTTTAAGGGTTATGATTTGAAAATTGAGGCTGTGTTTTGATTGACAAAACCCTAGACAGTATGGATTTGGGAATGGGGTTTTCATCACTAATCCAATTTTTATTCTTCTTAAATTTGTTTCTGATCCCATTGTGGGAGGTTTGTGTCAGTTCCTGGTTTAAATTAGTGCCTTTATCGGGAAAGAAGTTGATGGATGTACGATTAATGTCACTAACTGTTTAGGAACATTGTCTAATTCAATTATCATTATTCCTGACCTTTTTTGGTGGCCTAGATACTTTTCAAGTATGTTGAATCTTGCGAGATAGAGTTGTTTTGATTAACTACAGTTTATGGAAGGAGTTGTAAGCAGGAGAGTGTACTCAGTTATGGACGAAGTTGGATCCTCTTTTCTGTGGTATTCAGTTAATTCTAAATGAGCATTGATAGTGAACGTTTGATGGGCAATGAACATACTTTTATTGGTTTGATTTTTTTAATTTCGGGATATGATTTCATTGTTATTGGTTTTCTGGATTCGACAGTGAACCCGATGAGTTTGGTGAACAAATTTTTGTTTTCTTATGTTTTTTACGGGTTTGAGTTTTTTGGATTGATAAAATGATTTAAAGATAGTGTTTTTCTGGATTTGCAGAATTTGATATACAGTGAATATTTTTTCTGACAATGAACATTTTTTGATAATTTTCTGGTAGTGAATATTTTGCTGAAAGTGAATATTAATTTTTACCCTAATGAAAAATATAATGTGCACCGCATAATATGATAAAATATTTATTTTCATATTTGATCATTTATTATGTGGTTTTTATTTTATTTTAAGCATGGAGTGTACAATATTTAATAATACATTTAATATATTATTATTATTATTTGATGGAAATTTTTAATTATGTATTTTTATACATGTCAAGAAAAAAAAAATACAAAAAGTTATCACAACATAATAAAATGTTTAATAAATTTATAATTTGTTTAATATGAAAAAAATATAAATGTGTCATATGATGCATTTGTCTGATGCACATAATTATATAAAAATTTATTAAATATGCGTGAAAAATTTATGAAAATAAAATTTAATGAGGATAGTGATGTGTTATGACTCATATCACCATATAATACAAATCTACTCTTCATATATACGATTGGGAGATGTCCTAAAATAAAAAAGTTTGGACCGCATTTGAATTTCGATCAAGTAAGGGGGCAAAAATGATAATTTGAAGACCTTGCGAAGCCACAGTAATTACAATCCAGCCCCAAAATGTTAATATAAATAGATAGTTTGAGTCAAGCTAGGTTTGCCAAAATAGCTACTCAATAGCAGCTTATAAGAATTTCTCACCTCATCAACTCCTTTTCTCTTTCTGATACTCGGAAGAATTTCCAGAGCTCAAAATTCTAAATCGAAATGTCAACCACATCCCATCGGAGATCAAGCGGTCCTGTGATCCGTTCCTTGTCACCTTCCGGCCGGTTCTGCAACTCCTCCGTCGCTTCGGCCAACCGCTGCTACTCCTCCTCCTCTGGATTCGCGTCGTCCACTTCGAGTTTCTCCGGCTCGTCCACCTTCTTCCACCGCTCCGCGTCGCCGACACGCGTCA
>NQLW01000383.1:15674-32633 GCA_002312845.1 Kalanchoe fedtschenkoi | reverse complement strand
GATGAAGAAAGCTCGACGGAGAGTGAGTTCGCAAGGCCACGAATAGTCAAACAAGAATACGCAATACTGTCCAATATACACGCTCCACCTGGCCATCGCATTACGACGCCGTTATGGTGTCGATATCACGGATATCACCCAAACTCCAAAACGTTGCGTCGAATACAGAAAATTTTCGGAAAATAATTTTTTCTTCCTCTACGGGGTTCAGGCGGCATAAAATTTTACCATATGCACTATAGTAGAGCATAAATTTTAAGGACTTTATTATAGTTCATATGTTAAAATTATACTCTAATTAAATATTTAAAATAATAAGTTAAACAAAATTTAGCGGAAAGTGAATTTCTCATGAAATTCATTCTATTTTCCTTTATTTGGTTAGGGATGAAATGTGATGAAAAAAATGCTAATATTTATTTTAAACAAATTTTACTTCTTATTTTTCTTTTAATTTTTCTCCAAACTTTCCTTCTTTTTTCTCACAAATTTTTCTTTCTACCAAAATTTTCCTAAATCAAAGAGTATAAATGAAATGGAATTTTTTTTAAAATAAATAATGTTTGAACATTTTATCATGAATTTTTCACCTCCAACCAAATAAGAGAAAATGAAATAAATTCCATATGTAATTACTTTTTCTCATATTTTTTCCCCTTCTTAATGTTACTAAACCAATCAATTGTCATATGAGATGTACTTCTTAATGCTCTTAAAGAAGCCTTGTTGAGGACTTTGCATCAAGATATAAAGAACCAAAATCGTGGAGATTAGCACGCAACCAAGGCAAACAAAAAAAGGTAGAAACTGAATAATCAATACAACACATATGGATAACTAATTGTGTGCATGTGGAAGTTGATTGAAAATAGTGATTGATGGATTTCAATCGGTTCGAGAACAGATGATATGATTGATTATTCGTGTGGAAATTGGTCAATGAAGTAGTGATTAATGGGTTTGATAAGACTTTTTTTATATCTGTTTCTTTGTGTTTTTTTTTTCATTCCCAACTGTGGAGTAAAGTTTAAATTGAGTGCAAGTGAGCTTGACACATTGTTATGTAGTTTTTTTTAAATTTATGGTTGCAAGATAAAAGATTAAACGAAGTCATTTTGAGTATATGAACAAAACACATAATTTAACTAGTTGCAACGATGTTGTATTAATATTAATTTATTGGTGAAACTGTACTCATATATTTTTTTTTCTAATCAGTGCATTTTTTTTTAATTTTTTTTGAAAATTAAATAGTACGGCCATAAGTTGATAGTTTGTAGTCTCTTTTAATTTTTCGTTTTTCAAAATGATGATATTAAGTTTTGAGACTGGGCATATTGTAAAAATGTGACATGAGAACATGCATTAAACTTGCTCATAGAGCATCATGTGCATTTTAGGTGGAGGTCTTGTTGAGCGGAGAGGGATGTTGTGAAATAAAATCATAAGCTTAGTTTGGTTCATGACTTTAAATAAGATTTTCATCTTATAAACTCGAATGGAATCTGTATAAAATCTCAACCAATAAAATTCTGTCATGCCATCAAATGTGTCAAAAATATATTTTATTTATATTATTTTTATAGTTAAATTGACTATTTAATCTCATATAAATGATTGGTATTAAGTTTGTTGTTATGAATCAAAATATATAAAAATAATTTTCTATATTTTTGAAGAAAACTTAATTATGAAAATATAGTTAAAAAGTAACTTTAAAATAACAAAATAATTTAAATAGATTGTATATATATATATTGTCATAGCAAATGCTGAGAAAATTTAATTTAGACACAGAGAAATTTATGATGAAATTAAAAAAAAGGTAAACTACAAAAACATACCATGAACTACCACAAATGTTCAAATTAAGTACCGAACTTTTTAATTCTTCAATTTCAGTACCGAACTTTTTTATTCTACAATTTTAGTACTATACACTTAATAGAAAGAAGAAATTAACATGCATGAAATATGAGAATTAGTTTGTAAGTCTAACTCTTTAGCTAGAATTTTGAAACTTGCATAAACATATATATCGGACCCAACATATGTTTTTTTATATAAATTTTCTCATTTTATTAAATGTATAGTACTGAAATTAAAGAATTAAAAAGTTCGGTACTGAAATTGAAGAATTAAAAAGTTCGGTACTTAATTTGAAAATGGACGATAGTTCGGGGCATGTTTTTGTAGTTTACCCTTAATAAATATAAAAAGACCTTTCCATAGAAATATTTTAATTTAAGTTCAATCTGTAAGTGTTTGCTAATTAAAGAACTCATATTTTGACCAACAAACGAGTGATTTTTAGGTAGATTTGGTCTTATCTATATATATATAACAGAATAGGATGGGAGCGTCGCGACGCTCCCGGTCCGGTTCGGTTCGGGTCGGTTCAGTCCCTGTTGGCTCGGTTTGGTTTGGTTTAGGGTTTAAGGTTTTAGGGTTTAGGCGCGACGCTCCCGAATCGGTCGGTCCGGTCCGATTCGGTTTGGTCCGTTCCAGTTCGATTTGATTCGGTTTCAAATTTTAAAAAATCATTTGGTTTACAATTTCATATTTTAAAAAGGGATGACTAATAATTTAGTTTAATTTTTAATTTTTTTCGAACCGAACCGTCGGGACGACGGGTGCCTTTAATCGTTCGGTTTACAGTTTCATATTTTAAAAAGAGATGACTAATAATTTGGTTCGATTTTTAATTTTTTTTGAACCGAACCGTCGGAACGACGGGTGTCTTTACTCATACTAGATAATAGACATCTCAATCGGTAGATTTGGTCCAACACATAGACACCGGACATCAACAAGGATGTCAAATGTCGTATTTAAAAATCAAAGTTGCACAATACTGAGTGGTTATAAAATTTTCTTTATGTTTCAATGTGACATTTGTCTGATCAAATTTTCACGTGACATCTACACAATGATTGATCTATAGCAAATCTCCTTTCAAAATTGAATTTAGGATTAAAATTTAAGATTTAATACCTTAACTATTTCAACCCAAAAATGACTCCTGTATTGCAACATAAAAGAACTCGTATCAAAATCGATCAGTTCAAGTGCAACAAAGTAGGATAGATTTGAAGAATAATGGGACGGACGTTTAGTAATAAGGAAGTAATTGAGAAAAATAATGAAAAAAATACGTTTTTTATTAGGAAAAAGAATATTGTAATTTAAATTAATTTTTTAAATATGCATAAAATAATTATAAAACAAAAAAAGTAACTTGGCTCAGATATTCCCAAATATTTGTAGTCAGGGTATATAAACTACATACCCTAGCAGCTGAAATGATGTCGTTTTATATTATTTTTATAAGATTTAATATTCTAAGTTTTAGAATTTTTATTGTTTTAGGGTTTTAAAAATTTGTTGGTTTCAAACTTTCATATTTTTAGTGCTTTTTTTGTTGTTTCCAAACACATTTAAAACGACGTCGTTTCACAACTCTAAAATCTTACATCATAAAATCCTAAAAATACTAAAAAAAATAAACTATAAAACCAAAATCTAGAAACCTAAAAATATTAGAAACTTTAAATCATGAAACTCTAAAACTCATAAACATCATTCAAAATGAAGTTATTTTAGTCACTCAGATATATATCTAATATACATTGACGGATATATCAAATTTTCCAAAATTTTATATTTGTATATCAGAAAGATTTGAAAATGATGATTAGGAGGGAAATTTGCAGATTTTATTTAACACCAAATCCTTCCATTTTCAATACCGTTGCACCGGACTCCAAATCTGCGAATACATAGATTGACTAGGGTTCCGCCATAAATGGAGATCTCCACGAATCTGAAGCTGTGCTTACTTGTGAGCGTCTCCCTCTTCAATCTGACGTTAAGGTCTTCTCCAATCGGTTGTTAATTTTCACGTTGAATCGATTGATGCAGTTGGTATCCTCCGCGATTAAGCGATGCCGGTTGTCTCAAAATCTCTGCAGGCTGTCCGTCTCTGTAAAGCGATTCTCCTCTCCTACTGTTTTTCGAGTCTCCAGTGAGAATTGAATTCACTCAACTCTCTGAATTTCTTGTGTGATTGCTGTTGAACTTAGCTTGTATCGATTTCTCTTATATTTTGATGAGAGCTGTGACTGGCAAAAATTTTGCGCGTAACAGTTTCAGATACTGGAATTGGGAGCTGCGTTGAGGAGTTTAAGAGCTTCAAATGCGCACATGGTTTCATTGCTGGGAATAACTCAGGTGAAATTTCCTGTTAAAAATGACAGGGAACAAACAACAATTTACATCATTGTTTTTTGCTCTAATTTTCTACACAAGAATATGATTCAATTGAATTGACTAATTGTTAAACGGTATAACCGCATGCTATGCTATGCTATTGAGTTGTAAGTTCTTTGGAGATTACAGGTTTTGATAACTTGTCTAACTCTTGTTCTGGTACTGTGAAATCAAAGATGGAGTACTATCCATTGCGACTACAAGTAAGTGTTCTTTGAACCACGTAAATCTTTTTTTTTTTTTGAAGATTGATATTGAATGTGGTTACTTTAAGAATGAATATTATGTGTTGTGATGGTATTTAAAGTTTAAATTATCTAGGTCTCAGCTCTACCTCGATTTTAATCATAACTGCAGGAATATCTGATGATGAAGTACGGAATTATCAGATTAATTTGATGGAAACAGTTCCAGCCCGAAGGTTGTGTGTACTACCCTCACAACCAAAACATGGTGGAAGGTTTAGGTAGGCGGTTCATATTAAATAGTGTCCTACAACATTTTATGCAACTTTTTTTCACATCATCTCAATGTCCATACTTGCTTCCAGTGGTACTGAAGTATCATTTGCAACCGCCCAAGATATCAGTGGCTTACTCCCTGAAATTGCTTGTTTCCTCAAGAAGGTCATTAAAACTTCCTGTAAGGCAATTTGTTTCAGAAAACCCGGTGAAGTTTCATTTTCTGTTTTGTATTGTTTTGCAGATGCAAATTCCGGGGATTCCTGTATGCCACGTGACTTTTGTGAAGAAGTAAAGTTTCATTTTATATACTATTGTTAATAATTGTACTATCCTAAAGGTTTCCAACGGGTACTGATCAGGTGTTTTCAGTTCACTTCCAAAAAGATTCCATTGATGTAATGGTTCAGCATTATATTGAGCTGATACGTGAGGATCCAGTTGTAGCAAATGGATGCGATCCTCCACCTGATGCATCAAATATTGAGCGTCTAAAGTCTGGGTTAGAAGACTATGTTTTAAGACACGGCTACAAGTCTGATACTAAATGCTTATCTTGCTTTCCAGATCAGTAAGTTTGTTTTGATCATGTTTTTTTTTTTTAAGTATCCATCTGTGTGAACTTATATGGAATTACCTTTTCCAGCATGTACTTAGTTACCCCTTGCTCACTATGTGCCTCCACTGAAATCACTATGGATATTTCCTTCATAGGCTTCTTATTGATCAAGTAACTGACTTTATGGTTTAAATTGCCATCGAACATAATGCTTTATATGATCTTTCTGTATGCTTTAAATAACCTTTCTGTCCTTAATTGGAATGCCGTTGTTGCTGTATCTATGCTTATTTTTTTCTTCCTTGTTGCAGTAGAGATCATTTGAAGGTGGGATCTGGAATGGCATATTGCATGGAGGGACAGAGAAATGCTGGACTGATTGTGGAAGCCGTTGTAGTAATCAGTGACTCGATAGATCCATCTAGCCCTTGCTTTAGAGAATTCGGTACAAATACAGAGGTCTGAATGTTACTTCTTACTATTCCTTTGATGCATTGCCACACTTCTACGGCACATATGATATCTGTGTATACTTTTATGCAATACTCCTATGAGGCAACATCAGGGCTGAAACTTCCAAATGTGTCAGCTCTCAGCAGAGTCTTAGATGTAGTGACACTTACGTTTCCCAATTCTATGATTAGGTACTTGACATGTTAGTAGTATGTGGATATTATTCTTAGAGAAATTGTTAGCTTCTCAATTTAGAGGAGAAGATTCTTATTAGAGAACTTTGAAATGATCATCTTTCTAATCAAAGAGGAACTATCGTACTAAGATAGTAAGAATAACAGGAAAACTCAGTATCTCATATGCACAATTTCAGGTTGTTTTGTTTAATGACTTCTCGCCATCCTTGCTCACTCAGACGTCTCAGAATGCATTGACAAAGATGGATTGGAAATGTTACGGGTTGACTTTGGGAAATGTTTTAGATCTTGATGGCCATGCTTTACTTGAATGGGAAAACTTGCCACCATCAGTCCACATTGACATCGTTCTTCATTGTTACCAGTCATTATATCCATTATGGTCATGTTTGTTACTCTCCCCTAGTTTTCATAGGGTCTTTTTTATTAATAACTACTAATATACACAAATGCTTGTAATTCTTGACTCTTCTCCTCCTTAAAGCCATTATGCCATCAGCAAGGAAAACAAGTCAGTTTGAGCATTGCAAACTTGTGAAAAAAGCTTTGGGAAGCGCACTGGAGGATATTAAGGAAAGGCATGCAGGGATCCTTCTTAGCGCGAATGCGGTTAAGGTAATTTCTTCTCTCTTACATATTTCTTCGGGGCCATTCATTATGCTTCCTCTAAAAGCTAATAATATGTGCCTACTGCATCCTCCTGACCTATCAGGTTTGTAGTTATGCACCAGAGCTTGCAAAAACAATAGCCGGACTGATTTTATGTTCAGATAATTCTGATTTCCAAGGCGAATGCATGAAACTCCTCGGCTTGTGTTCTCCTCTAGATCAAACCAATGAGAAAGAATCTATTGAAGCTTGTGTGAATGAGAAGATCTTAAAAGCAATTAGTTTACATGACAAAAGGAATCATAGAGGCAAAGAGCCTGCACCCCTTCTTTTTGAAGATGAGGATGAAGGCTTTCTAGAACCAGATTTCTCAACAGATGAGGAGGATTTGTGAATGTAATGGTTCAATTATAAGCACAGTTGCAACTGTTAGTACCTGTCCTAAATATTGAAAGTAGTATCGACTCCTAGAAACAGAAGCAGGGGATCATATATGTTCAAATCGCTCGTCTTCACTACTCATAAGAGCCGAAATGACACCGGCACCGATGTTAACTAATGCATTGTTTTTATTCGATTTTATTTGATTTTATTTTTTGTTTGGTTTAAATTTAGGGAGAGGTTCATGCTCAAGAGTAAATATTTGGCAAGATTATTGGTTTCTTGGTCTGCTTCAAACGCGAGATCAATCAGAGTTGGGGACGTCCGGATTCTGCATTGTTGGTGGCCCAATTGTTTGGTAACCGACTCCATCTTTCGTAGTCTTTTCCCGAAACGGAAGCTTCAAACCTCATCAGATTCTCGCCCCGTCCTTCTCATGAAAACGGCGTCGTCATGGCCGTGTTACTTGAGGTTCCTCACTACAATCTCAAACAATTCAAGAAAACAAAGTTTCATAAAAAATGAACGCTTTGAGATCGTAATTAAGTAAATAGGCGGAGCAGTAGCTGCCGCCAAAGATAATATGAAGTTTTGAGTAAAATAAAAAATACAAGCGTATAAGAATCAACGAAAATATGTGATAAAATGATGTAATTTTGACTAATAAAATTTTAACATATAAGTAAGTCATAATTGAAAATTTTAAATTCTGAATATCAAAGTATTTAAAATGATATTATAAAAATATGGTGTACTCTTTTTGTTTTATTTTACTTGCACTTAATCATAATTTATTTATTCACTTTTATTTGTCACAACAATAAAAATAAAATATAAATTTCTTTGTTATCATACTTGGGCGTCGGGGTCGGCTAGGGGGCAGCGTCGGGCTGCAATCTTCGTTCTCTTGGGCTGCGGCTATGAAATGGGGCGTGATGTCCTAGGTTGGAATCGCCAGAGCAACTCCGACGGGGACTTCCGAATATGAGTGGCCGTGAGGGCTAATGGTTTCGGCTGCCAGGCAGGTGGACCCTAGCGATGGCGTGGCAGCGGCACTCCACCACCGGAGCCGAGTGGTCTGTCAACGGGGAAGCGCCCAGGCGTAAGACTGACCAAGACTACCGGACTGGGGATTCAGGCCTCCGCAGCTGAAATAACAGTCCGGCGAGGGCTTTCTGCGTGAAGACTCACGGCGGAACACGGCAGGTGGATTGGCTGTGAAGCTTGAGAGGAGAGGACCTGAACGGCTGGCGGGACAGTGAATGTGCAAGGAGGAGGGCCTGCCCCCGCCCTCCTCCTCCACCTCCGATGAACTTTGTAGAGAGAAGTTTAAGGGTTAAGCGTACTATTGTTCTATCATACTAAATAAATGTTAACAATTGCAGCCTGGAGAATGAGATTTTCTGGAAGATGATATTATTTTTGATACACCAAATATGATAAACACAAAAAGAGACAAATAGAATATATGTTTGCTTGAACGCCCGAGATAAAAAATTTCTAAAAGAAAACCATGAAATCAATTGAATCCAGAATGAGAATAGGTTGGGGCTGATAAAAACATAGTATGAGAGCTTGGAATATTAAGTCTTGAGTATGCGGACACTGAAAAAATAAGTGATCAAGGAATTCAGATGCAGATCACATAAAGGACATATGTTAGTAGATATAAGCTCAAGCCACATCAGTCTAGTATTCACTGGGAGCATGTACTCGCAAGCTAACCACATGATGAAACTATGTTTCAGATATGAGAGAGTATTCTATACCAAATGAAATCACAGAGGTTTCGGGCGAGTTAGGTATTGATAAACTAATTTGGTAAAAAATGAAGTACCCAAAATCTTTCAAGAGATAAGACCATGAGCCACAGAGCATTATTCCTAAGCTATGTCTCTAATTTAAGCAAATCTTTCACCATCTATGGATAAGACACCTTATAGGGAAGAGTTCATTGAATGACTATTTTGATTATGTAAGAGTGCATACATTTAATCCATAGGGATTATGACTTGAAATTTATTAATGACACGATTATTCAATAAGTAAATATAATTTTATTTATTTATTTCATAAATTTTCGTTTAATTTGATTCCATCTATTTTATCGATTTACTACATGAAAGTTTAGATCTCGGAAATCAAAATGTTCATCAATATTATTTAAAATAAAAAATAGTGAATATTCAAATTTGATAAATTTTTGATCCAAAATAACATACAATAAAAAGAGTACTTTATTTGGGAAATACTTTATTCTCTCTCTTTATAATCAAATTCATATTCAATTGACACCCTTATTATCTCCTAACTGATTAGTATAAAAAAAATTACATTAGAAACAGAAACAGTCAGAAACGACGTTTATGTTGTCAATTTTAAATTTAATTTTTGTCCAACTAAATCCTTAAAACATCCCAAACTCCATTTTTTATTCAGGTTCACTTTTTTTTTTAAAAAAAATTATCTAAATACTGTAACCATAATTTACTTGCGTGTTTAATAAAACTATCACTTTAAATTCAAGTGATAAAACCCAAAACGGCCTTAGACTATCGTCATAATTGTGGTCCGAACTATCACGATTTCAGAAAAGAATGCGATAAAAAAAACTTAGACTGATTTTTTAAAATAAAATTTACCATTATATTCCTAAAATAATATTATTATAAGACTTAAATTTATGTGCAAAAAATTACATCATTTGATTATCAAAATAAATAATATCGTTTTGTGCACGTAAAGAAAATGACGTTTTTTCATACTCAATCATCTATGATTCTCAATGAATTTAATAAGATCAATTATATTTGAAAAATCAAATAAATTGATCTTAAGCATCATCCAAAATCTGTCCAATTTTTTTCGTCGCATTCTTTTTGAAAATCATAATAGTTCAGACCGCAATTGAGTTAGTAATGGTACCCCTTTCAGATTTTGTTCCTTTAATTCAATGCTCAGTCATTAAAATTATACTCATATCGTTTAAAGTACAACTGAATGGATTAAAGAGAAGTTGATGTTAGTTGTTGAACAAATGTAATGGACTGATATTTAAAGTATTTTTTTTAAAAAAAATGCAAAAGTAGAATGTAGTGATTCACCGAAAAATAGTTTTAGGTAAGTAACAAATGAAAAAGGATAGAGTAAATACTCAACAAAAATGAATCTAATTCCAGCATTAATAGCATTAATTAAATTAGTATCAAGTCTATGAAAAAGGCAAATCACGTAAGACGTTAAAATTATGAGAAAAAAATGGAAGTCAAAGGAAACTGAATATTAATTAAGTATTTAATAAATAAAAAGATATTCACATTGTCTGTAACAATATAAATACAACCAATTCCGGTGAGAGTAAACAAATATATGCGATGGAGATGATAAAGTCAATTTTAGTATGTTTTTTAGTCGTCTCCTTCTCCTTTGGTCAGTGTCAGTGTCAGTGTGTTTATGTTTTCATTCCACCCGACAAAACACCAATTTTACTTGTTTTAGGAAATTTCATTAATGTTTTGCTGATCTTGTAGAAGTCATGTTCATGGACGTTGGGGCTGCGACAGAGGTGCCTGCTTCTGCTACTGCTACTGATGCACCCCCAAACGGCGCCGGATCAAGATGCTTTTATTTGAACAAGTGTTCTGAAAATTGTGGCAAGGCATGTGCCGGAAAGTTGGGTCATTGCCCCGATCAGGCATTTTGTTGTTGTTTATAAATATAATGAGAATCTAAACATGTGGGGTGCATCACTTGACTGAGGATCAGTATGACTAGGAACATCTGAGTCACTTCGATTGGCTGTGGCTTCAGCATCAAACACACCCAGGACGTACTCTTGAACAGTCTGCACCGACGAATTAGAAGGACTGTCAACGAAACTACGATATATACCCATGATGAGATCATAGAAAAGTGAGAATTGATTGGAGACTATATCCATTAAGGGTCAACATCCGCAATTGATAAGATGTCGAGATTACCTTTTCATCCTCCAAATGAAGCTGCCTCAACGTTTTCTTGAAGCAGAACTCGTAAGTCCACCAACCCTCTTGCTGCACATAATGAATAACCAGAAATCTTATGCTCCAAAACAACTGATTACCATTCGGGGGAAATTTAATAACATTATAACACATAGAACTGCATAACTTTTGATATACGTGAAAGTTAAATGCCCTAAGACATATATATATTTTAAAAGCTATTAAAAATTACGAGAGACTGCTAGGAGACTAGAGGCACAAACTCTTAGTAAGCAAATGTCCTTTAGCCCATCAAGAAGTTCATCTGGTGTCTTCAAATTAATTTTTTTCTCTGTTTCCATAATCATGCTGCTTGAATTATGTTGAGCCACTGGTATCACATTCTTAGGTTTAGCAACTTTAGGCAAGTAACACAGAAATTTCTGCCCTTCCTTGTTGGGCAAAATGACAGTTTCTTGATCATCATCCTGCAACACATCCCAAAAGCTTGTTACATCTACTTGCCACTATGCCACATAACAATGTGCTCATCGAAATTTACATCAAAATGAGATCTCTGTCATCCGCATAATGACATAAAAACGTGCTCCTCCAATAATATACCAATAAATACGTCATACAAAAATGCTTTATACAGGAACTAACATATGATTGTAGAAAACCGTTGCTCCACCTAGCACTTTCCAGCATGCAGCAAAAATGACAGTGGGTGCAAGCTAATTTCAGTGAACCAACTTTTTTCTACACAGCACGAGCCAATCTTTTTCAATTTTTAGTTTGAGCTTTTACGTATAGGTTGGGGTAACTATCATTGATTTTTTGTTCTTTTATTTGAACCCTTAACATATCAAATACAAAAGTAGTCTTACTGGATAAAATGGTGAATCTTCTGGGTGAAACTCTATCCTATATTTTGGCTCACGAGACCCGCGGCCAAGTCCCCCACCTGCATACCAACACACTCTATGTTATGTATCAGATATAACATGAAAGGGAAAATATGCCATTAGATGAGGCTAAGTAAGAAACAATTCAAATAATCAACCAAAAAACAAATACTCTATGGCCAGACTATGATCATGGAAAAGGCATTTAACAAAATAGCAAAAGCATTAGAAACCCGTTTCAGCTATAAAATCTTCCTTAGTTCCAAAATCTCAACCTAATTTCTCCAGTGTACAAATTTTTGGGAAATATTACAATTTACAACTCCCTCTTCTGAAACTTTAGCCAGCAACTCAGCATGAAACTAGGCCGATTCGATTTCTAGATTATAGAATACATTATAAGGACTCAATCGAGCACAAATTGCTACACAAACCAATCCATCTAAAACGATCACAGTCACCAGAGAACATTACACCCTCAGCTCAATGAGCATATGCGTAAGAGTAACAAAACCATTGGCAATTTCGCAATTTAAGGGTTTTACCTGGACGGGGCCCGAAGATCTGATCAGCGTATACGCTGCGATGCTGCGCTTGAATCAGCAAAAAGCTGATGAATAAAATTAAAGAAGGATACTTCATCATCTTCGTGACGAACCTCAATTGAAGATTGAAACCTAGAAAAGCGAGCTCCGACGATGAAGAAAGCTCGACGGAGAGTGAGTTCGCAAGGCCACGAATAGTCAAACAAGAATACGCAATACTGTCCAATATACACGCTCCACCTGGCCATCGCATTACGACGCCGTTATGGTGTCGATATCACGGATATCACCCAAACTCCAAAACGTTGCGTCGAATACAGAAAATAATTTTACCATATGCACTATAGTAGAACATAAATTTTAAGGACTTTATTATAGTTCATATGTTAAGATTATACTCTAATTAAATATTTAAAATAAAAAATTAAAAAAAATTAGTAGAAAGTGGATTTCTCATGAAATTCATTCTATTTTTCTTTATTTGATTAGGGATGAAAAGTGATGGAAAAATGCTAAAATAATCTTTAATTTAAGCAAATTTTATTTCTTATTTTTCATTTAATTTTTCTACAAACTTTCCTTCTCTTTTTCTCACAAATTTTTCTTTCTTCCAAATTTTTCCTAAACCAAACATAACCTAAGAGTATAAATGAAATGGAAATTTTTTAAAAATAAATAATGTTTGAACATTTTACCATGAATTTTCCACCTCCAAACAAATAAGAGAAAATGAAATAAATTCCATATGTAATTACTTTTTCTCATATTTTTTTCCCCTTCTTAATAATGTTACTAAACCAATCAATTGTCATATGAGATGTACTTCTTAATGCTCTTAAAGAAGCCTTGTTGAGGACTTTGCATCAAGATATAAAGAACCAAAATCGTGGAGATTAGCACGCAACCAAGGCAAACAAAAAAAGGTAGAAACTGAATAATCAATACAACACATATGGATAACTGATTGTGTGCATGTGGAAGTTGATTGAAAATAGTGATTGATGGATTTCAATCGGTTCGAGAACAGATGATATGATTGATTATTCGTGTGGAAATTGGTCAATGAAGTAGTGATTAATGGGTTTGATAAGACTTTTTTTATATCTGTTTCTTTGTGTTTTTTTTTTCATTCCCAACTGTGGAGTAAAGTTTAAATTGAGTGCAAGTGAGCTTGACACATTGTTATGTAGTTTTTTTTTAAATTTATGGTTGCAAGATAAAAGATTAAACGAAGTCATTTTGAGTATATGAACAAAACACATAATTTAACTAGTTGCAACGATGTTGTATTAATATTAATTTATTGGTGAAACTGTACTCATATATTTTTTTTTCTAATCAGTGCATTTTTTTAATTTTTTTTGAAAATTAAATAGTACGGCCATAAGTTGATAGTTTGTAGTCTCTTTTAATTTTTCCTTTTTCAAAATGATGATATTAAGTTTTGAGACTGGGCATATTGTAAAATTGTGACATGAGAACATGCATTAAACTTGCTCATAGAGCATCATGTGCATTTTAGGTGGAGGTCTTGTTGAGCGGAGAGGGATGTTGTGAAATAAAATCATAAGCTTAGTTTGGTTCATGACTTTAAATAAGATTCTCATATTATAAATTCGAATGGAATCTGTATAAAATCTCAACCAATAAAATTCTATCATGCCATCAAATGTGTCAAAATATATTTTATTTATATTATTTTTTATAGTTAAATTGACTATTTAATCACATATAAATTATTGGTATTAAGTTTGTTGTTATGAATCAAAATATATATAAATATTTTTCTATATTTTTGAAGAAAACTTAATTATGAAAATATAGTTAAAAAGTAACTTTAAAACAACAAAATAATTTAAATAGATTGTATATATATATTGTCATAGCAAATGCTGAGAAAATTTAATTTAGACACAAAGAAATTTATGATGAAATTAAAAAAATATATATAAAAAGACCTTTCCATAAAAATATTTTACTGTAAGTTCAATTTGTAAGTGTTTGCTAATTAAAGAACTCATATTTTGACCAACAAATGAGTGATTTTTAGATAGATTTGGTTCATCAGAAACGGTAGATTTGGTCCAACACATAGACACCTGAGTGTCGTATTGAAAAATCAAAGTTACACAATATTGAGTGGGTATAAAATCATCTTTACGTTTCAATGTGACACTTGTCTGATCAAACTTCCAGGTGACATCTGCACAATGATCGGTCTATAGCCACATAATGTGATAACTTAAAAAAAAATCTCCTTTCAAAATTGAATTTAGGATTAGAATTTAAGATTTAAGACCTTAACTATTTCAACCCAAAAATGACTCCTGTATTGCAACATAAAAGAACTCGTATCAAAATCGATCAGTTCAAGTGCAACAAAGTGGTATAGATTTGAAGAATAATGGGACGGACGTTTAGTAATAAGGAAGTAATTGAGAAAAATAATGAAAAAAATACGTTTTTTTATTAGGAAAAAGAATATTTTAATTTAAATTAATTTTTTAAGTATGCATAAAATAATTATAAAACAAAAAAAAGTGACTTGGCTCAGATATTCCCAAATATTTGTATATCAGAACGATTTGAAAATGATGATTAGGAGGGAAATTTGTAGATTGTATTTAACACCAAATCCTTCCATTTTCACTACCGTTGCACCGGACTCCAAATCTGCGAGTACGTAGCTTGACTAGGGTTCCGCCATAAATGGAGATCTCCACGAATCTGAAGCTGTGCTTACTTGTGAGCGTCTCCCTCTTCAATCTGACGTTAACGTCTTCTCCAATCGGTCGTTAATTTTTGCGTTGAATCGATTGATGCAGTTGGTATCCTCCGCGATTAACCGATGCCGGTTGTCTCAAAATCTCTGCAGGCTGTCCGTCTCTGTAAAGCGATTCTCCTCTCCTACTGTTTTTCGAGTCTCCAGTGAGAATTGAATTCACTCAACTCTCTGAATTTCTTGTGTGATTGCTGTTGAACTTAGCTTGTATCGATTTCTCTTCTATTTTGATGAGAGCTGTGACTGGCAAAAATTTGCGCGTAACAGTTTCAGATACTGGAATTGGGAGCTGCGTTGAGGAGTTCAAGAGCTTCAAATGCGCACATGGTTTCATTGCTGAGAATAACTCAGGTGAAATTTCCTGTTAAAAATGACAGGGAACAAACAACAATTTACATCATTGTTTTTTGCTCTAATTTTTCTACACAAGAATATGATTCAATTGAATTGACTAATTGTTAAAAGGTATAACCGCATGCTATGCTATTGAGTTGTAAGTTTTTTTGGAGATTACAGGTTTTGATAACTTGTCTAACTCTTGTTCTGGTACTGTGAAATCAAAGATGGAGCACTATCCATTGCGACTACAAGTAAGTGTTCTTTGAACCACCTAAATCTTTCTTTTTTTGTCATAGATTGACACCGAATGTGGTTACTTTAAGAATGAATATTATGTGCTGTGATGGTATGTAAAGTTTAAATTATATAGGTCTCAGCTCTACCTTGATTTTAATCATAACTGCAGGAATATCTGATGACGAAGTACGGAATTATCAGATTAATTTGATGGAAACAGTTCCAGCCCGAAGGTTGTGTGTACTACCCTCACAACCAAAACATGGTGGAAGGTTTAGGTAGGCAGTTCATATTAAATAGTGTCCTACAACATTTTATGCATTTTTCACATCATCTCAATGTCCATACTTACTTCCAGTGGTACTGAAGTATCATTTGCAACCGCCCAAGATATCAGTGGCTTACTCCCTGAAATTGCTTGTTTCCTCAAGAAGGTCATTAAAAACTTCCCGTTAGGCAATTTGTTTCAGAAAGCCCGGTGAAGTTTCATTTTCTGTTTTGTATTGTTTTGCAGATGCAAATTCCGGGGATTCATGTATGCCACGTGACTTTTCTGAAGAAGTAAAGTTACATTTTATATACTATTGTTAATAATTGTACTATCCTAAAGGTTTCCAACGGGTACTGATCAGGTGTTTTCAGTTCACTTACAAAAAGATTCCATTGATGTAATGGTTCAACATTATATTGAGCTGATACGTGAGGATCCAGTTGTAGCAAATGGATGCAATCCTCCACCTGATACATCAAATATTGAGCGTCTAAAGTCTGGGTTAGAAGACTATGTTTTAAGACACGGCAACAAGTCTGATACTAAATGCTTATCTTGCTTTCCAGATCAGTAAGTTTGTTTTGATCATGTTTGTTTTTTTTATAAGTATCCATCTGTGTGAACTTATATGGAATTACCTTTTCCAGCATGTACTTAGTTACCCCTTGCTCACTATGGTTTCCATCATAGGCTTCTTATTGATCAAGTAACTGACTTTATGGTTTAAATTGCCATCGAACATAATGCTTTATATGATCTTTCTGTATGCTTAAAATAACCTTTCTGTCCTTAATTGGAATGCTGTTGTTTCTTTATCTATGCTTATTTTTTTCTTCCTTGTTGCAGTAGAGATCATTTGAAGGTGGGATCTGGAATGGCATATTGCATGGAGGGACAGAGAAATGCTGGACTGATTGTGGAAGCCGTTGTAGTAATCAGTGACTCGATAGATCCATCTAGCCCTTGCTTTAGAGAATTCGGTACAA
>NQLW01000383.1:0-11706 GCA_002312845.1 Kalanchoe fedtschenkoi | reverse complement strand
TAGTTGATTGATAGATTCACCATTCATAACAGAAGAATCATATCCAGCTCAACTGGTTCCATTTATCAGTTATAATAACAACAAGGAAAATACAGTTCAAAACTACTGTGCAATTTAGAGGAATCAATTCTGTGATGTGTTGGAAAGAAATGTTGAATTGTTTGTTTCTTCCTCCTTTGAAAAGGATAATGGTCAAGCGACAGCCATCTCGACTGATCTATATAAACATTTTTCTCAAACAGATTGAACTCGTAGATTCTTCACACAAGAGACACACTTTGTAATCTTTTTTACATTATAACCAGCAAGATTATCATATATAGGAAAATCATTGATTGTACAGAAAAGCATGAAATTAAAGGTGAAATCTTGTTGACTAAAGGTGTCGTACACCTTCACACCCTCCATCGATAATAATTTCAAATCATCTATCAACGGTTGTAGGAAAACATCGATGTCATTACCTGGTTGTTCTAAATTATATATTACGATCGCCAGCAAGACATACTTTCTCTTCATACAGATCCAAGACCGGAAGTTTTAGATGATTAGTATCACCGGGTATGTAATGTGCTAGCTGCTCGGGTTACCAAACGGTTTCATTTCATCAATGCTCAATCCCAGTATGAAATTACTTGGATCAATGCCAAAATCGAATAGTTAAAGTTAAATGTCTTTCATTGATTTGCATCGGTCGGATATTTGATGTAGTCATCAACCACTCGTCCTTTTTATTGTCATCTCAAAAAAGTAGCGTCTAGAATTTGGGCATATGTATTATATTATTTTAGCGGGACCCTCAACGCTTATTCCTTTCAAAACAAGATGTTTCACATTTTGGACATTCAGAATTATCTTTATGCAATCCTCCATACAAGATTCAGTCTTTAAGACACATGTGTGTCTTAATATTTGATCCCTTTAAAAATAAAACCTTCTTAGCATCATAGCACCTCGTTTGCGTTTCGTTATGAGTTGGAAGCATCTCACTAATCAGCGCCAGCAAATTAACGAACAACTTGTCACTCTATGAATATTTCGCCTTCAGGTTGTACAGTTGTAAAATCATCGTCGATTTCATGAATTTCTTGCTACACTCGAGCTACATAGGAGTCTGTAATGCGTGCTTAAATGAGTTTGGTACGTCTTCTGCATCGTCATGCAAATTTTCATTCATGTTGTCAAGCATGCCTTGTATAATAGAAAATTAATATTGTCTAGGCAAAATTCATAATTTGAGAACTGAGCGTAAAACATATGATCATGCAATTTGTGAAGATCTTGTCTCAATTGTGAAGCTTGTTCCTCCGACATCTTTGAGTAATTTAGTATCGCATAACTGAATACAAGCACAACTATTTTAGAAAAAAGATCAAAGATATAACGCGTCATTCCCTTAAGCTACCACTTATTCATGAGTCTAAAAGGTGTCAGCATAATCCATACATATATAACTAGTCCTAAGTACATTCTTAAAATATTCTTCTCTCAAATCCAAAGCTGCTTATAGTCTGAACGTTAATCGATCTTCAAACATCAATGAGCTCTCTACTGTAACTGATCAATTAAATTATATATCCTAGGTGAAAGATAATTGTTTGTCACAATTACCTTGTTCGACTGGCAATCGTCGATACATAGCATTATAGAACCGTCATTCTTTTTACTGTCAAACCACGTGGTTAGATTCGTTTGATTTTTTAAAACTAGTTGTTCGGTTCAGTTTCAAATTTCTCAAACTGATTACCAATTTTTTGATTTGATTTGTTATTAAAAACCGAACCAAACCAAATCATTACACCTCTAATATTAAAGTTTATCCTTTACTATTTAAATTTTTTTAATTATCGTAAATTCAAGATATTATGCTGATATCAGATTTGTGATAAAGTTAAAAATTGAAATTCCATAGTTGCAACTGCAATTTAAGTAAAGTGTTTTTTCTCAATTTTTTTATTTTTTCTTGTTTTTTTCTTTATAGTAATTCCTTTCTTATTTTCACGTCAATCTCATCTCTCATCCTGAGAACAACTCTGACTCTTGGAAAATCAGTTGAAGAAGCATAAAATAATATTAATGGCGGACCTCATCATCAACAAAATCTCACTTATTTGTAAGGATAATCTGAACAGGAGAAATCGCATGATTCCAATTTAGTGGACATTGAAGTTGGGAATTAGGGTAGTAACACATCCTCCAACTAGGACATATGGTAAGCGATGGATAGTGAATAATCTAGGAAGGTGACAGATAATGATTGAGCAGGTCCCGATTGGAGAAAACACATGAGTGGGAAACAGAAAGATGAATTTTAATTTCGAGTACAGAGATAAAAATTTTCATTCTAATTATTATGAGGTACACGTCATAATTAAGGATTCTCCGCTAGTGGCGGACAGACAGAAACCTAAATTAAGTCACGTAAAGCTCTTGTTTTAATTTGTATATTGAGTTGACAAAAAGTTTGATAAAGTTAAGTCGGCTCTTGTTTGAATTCAATGGAGTATGAGTTTTGACTCTTCATCACTGAATACATTAGATTTTTGCTATTTTTTAATTAGATTTTAATATTTTTTATTCATTTTAATGGATTATAAGCTAGATTTGTTTGAGATATTTTGTATTAGATTTGGATCATAAAAATGAAAAGCCGAGTTAAATTCAGAGGTTACAAAATAAAATTTGGAACTACATTAAAAAAACTTAAAAATTAAATTTTATTTTTTTAGTATGACTAAATATTTGGATTGAGTTTAGGAATGATTGTCTCAATTGTCCATTAAGATAAAGAAAGAGTAGATATAAGTGAGTGAGGAGAGAATGAGGTAGCTCCATGTTAGATCGGTAATATGTCTCGAACATACTTTTGAGGTTAATTGAGATGGATGATTTTACGAGGTGATGAGATGCCGAAGTTCTCTAAAATTTGATGATGGACAAGCCAATGATGATGGGATTTAAAAGTGAAAAGAGACATGACAATGGAGGTGGGCAGGAGAACTATGGTGGAATGGGGAAAAAAATAGGAGTTGTGATGAACAAATTCATAATGTTCTATTTAAGTATGGGTAGATGAGTTGGTTAGGTTATCAAGTTGATATCATTTGGATATCAAGTTTAAATCTTGACTTCATCAATACGCCTATGAAACATCAAGGAGGTTTGACATTCAGTCATGTGTAGAGTCTTTTTTAAAATAAATAAAAACCAGCCTCGAAGAAATATGTTTCTTTGAATTCAAAAAAATTTAACCAGGGTTTTCTTATTCTTAATGTCAAGATACATCAAAATTAATGAATGTCAAAATAAATGTAGAACTTTCCCCAGTCTGCATCCGATGGAGAATTGCAGTTTTGTCTGCATTGTCGAGTCCTATGATGAGTATGCGAGCTTCATGGTTGCCAAGTAGAGATGAGAACAGACAGGTGAAGACTATGCCCATGCTCTCTATGATAGATGCTGCTAATACTGTTGCCAAAGAGGCGGAGGATCAGAGTGAGGCCCTGCGAACTGACTCTGTCAGAACAAAGTTGAAGCTAATGACGGAGAGGCGGAAGGTCGGAATTAGTAGGAGAAGGAGAGAGTTCATTGCGTGAGAGGAAGGTCGTCAGGGATTAGAAAGACATTCTTTTCATCTACACTGTTGGACAAGCAAGAAGGATGAGGAGGCTGCAAAAAGAGCCAGGTTGGTTGACCGTGACCACTTTCCTCATCATCGTCGAACGAAGGACTGTAGGGCTCTAATCGGATGAGCTGATTGGAGCTGCGCCGCTTGGGGGAGGAGACGAGGGTTCATGGAAGATGATGTTTTTTTATTCTTAACAGAGTTAGAATAGCAGTAAACGGTGTTTCATTTGCGTTAAGGGTCAGGATGTCATCAAAAAATTAACGGTTTGGACCTTATCTGGAAAACGTTATAGTTCGGACTGCAATTGGATATATAGTGATTGTTCAGGATCCAATTTTGAATTTTTTCCCTTAATAAAAAAAGGCTAAAACACCGTATAAAAGTCAAACATTATTAAATATATTTTCTGTAATAGTGTGATGTAATGCTTTAGTGGTTTATTTGCCGTGTTGAGCTTTTCAATGTCTTGAACATACCCAAGTGCTTATTTTGATCTTGTAAGGATCAATATTCATAAAATTTAATCTACCAGAATAATAGAAAATTATTTCTTGACACATATTGAAAATTTGAAGTAATGACTTATGTTTTTTTTAATAAAAAAATTATTAATTGAGAACAAAATAGTCTATTATATAACATTAAAAGAGAGATGGTCAATGACCGATACAAGATGTTCATGTAAAGCTAGTACAGGTACGACAAACGGATAGTCCATATAAAGAATTCATGCAGAACTAGATGTCTCTAAGTGATTCGAACCAAAATACTTTTTTTTTTCCAAATGGGTTTGCTTTCTCTCGCAACCCCTTCCTGAAAAAATCTCGTGCTATCAGCTTCCAAAACAAACTCAAGATCACACTCTCATTCATTTTCACACAATTATATACAAGATAATTGGAACCTTGCACCGTTCACAAGTGTTATTCACACCACGCGCACAGCCTATCTAGAGATGAAGGTGTGGGTGAGAGCCAGATGCTGATTGGTCTAACTTTTCAAAATCCACAGTGAAGAGTTTTCAAATAGTGTATGCCACACATTGATGTTGAACTTCCTTGAATTTCTTCATTTCTCTTTGGTACTGGATCAGCTAAAGATAAAGTCATACCGCCGGAGCTGCATATCTCCGCAAAATCGAGTCATAAAATTAGAGATACCATACCAAATGATACAACTATCTATTCAATCGAGTTCATCTGGACAGTGGGAGGTGGAAAGGCCTTAGCTTCTTTACGTCCAAGCAGTGACAATACTTCTAAAACTGTGACAGCAAGCAGAGTGGCACCTACAAGAAATCCATAACCTATCTTCCACTCAGTCTCTCCCTGTGCAATCTGTATGCCCAACATCATATTAACTGCGCCATAGAAGAGTCCCAGCCTTCCTATCCAGTGGTGGTACCAATTCCAGTACTTCCTCATCTTGGATTCCTTCCCCGGTCTTACAAAAAATGCCATCACCTATAAAAAAATATCATTATTTCCTTCTTGTTTACCTAGTAGTAGATAATTCATCAAATTACCTGTAGACAAGCATGCACGAAGGCAAATATCCCAAGGATCCGGTGTGCTCTTAGATTGGCGTCCTTTTCCCAGTACATCATGTCTCCAGCCACGAGGTTCGCTACAATCAGGAGAAATCCCAGAAACTGTATGACTGTGTGAAGATAGAACCACAACGGATCCTTGTGCTTGAAGTATCTAGCAATCATCGCCCCGACTGGAAGGAACAAACCCCATCCAAGTAGACCCAACAACCCATGTCTTCTCTTTTGTCTGCGTGACGGTCTTTGCTTTGTAGATTCTGTTAAGAAAAAAACAAAGAATACATATGTCAGTTTCTTCAGCATACATGTATAATGTTTTGAGTTTGATCCAAGCGAGCTAGCTAATAGAATTAATCATGATCTGTCACACTATTACCTTGTCGGGTGAAATCCATGTTCAAGGAGGTTTGGTCATCATGTCGAGTGAGGTGAAAAGTGCGCGATGGGTACTTGGTCCCAAAAGCAAGCAAGACATTGTGTCCCCCAGCAGCAGTGTCGTTGAATCTGATTTGAAAAGCTAAGTAAAGAGTAGCTTCGTGAAGCACGACAGTTGCTGGGACATTGGTTAGCTGTAATTCTCCCTTGTCTGGTATCACTTGTTGTACGGTTACGCCTTGGATGTAATACTGCTTTATCCGTGGATGACCTAGCTTGTTAACCCAACCCACCATTGCACTTGATCCCACCATTAGTCCATCTTTCGAAAACCCTATCCCCACCCATCCAGTTGTGTACAAGGTTGATAGTATTATCGTCCAAACCCCATCCTCTCTCTGTGAATACTGCATACATACATACATAAGAAGAAAATAGATGACCTCAATTAGTTGTCATGTGAACCAAAAAAGAAAAAAAACAAATCACAGATCACATGCATGATCCTGACTGTTGTTTCACTTTGACATGCCAATCTGCTGGATCCTGATGCAGGTGCATGTAAAACAGTGTGCCAACTCTGGAGTTTTATTTTTACCCGGTTGCTTGATGGATAGGGCAGTCATGTAACAACTCTCACACATGATACCCGCCCCGCGCATTATGGATAGTTAAGATGTCAGCGAGCCGGGGTTTAAGCAGGGCTCAAGGGGTACCATTTTCGGGATTCCGATAAAACTCGACACATGATTCTGCTCCAAGTAAAGAAGTTGAATAGGAACTTACTCTAATGATGTACGAATTCCAGACACGTTCACAGACTAAGTTGGACACGTTGCTGTACGGAGGAGGAAGAATATTTGTCAGACTGGATTCACAAAGGGATGATGCAATTTGGTCGGCCAACACAATGCTAGGAAATGTTGCATTGATGGCCAGCATCAAGAAGAGCAGCGGCTTGGAATTTTTCCCTGCATGGATGGACCGCATTATTCTCGAATGATCTGCCATCTAAATCAGCCAGAGGAGAGGGAGGCCTATGTCTGCTATAATGGGATAGTCTGAACGAGCAAGAAATATGTGTTAGATGAGAGGGAATGGTCATTATTTTGCGTTAAGAGGTTTGTAGTACTTATCTTGGGTTTGAAGGCATGATGATTATGGAGATTGGTGCCGAAGGGATGAGAGGTTGTTGGTGGCTGGTGATTGTTCCTTTTACTCACTTGCAGGTAAAGCAACAATCCTCCTCCCTCTCCATCACCCTCAACAAACCTCCCTCTCTTTTTTTTTTCTCAATCATGTTTAAATAGATGAATCAAAATAGCAGAGTTTGTGTTTTATTTCATGAATAGAAACCCCAAAAATAAGTAATGAAGTATATACGTAACTGTACAAGAAAATGTGAAAAAATTGGGGGGTGAAGTCTTTGGAACTGTTATCTGTAAAGCTGCGTTCAAAGTTTAAACAAAGCCACATTTGAAGCTATCAGTAGCAGCACACACTGCTACAAAATCATATGAGATAGATTCTCCCCCCCCAATGACAAAAATTATTAAAAAAATACATTCAATTCAATGCTCACAATGGTCCACCTTTGTTCCAAAAAAAGCAAACCTAATGAGTGATATTAGTCCCCAAATCAACCACTACTCCTACTAAGCTCTCTGTTTGTCATTCCCCTTTTCACAAATCCTTTCTCCAGTACCCATGCATCCATTCAACCAACCAAAGCAAGAAAAAGAATGCATATACACTTACCTTGCTCTTGTATGATTCTTGAGCTTATTTAAATCTGGATCATCTTCTTCTTCATCATCATCTGGGTCTGGCTTAGGTTGGAGGTGGGGAGCGCATATGCACTCATCTTTTTCCGCTGTCCAAGTTTCAATGGAGATTTTCAAACACAGGTCCTTTTGCTGGGTATTCTTGGTTTTGGTGTTTTGTGGTCTAGTTGTTGCTGCTGCTGATCCCTCCTCAGAATCTCTTCTGGAGTTGAAATCTAAGCTTGTGGATCCAAACCATATACTTTCCAAATCTAAAACTGGCCAGGAAAAACGGTCCAAATCAAACCAAATACACATAATAAAAACTGCACATCCAAGACAATACTTTTTTCATATTCTTCTAAATCAATCCAAATATTCTTCTACATCAAGTTTTTGATTTTTGGACCCATCTAATCGTGGATGCCGCACAAAGCCAATCTTTTCCATATAGAAGACCTTGAACCTTCTAATAATAATTAAAAAAGTCATAAACTCAAAGATAGAAGCGTAGTAATAGTTATATTAAATATTCAAGATATATCTATTTCCACGCTTGTGGTGATATATATATCTTGTATACATATTATCACGCTTCCAACTATGAAACGTGATGATAAGTGTATATTAAATATTTATTATAATTTATTATCACGCTTCCAACTAGAAAGTGTGGTAATATGTATATTCTAAATTTATGAATATTTAAATAAATATCTATAAAAATATGAATTAATAATTATAAAATAATTTATTATTTAATAAATTTAAGAATTTTGTAGTTAATAATAATATGAAAAAGTATAAAAATGTATAATATGACATGTAGGTCTACGCGCACAAGTTTGAAAGGTTTGTTTGAATGTGTACATATTTTTTTCATTTTATAGGTGAGAATTTATTTGTTTATTTTTATTTATTAATTAATCATTTTCAATACTTATTTAATAAAAAAAATTGACATGACTTAATTTTCAATACTTAATTAACAATTTTTAATACTTATTTAATAATAAAGATTATCTTAAATATTAAGCACTTCATCATCATAACTAAAAAAATAATCATTTTTCATCCGTAATAATTTCTCTACTTTACTTTTACATGAAATTAGAAAAAAATAACCAATTATGAATTACTTATTTAATTTATTCAGTTATCAATATTAATTTTATTTGATTGATTTAATTTAATCTTAAACGCTTTTATTAAAATAAAAGCAATTGGTTGTAGGGACGTGACTGAATAATTTCATTAATTTAATTGTTAATGTCATTTGGACAGGTGATCCACGCTCCACAGGCAGCGTGTTGTTCTTATGGTTAATCATGACGCGTTGGTTGGAGGCATCTTGTATTAAGCGCATCTTTAACGGAGGTCCATCGGGAGATTTATGTCAGACTATAAGGTTTATTTGAT
The DNA here is from genome assembly GCA_002312845.1 of Kalanchoe fedtschenkoi. Classification (NCBI taxonomy): domain Eukaryota; kingdom Viridiplantae; phylum Streptophyta; class Magnoliopsida; order Saxifragales; family Crassulaceae; genus Kalanchoe; species Kalanchoe fedtschenkoi. The sequence continues at coordinate 2,972 of NQLW01000383.1, read as the reverse complement.
ATGAAGCTTCATATTATAGATGATCATTTATGCTCGTCTAACACGATACCGCTTCACGCAGATGATGCGCTACATGAAAAATAACGGCGTTTTTAATTTGAAAACGACGTATAAGGTATAGAGTTTATACAACATTTTCAGGTTAGAAACGCCGTATATGTTATTGCTGAATGTTTTTACGGCGTTTCTAAGTTATAAAAGTCGTACATGCATTTAAGGTTTTTAAAAGAATTTGGGCTGGGCTTATATGACGTTTTCATATAATAAACGCCATATATAGTTAGATTTAAATATTTAAATATTTTATAGTCGTTGTAGTGTATGCTAAAATATAACCGTTGAAATTCAACGTAAAAAAATACCGTTACAGTAAGTTTAACAAAATAAAAAATTAATAAAATTTTATCGTTAATTGTGTGATTTTTATTTTATTTTAGTTTGGAATGGACAACATGTAATATCAAATTTAATACAATATTATTATTGCTTGATGAAAATGTCTAATTGTGTATTTTTTAATAAATCTCAAAAAATAATACCAATAAATATTCACAATATAATACAAAATTTATTAAATTAGAAGTTAGTTTTATATGAAAAAGTATTAAAAATGTAGTATGACAGGTGGGTCTCATGCGTAAAATTGTATGAAGATTTATTCACTATGGGTGAAAGATTTATGAAAATGAAATTTATAGAGTTATTGATGTGTCATGACACAAACCGCAAATTCTTACATGCTCCGGAGTACCTACTCCCTCCAACGACGTCGTTTTGAATATTCACCAGAATTGCTTATATATTCATCAGAATTGCTCCTATATTTATCTGATTATTTTATGATCTATATTCATTATTTTTGCTTCCATATTCATCAGAAATGCCTCGATATTCACCAGAATTGCTTACATATTCACCAGAATTGCTCATATATTTATCTGTTTATTTTATGGTCTATATTCATTATTTTTGCTTCCATATTCATCAGAAATGTTTCGATATTCATCAGAATTGGTTGGATATTCATCACTTGCATATGTATATTCATCCAATTTATATTTATTTATTTTTAAAGATATAAAATAGAAAAAAGATGGCTTTTTGATTTTTCCATTATTTTAATATTTATAAATGAAACTGGTTTGTTTTTAATTTTTTTCTGATTTTTAATAATTTTTTTGAATCATTTTAATTTATTTTCTATTTATATGTGTCATATATATTATATAAAATGATGTGAATGCACACAAGAGTTATTGACACAAATCTATTTTCAAATTTTAGGGTCGGGATGCCGAGTGCAACTCGGGAGCTGGAAAACCAGGGCTGAGCGTGTGTTGTGCGCCGCGACGGCGTTAATATAATACATACTCACATACTCCCTCCGTCCTCTATTACATGTCGTTTAAGGTTAATTTGAGTAGATTAAGGTGAAGTTAATGCTAACGGTTGAACAAATTTAATGAATGAGTGGTTGATGTTTTTATAAAAAAATTCGTGCAAAAAGTAAAATTGGTAGATGATTACTGGTGGAGAATGTTTTCTTTATTGAATATGATAATGAAGTGATTAATGTTTGACATTTTAAGGTAGCTGTTGACATTAAATACGCATTGAAAATTGTTAAGTGACAAGTAAAAGTGGACAAAATAATTCGGTTAAGTGACATGTAAAAGAGGACAGAGGGAGTAGTTATTAAGGACAAATTCAGGGTACTGGATGAATAAATTTAATGAATGAATTATTATTTTTTTTTGAAAAAATAAATTGTATAAAAAGTAAAAATAATAAATTATTACTGTTTTTTGTTAATTATAATAAATAAATAATTTATATTTGACTTTTATTAATATTAAATATAAAAATTATTAAGTGACAAATAATGATATAATGATATGTAAAAGAGGATACAAAGGTAGTATATTACAGTAGGTGTCTGTTTCAAAGCAACCCAAAATTATACATATTTTACAACTGGATGGGACGCGGTTTCGCTGTCACATGAATCTCACCACCCATGCATATCATATAAAAAGGGACTGCCTGCTCAGCTCAATCTCACCACTCCTCCTCCTTCTACCTCTCTGCACTCTCTCATTCTCCATCTTCTTCCTCATCCATTGCTTCAAATTCAGCATCTAGCTGCTTAGTACCTACAAATGGCCGCCTTCTCTGCTCCGCTGCTGTTCCTTTTCCAAGTAGTAGCAGTCGCAATATCCATCTCATCATCATCATCTTCTTGTCTGGCTTCTTCCACCAGTACGAGGAAACTGTTGGTTCAGGAGCCCCAAACTCAGCTCCTCCGCTACCACAACGGCCCTCTACTCTCCGGCCCCATCTCCATCAATCTCATCTGGTACGGCAAATTCAGCCCATCCCAGCGCGCCATCATCTCTGATTTCATCACCTCATTAACCCCATCTAACCAGCCTCCTCCTTCTGCTGCTCCTTCCGTCGCTGCCTGGTGGAGCACCATCCAGAAATACAATAACAAGTCCAAGTCATCATCAGCTCCTCCGCTCACACTCGCCCTCGCCCGACAGATCTCGGACGAGGCATACTCGATCGGCAAGAAGCTGTCGCTGAAGCAGATCGTGGGTCTGGCTTCGAGAGGAGGACAGAGCCACGCGGTTAACGTGGTCCTGACGGCGTCGGATGTGGTGGTGGATGGATTCTGCTCCAGCCGCTGCGGCACCCACGGCTCCGCAAGAACCACCGCTGGTAGTAAGTACGCGTACATCTGGGTGGGCAACTCGGAGAGGCAGTGCCCGGGGCAATGCGCGTGGCCCTTCCACCAGCCCATCTACGGGCCCCAGACCCCTCCGCTGCTCGCCCCCAACAACGACGTCGGATTAGACGGGATGGTGATCAACCTGGGCAGCCTCCTGGCCGCGACCGCCACCAACCCATTCGGGAACGGATACTTCCAGGGGCCGGCGGACGCCCCGCTGGAGGCCGCTTCCGCCTGCCCG
>NQLW01000038.1:1330080-1353411 GCA_002312845.1 Kalanchoe fedtschenkoi | reverse complement strand
CCAAAATGGCTAACCTTTTCATGAACCAACGTATCACCCAATGTAATTGTTTATTGTATACTTGGAGAGAGTATAATAAATATGTCTGTACTGACATGTATATGTATTTCATTATTTATTAATTTAATTCAAAACAATATATAATATATTGGCAAAGCTTCGGCTACAGCTCCGTTTTGCTAAGTATTGGACATCAAAGCTCCTTGACATAGTTCAGGTTCTGGCAGCAGTTTCACTACGCAGCTCCGGACACCGTTCCCTACCTTCGTCCAAAACATCACCGGAATCTTCTTAGACTTTCCCGATTACTTTATCGAACTAAGCAAAGTCATCGATGCGTTAGACCCTCCTAGTCCTAAGCCTAAGAAACAAAGTCTTCAACTTGATCCTGGACAGAGAGCAAGGATTTTAGGACGTGTAGCGAGTGGAACATCATCGTCATCTTCTTCAAAAAGAACTTCCTAACCGAGCTGAGTTCAAACCATGATTGAATCTGGTTTGTGAAACACCTAGCTGATGCTATTGTTCTACTGTTGGGATCCGAGAGTTGGTTTTTTGAGGCAGGGGTAGCCCTTAGTGCAGTTATCGGGTCTCAAGACCTGTGCAAGATATGTTTTGGAGGCGCCTTCCAGAATTTTGCTGGGTATGATCGATGGAGAGAAACCTAGGAAATACAATGTCTTGGGATTTTTTTTTTCTTTCAAATATATCCTTCATTTTTTACACATGCTCTTGATTCCTTTTCCATACGACCTTACTTTCTTGTCTTTAATTTGCAGTTAGCAAATACGAAGATAGGGGTATCTTCGCACTTGTTAATTGAAGATTATACATGTGTGGTCTGTTCAGTCACTTGCTTACATATATGCCACGTTGATCTTCACTATCAACAACCACGAAGTTCTCTTAATTATTCTTTGCGCTTTTTAACAACGAAGATAGCGTGAATCTTCGCCTTCCTAAACTGTGAAGCTTTTTTTGTATACTTTGTGAAGAACTTCACTCTTCATATTTATAGGGTTTTGATGACCATTTGATTTTTAAGAGGTTTTCACGGGCACGTGCATGTGTTTAGGAACTTTGTAGATGTTCTCATCACTTATGAACAATTTGTTAATGTGTGAAATTGATCATTGTTCCTAATTTTATTTTCTAGATGATTTTATTGAATTGCAATGAGGTACGCAAGGTCTAAGTTTGATGACGTTGTAATGTTGACTGTAGAGGCACTCGATATGAATGTTATTGATAAATTTAATAATAAGTAGCAAAAAATTTTAGAATAAGAGACTGGAGAGGCTAAAATCCTTGCTTGGGAATTGTTTTCGGATTTTGTTGATGAAAAATTTATAACCTTGGTGTTGATGATGATGAGAATACCTCATAGGAATAATTAAATATTAAATTGGGCAAGGAGTCTCGAGCTATAAAAGAATCAATATATTACAAACACTCCCTATTTTGCGATTATGCTTGTTTTGATGACCAGCCTGATTTGTTAGCTGGAGGGGATGAAGATTTGGGAAATTATAGTCGGATTCAAAGGGTGAATTATACAAAGGGCAAAAGTTGTCTCAAAAAAAGTGGTGGTACATGTTGTTCAAGTTTATTCAATCTGTAATCGGATTGAATAAAAGATTCGTAACTCTGAGTCTTGTATGCTGAACTTGAAGTGTAACTTTGAAAGTGAGGATGGAATACACTCCAAATGACATTTCTGAGCTGCTAAAAGGAATAAGTCATTAATGTTTGTATACAGTGAGTATGTGGGGCCACATATTTGGCAGACAGATATCTGATTGAAGAAAAATACAATCATTTTAAGGTTCTATCTCTTAGTGATTTTGATCATATGTGAACCAATTTATCTTTTTATTTATGATTTTTATGTTTATATAAGAAAATATCCTAAAAATAGTGAAGAATTGGAAAAAGAAGTGGTTCGGAGCAAAAATCAAAAAATTTGCATTAGTCAGGCTGTACTCTGTTGAATAAAATCGTACTCGACTGAGTAATCTCTTAACCAGGTGAAGAAAGGCATCTCTGGCTCCCACTCAACTCGAATGAAATGAAGAAGGGATCTTACTTAGTCTGATTAAGGGTCATTTATGACCCTTCACTCAGTCAATTGGCTAAAAATCCTAAGTCTCACTCGGCTCGAGTAGCATTCACTGTGGCTTACTCGGTCCGAGTAGAATTTCTAGCCTAAGGCCACTGGGCCCGAGTAAGGCAATCTAGGAGGCTTTAATGAGAGGATTCAATGAAGTAATCTCCCCCCTTAAAGCCGTTTGACCCCTGATTTTTTTTTTGATTCCTACACTATAGAAGGAGAACTTCTACATACTTCAAAGACACACTCAAGCAAAGAAGGATTTAGCAAGGAGGAACATCTCTCTCTACAATAGTTTGTATTTTTTCTTAGAAGAAATCCTGGTTTTCTCCAAAACCATGAGTGAGTAGTCCCCTCCTATTCTAAAGGATATACGGATCTTAGAGTATTGTATTCTAACTCTATCATGCTTCAACTTTAAAGTTATTTTCTTGTTACAATTGTCATGATGTCTCTTTTATATGTATGTTAGCATGCCTTATCTTATGATAACATGTATAAATAATTAAGCATATATCATTTGTAATAGAAGAACATATGCATCTATCACCCATTTGTGGTCATAGTCTTAGTTAACAAAGGTAAGAATTAGGAGTTAAGACTATGATCCAGTGGTAGTCAATGGAGTTGGCAAACAAAGGTAAGAATCAAAGGCTGTCAAGAAAGTTGAGTGATAGTTATCAAGTCGGGAAATTCTTTTCCTCAATCCTATGCGCATCGAGCCAACAAAGGTAAGAATCAGAGTTGCCTCGATTTCTAGGATGGTAGTAGTCATCAGAGGCCATAAACCAAAGGCGAGAATCGGAGGGTAACATAAAGTGATGAGTGAGACTCTGACTTCACTTTTACACATAATCAGGAAGTTAAGCATCCCACCTTTCCTACGGATGAATCAACAGTAGGAAATATTATAGTGTTATCCGTGTTAGCGAAAGGCTTAGGAGCTGGATATTAAAGTGTGAAGCTCGAGTGAGATGACTTATAATCATAAACATGGCATAGAAACTAGATAACATAGTAATTGATGCATGTATGAATACGATCCCTAGGAAGTACAATCCCAGGAACGTTTATTCTAACTAGCTTGATCAAAAACCCCTATCCAAATTAATATAGAGAGTTGATTACATATGTAATAGTGCCCTAGTCACTCAAGTCAGCCACAATTCCTTAGATTGACCCGGTACTTTTTTTAAAGGGGATCAATAGTGGTTCTCCAGTTCCCCCCTTGGGATTTGAACTCGATAGCTATGACCCCTCTCAAGTGAGGTGCTCACCAACTAAGCTATATATTGTTTTTGACTATATTGAAGCCCTAACTCTAGAAGGTCTAAATACTGCAATCTCAAAATAATGCCTTTGTCAGCGAGCAATGGTTGAATTGATCAAAGATTGGGAAACTTCGGGTCAAGTAGCTTAACTCTCGCCTATCAATTTTTTTTAATTCTTTAGTCTCTTTTTACGCTTGGTCTCTAGCCTTCTTCTTATAACAAATCTCAATTGTGGCTGCAAAGACGAAGTGAGGACTTACTCCCCCTTAATCCTGAAATCGAGAGGACTTTTTGAAAAGAAGAAGATGCCAAACCGTTCTACGGACACTGCCTGAGTCCATCACCCCATACCCATGAAGATGCACGAGGAAGATAAACCACTACGGGAGTACTTCAAGCTCTCCCTGATGAGCTATAGATCAGAGATCACATCGCCGAGCATCACAAAGGAGACTTGTAAAGTCAAGCCGGCTCTCATAAATCTGCTCATGAACAATACTTTTGAAGGGTCAAGCTCAAAGGAGGCAAGCGCTCATATCCAAAACTTCCTGGAGATCTCCGACAAGTTCAAGGTGGGCAGCATTCCCTATGATGCCTTGTACCTCGGACTATTCCCATTTTTCCTGAGGGACAAAGTCAAGAAGTGGCTCATAAGTCAACTAAAAGGGAAGTACAACAAATGAGATAAGTTTCCACAAGCTTTCATATGCAAGTATTATCCCCCAGCCATGACAAACGAGTTGATGCGGATGCTCACCAACTTCTAACATTTAAGCAGTGAGACACTGTAAGAGGCCTGGGAGCGCTTCAAGAGCTACCAGAGAAGATGTCCTCACCATGGTCTATCAAAGCATTACCTGATACACCTATTCTACTATGGAGGAAGCTTCAACTATAAACAATTAATGGATCAAGCTGCCAAAGGATCCCTTCATGAAGAAACCAGCCATAGAAGCTTAGATGATTATTGAGGAGGTGGCAGAAAATTACCATATATGGGGGAGCGACAGAGCCAAAAATAACTTTACTTTAAGAAGATACCCATCACAATCAGTTGATAATGAATTACCTTTATCTGAATTGAGTTCACAAATGAAGTCTTTAGCAAAGAGTATTGCGAAGATGCATTCTTCTCCTAGCAATCTCACTACTGAAGGAACCTCCTGTGAGATCTATGAGGCTCAAGCCAAGGAGAAGCCACTGAAGAGGAGGTAATTATGTAGGAGAAAGGTCACAAGGATATCAAGGAGAGCATTACAACCCGACTTACCATCCAAGCAACACTAATCACCCGAACTTCTCCTACCACACACAAAAACCAACTTAGCTAAGATTCTAGCCAAGATCGCAATATCAAGCACACAATGAAGCGAATCAAATTACAATAACTATTGGAATTCTCAGGAAAATGCAGGAGGAGTATATCAAGGATAACAAAGAGCACCGAGAGAAGACCAAAAAGGAGATAGCCCGCCTACACCAAATACTAAGGGACTTACTCAATAACACTTGGCAAGTAGAAGTCAACAACAGAGGTGAGAAACATGAAATAACACAACATGCAAAGGCAGTGCCTAGACTTCCTGAAACTTTATCATCAAAGCCTCATGACCCATGAAGGGAATAATACTATGAGGCAATGGAGATAGAAGTCAAGCCCGAGGAGGCATTAATGAAAGTTGAGAAAAAATCAGAGCCACTGATAGAAGAGAAACTAAGGCATTAGTAGAAATCGAGATTGAACCAAAGACACTGGTAGAAACTAAAAAGGAAGAAGATGTACCAGTAGAAGCCCATAAAGAACCAGAGGCACTGGAGGAAGCAGAGAAGGAACTAGAGGTACCCAAAGGAGGAACTTAGGCAAATCATGTAAGGGAAGCCCAAAATGAGAGTAGCTTGCAACACCAACCCTTACAATAAGAGAACCATCCTCAATATTGAGGAATAAGCTGATAAGATAATCTAAGAACAGAAAAGAAAAGCCAAAGAGCTAATAATCGTGGAGGAGGATGAAGAAAAAACATGCGAGGTAGAGGAGTGCACACGAGTGGAGAAGAAGAAGCCGGTTGACAATGACCTCCCCCAAAAAATGGAAGACCAAGGAGAGATAATCTCGCTCTACAAGATTAAAGACAAGTCCCTACATATGCTAGTTGACCTCAGGGTGGGAGTCAGTACCATATCTCTCTCTATATTTGAATGCCTCAGATTTAAGAACCTCCTACCACTCAAGCTGATCCTATTTCTCACTGATGGATCACAAGTAAACCCAACAGGTGAGGCTCAGGGATGTCTTGGTTTAAATAAAGAATGTGATAGTCTCATGCGACTTTGTAATCATGGAGGGCAGACCGGTAAGAACCTTCTTCTTCATCTTTGGACAACAATTTCTAACAATGTCAGACATGATGCTTAGTGCAAGGCATGCCTCCATTAGTCTGTGCATCAATAAAAAAAAGAATATACCATTTTATGATCCAAAATAGCATGGGATCATGGGACTACGGTATGGACTTGGTTTACGTCCCCAGCCTTCTGATAGTAAAGAGGCTAGCGACAATCGGAAAAGGACCCTATAGACAAGCACACATTATGAGGAAACACTTCATGCGGAAGTGGTCATCACAAATCAAAGGAAATGGAAGATGGTGTCTGAAGATAGGACATAGGAAAGGTGGATCTCACCTGGCAAAGAACCTCCATTCCTAAACGAAGTCCCAGAAGAAAAGCACCTTCGGGATGGGATCCTTCCATAGGGCTTTTCGATAGTGGTTCAACAGCGACGGTACGTCTTACAAAGACATTAAACTAAGCCTTTACAAAATGTAACCCGGATTGTAAGTCTTCTTTTAATTTTCACTTAGGAGTAGTTATAACTTAGTTTAAGTGAGTTTCCAGCATTCATTGAGTGTCATGGTTTCACTTGAAGTGTGGAATGATTGGAAACTACCACTATATCTTGCTCACCTTTTAACCTTATATTTGTAAGCCCCTTTACATTAAAAAGCATTCATTAAGTTAACTTTTTGGGATTCAATGCTTAAGGGACTAAATTTTGTTTAAGTAGGGGGAGTAACATAACTCATGCATATTCTACTAAAGTTATATCTTTTGTACAATAAAAATAGAAACCCATAAAAATTTAAAAAATCAAAAAGACCAGGAACAATTTTTAGTAGATTCTTTAAGTGGGGATTTAAGATTTTCAGTCATTCTTGATTTGCCAAAATTCTTTTTTCTTGAAATGTTATAAAAAGGTATTGACCCCAAGCTTAAATAATCATAGGGTTATTTTTCTAGTCAAATTTACATGTGACTTCGATGAATAAAAGATTAGAAATGATTATTATTTTCAAACCAGTAGGCACCTATAAAAACTTATTCAAATCCCTTAGTTATCTAGCATTTTCAGGTGACATTTTTTCTTGATTTAAAAAATTTTTCTTGTTAAAATTTCTAATTAAAAATTTACTAGGAGTGTTGCCAGTCTTTAAGTTTTGAGTGAAAGACTTATAAAAAAAAATCAAATGAGGGAAGAAAAGTTTCCTAAACCTTTGAAAAATAAGGGGAATGAAAAGAGAGGTCGAAGGCCATAATCTGCTTTCAATCTTTTACTTGGTATGCACTTCTTCATTTTCACATAACATATTAACTTGAAAATTTTTCAAAGAAAAGATTTATGGGAGACCCTTTTGCACGCGAAGTGTTTAGAAACTAACAAATTTTGCTCTTTAAAAATTATATTGCAAGCTCATCTTTTCTTACGGTCTTAGACTTAATCTAAGGACTTGAAAATGATCTTTGAGCCATAAGCTAGTGGACTAGCCCTTTCTAGCATATGTAGTTGGCAAAAAAGTTTTGTGTGACTTAACAGGAAGACTTGATCAAAAATTTTGAGCCTAGTGATTCAAAAGTTGTAGCTCGAATGAAAAGTACTTCTTCTATCCTATATAAATTTTTTTAACAAATACTCACTTCTATTTAAGAAAAATATCATGCTCTGTTAAAACATTCTTGGATAAAGAGTAGTTCCATTACTAGAAAATTATTAGAATGATCATCTCCTCCACTTTTAAAGAGTCAAAACTGAGATTTGTCGGGTTATCCAGATAATAAAATTCTCACGAGACTACAATTCATCCATAGGGTACGCCTTGGAGTTTAAATGCTTGGTGCTTACATTGATTGAACCCGGTTGTGATTACAACGAAAGTCAGTTATAATTTTTCATTGCTTTATATATTTTTTAATAAAATAAAATTATTAAAGGCTACTAGTCAGAAAAGCCTCGACCAGTGGCTATAAGTTAAGAACGTGGAGCGAAGGATGATGGCACCCAGCTTCCAACCCGAAACAAACAAAAATACAGATAGGATCCGATCTACACAATCGATTAATGCTTAAATTTGAATATGCCAGATTTATCTTCACAAAGCATTTGCTAGCTAGATTCGAGGAGGATAGGAAACAACACCGAGAAATAAGGCCAAATTTTGAGATAAATCTGTCTTAGCTAACTTAATGGTTGTGTAATTGGCTTCTTTGAGGATCAGTTGAATCATGGGATCAGGGTTTGACGTTCCAATATCTTGAAGAAAGTTTCTACAAGCTCATGGAGCACCATCTGTTATAAAGGGGCTGAGTCACATTGGATATGGTTTATCTCAAAATTGAACAAAATAGTAACCCAAGAGAGTTGAGAATAAATTTCAAAGACTAAGACCATAAAACCGTAAGGGCTGAAACTGTTATATTTTCTCCTAACCTTATTTGTTTGGAATGAATAAATCCTAAAAGTGAAATTTTGATCCGGGCAAAACTGAACAATTTTAAAGTTCCAATTGTTAGTGATTTTGGTCATCTTTGAACAATTTTACAGCTATATTTGTGGTTTCTATGTTCATATAGGAAAAGGTCCAAAAAATAGTGAAGAAATGGAACAAAAAGTGATTCGGAGCAAAAATAGAAAAGTTGCACAAGTTTGCCTGTACTCGGTCGAGTAAAATCCTAATTGATAGAGCAAGCTCTTAACTTACTGAAGAAAGATAGCTCTGGCTCTCACTCGACCAAAGTGAAAGGAAGAAGGGATCTTACTCGGTCCGAGTAAGGGTCATTTATGACCCTTCACTCGGTCAAGTGGCCAAAATAGCTTAGTCTCACTCGGCCCTAGCAGCTTTTATTGCGGCTTACTCGGTTCGAGTAGGATTTATTTCCTAAAGTCACTCGGTCTGATTACAACTTTTTGCCTAAGCTTACTCAGCCAGAGTAAGGCAATCTACAAGGCTTTAATGAGAGGATTCATGGAGGACTCCTCCCCATATTGAAAGCCCTTTAACCTCTAACTTTACCTCCCTTCCATACACTATTAAAGGAGCACTTCTCCACACTTCAAATACACAATCATGACAAGAAGGAGCACCTCTATCTACAACCATTTTGTTGTTTTTCTAAGAAGAAACCATGGTTTTCGCCAAAGTCATGAGTGAGTAGTCTCATCCTGTTCCAAAGGATCTATAGATCCTAGGGTATTGTATTCTTACTTTATTATGTTTCAATTATAAAATTATTTTCTTATTACATTTATCATGAAGTCTCTTTTACAAGTTAGCATGTCTTGTCTTAGGATTAACAGTTAATAATAATTGAGCATAAGTTCTTTTTAATAGAATAAAATATGCATCTACCACCCTTTGTGATCGTACTTTAACCAATGAAGCTAAGAATTTTAAGGGTTTAAGATTAGAATCAAGTAGTAATTGATGAACCTTGCGACCAAAGCCGAGAATCAGAGATTGTTAAGAAAGTTGAATGATTGTTGTCAAGTCTGGAAAGCCTTACCCTTCATCCTATCGACATGAAGACAACAAAGGAATGAATTGGAGTTGTCTTGATGTCTAGGATAGTTGTAGTCATCAAGACTAATAACAGAAGGTGAGAATCGGAGGGTATCGGAAAGTGATGAATAGGACACTGACAACACTTTCACACATAGTCAGGAAGTTAAGCATCTCATCCTTCCTAGTGGTGTTGCCAGATTAATCAACACATGGAAAAATTGTTGTTGTTGCCGCATTATGGAATGGCCTTGGAGCTGGATATTAACATATAAAGCTCGAGTCAAATGATTTATAATCATAAGCCATGAAGTAGTAAGTAGATAATCTAGTAACCGATGTAGAATCCTAGGAACGTTTCCTCTAAATTTATTGTCAAATCGCTATCTAAATTAATACAAATAGTCGAATGCTAAAATGCTACAGGAGGCCACACGCGGGGCCAAATGCGCAACGTTTCTAAATTTTGAGCGCGACACTCCATTGCTTCGTAAAATCGGGTCAACCAAACTGAGCAACTTTCAAATACAATATCCTTCGCCTCTGATGTCCAATTTCAATGATTAGAGATGATTTGGAAAGAAGAAACAAAGATTTACAATTACAAAGTGGAGTAAGAGTTAGATTCTCAACGGGATATTGCCAACGGAGCCATTAAATTCTATGTGCAACCAATCTTTCCTATTTCAACTCAGACTTGGTTTTCTGATATCTAATCGAATGGAGTCTGATTCTTGTAAGATAATTTTAGTGATCTAGACCTAGTATACATGCAATCAACTAGATAAGTTTCCAAAGAGAGAGATTATAGTTCTATAATCAATATGACTTAGATACATACTATATAAAGATGATCTCACACCCTATTCAAGATATACAAGCCTCTTCTTCAGAGAAGCAAGCCTCTATGGAGTTCTCTCTCTTTAGTCGTAAATTCTTAGTGACATTCGCTCCCAAATGCTAGTAGAGGTCAGTAAGAGAAGTTGTCGAGTGAAGGAGCAAGTGGTTTTGTAAGGGTTGTTTCTCCTTATCTTTCTTTATGTTTTTTCCATGGTCATTTGTGAGTTAATACCCTTGTATAGTTTGAATTGGATAACTTGTGACCTTGATTTTGTGAGATTATTTTATTCTTCAATGAAGTTCATATTTTGTATGTGTGTTTCTTGAGCTTATTTTAATGAACATTTTTAATAGCATAGTGTGACAATTTATTTCTTACCTTGCATTCATTCTACTACTGATATAATTGTGAAAGATAAGGTCAATACCAATTAGTTGAATAGCAAATAAACATATGAAGTTCATGTTTCTGTGCAATGGCGGATCCAGGATTTTTGTTCGAGGGGAAAAATTACATAATCACAATTTTGGTTGAATTTGAGGGGGAAGAATTAAAAATTTAGTTGAAATTAAGCATATAAATTTTATTTATATATATATAATTTTTTTTACATAGACAGGTATTTTAGGTAGGATTCGGGTTGGGTGCTGACCCCATTGCCCCCACCCTAGTGACTCCACCCACTGTTTTTGTGGTAAATACACTCTAAATTGACTAAGGCCGTATAATCAAGACTGAAATCCCTAACATTGACCTTACTGTGTATTGTCATCCTTTTTTACTTCATCTCTCATGGTGGCATATAGAACCCCTATCACTAGTTAAAGGATAGATTGATATTATGGCAGGTGCGAATTGTTAAGCCTTATCATAGTACTTTGATGCCTGAGGTTGTATATTTTAATGACACACAAGACAAATACATAAGCAAGCAAGTATACACATTTCTAAATTTCGATTTTCAAAAAAGTCCAACTTACTTACTTGATCATCTACATATTCATCTTAAGAAAATATGCATTTTTTAAAATATATATTGTTACAAAAACATAAATTTGATTAAATTGATAGATGATTGATGAATAAAATGTACAATTGATACATAAAATATAAAGTTAGTTAATTTATTGATTTATTTTATTTAATGTAAATATTTATTTTTTATTTTTTTTGCAGCTCATAATGGGCTGATTTTGATGGACTAGAGATTTTAAAACAACTCCATTTTGAAACGAGAGCACCCAATTAATAATAGATTAATACACCCAAAAGGCGAACCCACCTCCGAGACTGTAGACCTCCAGCTTCAGCTTCGACCACAGTACCCAGCCCGTAAGAAGCTCCTGCAATCTATTTATTCCAAACCGCTTTGGTTTTTTATACACACCCCAAATGATATAACAAGCAGATAAATGTGCCTTACTCCAAACAATCCAGCTTGCATTGCAAACAATCTTGATTCTGCATATCTCGCTGTACTTAATTTTGCCAAGATCCATTCAACAAGAATTAAAGCAAACTCTCTTCTTTAATGAAACAGTAGCATGTCTGTTATCATCGGGAGACTTTCTAACTTATCCATAACAGCTTTACCGAATAAATGTATACAGAACTTTCAGTTCATAAATAAAGCCATCCTCATCCACTGGAGAGGCTCCATGGAGCATTATAACGCACATTATTCAGATACATAACTCTTCTGCCCATTTTAACTATCTCCAATTGGGTTGCATCCCTACATGACAGCGAATAAACTCACCTAACAGAGCAAGTTCTCACAGTCGACTAGACAAGCGAGGATTTCTGCACAGCTTGGCCGCTCATGTGGCTCTGCCCAACAATCTGCCATTATGATAAGTTATTTGTATTACAATTACATAAGCAGATATGTGCCTCTTAATAATATGACATGTGGGGATCCAAGGGCATACCCGAAATGAGCTTGCCCAGAGGACCGCTGGGGATATCCAGTAGCAGACCCTCGTTAGCAACGGCATAAATAACCTGAAGATGACAGTTCCAAGGGTTTGCATTAGGTAACTTGCTGAAGTCATGGGCATAGACGAGCCATACTTGTCCATACCTTTTCTTGTGGTACTCCATCCCATGGTCGATTCAAGGTGCATAACTCCCACATTATCACACCAAAGCTGAAAATATCACATGTTTCAGTGAAGTGTTCATTACGAATAAGTTCAGGGGCCATCCATTCAGGAGTTCCAGCAGGCGCAGAGTCTCTCATTGGTGTTTCTGTCATAATTCTCGAAAGCCCAAAGTCACATATTTTGACAACCCAATGTTTATTTACAAGGCAATTGGCACTCTTTATATCACGGTGGACTATCTTCATTCTGTGTATGCACATTAATCCCCTGAATCCACAAATAAGATTAAAAAGATACAGTAAGACGAATTCTCATGCCATTGCACTATTATCAACATTGAATATCATCACTGGTTACAGAAAAGGCATGACACATGTAATTTACATATCAAAGCACAAAAAAACAGTAGCTATATACACAATTGTACAAGCACGACACAATGAAGGATCCAAGCTGCTAGGTGAATCGTTTTTCATATAATAATTGTATGTCCTCCATTTGACAGTTAACCCAGGCATGAATCCTCTATATGTGGGAGATTAATTAGAAATTTCACATCTTGTTACAAACATTTGAAAACCTGTCAATTTGATCTGTGTCACCATTCTTCACCCATGAAGTGGTGCATTTCAGTGAACCTAGCTTGGTTGAAAGACCATCAAAATGAACAAATTTTGAAAAAGTTACCTGCAAATATCACGCAATATCTTCAATCGCCTACGCCAACTGAATTTTTCTCTAAATCCGCCTAAGTGGATCAAATTATACAAAGAACCCCCATCCATGTATTCAGTAATCATGGATAAATGAGGAGGCTTTGTACAGGCACCAAGAAATAATATAACTGCAGAAGGACAATGTTCCACACAAAATTAGACACACAGAATGTTGTATTTTAGTTATCAGATGTACTGTGTACATAATATAGCTAAAGATGACCGTACCATTAGGGTGACGAAGACGACTGGAAATAACCACCCAAATATCCAAATGCGAAAATTGAAAGAGGTTAGAAAATTTATAATCATGTAAGTTGAAAGTTCAACTCATTGATATATCTAATAATATGATAACATACCTGAGGATCGATATCTCATTGCAAAAATCTTTCATGTTTTCAGCATTGAGATCTTGCTCCAAGAAAACCTTGATTGCAACTTCTGTCCCGTTCCACATACCATGGAAAACTTCTCCAAAGAAACCTATATTGATATAATATAATGATATTAGAATACAACTTACACCCAACCAAGTTCAGAAATTCGTATTCCCGCCTTTGGTCAAGAATGAATCATCAAAGCAATGATCTGTCTCAATAAAAGGAAAAATGGCAGACAGCTAGGACTCAGAAGACCCCAAGAGTTTTACCGATTCCAACCCGAGTTTTGACAGATAACTCCGTAAAATCAATATTCCATTCTTCATATGGTAAGAGAGACTTATTATTGAACAAATCAGATTCCAGAACTTTATTCCATGTATCAACTAAAGCATTGTTTCCTCTATAGATTGGCATGTCATGTTTATCAGAAGCCAGTCTTCCAAAAGCATGTGGAGATGAAGGTAAGGATATGGCTCTTTGGTTGTCCAGATTGTCAGTTACATCTTCACGACTGTGAAGGGGGAAATCAGCTACCTATTATTCCAAAACAAAATAGCTATTGAAAAACATAAAAGAAGATTGAAGCCAAAAATAAAAAAAACAGATTCCAGTCCTAACAATCCCTAAAAGCTGCATTGTGAATAATAAAGTCCAAAGTCACGCAAAACAAATCTTTTATTAACTTCTTCAATTGATTGACTTGTTTACGTAAGGATATTCTGCAGTATAGCAAGTTATAATGAAAACATAAATTCCAAAATGATCCAGGACACAGAATGTTCCTCCCTTCAAGAGGATGGTAAATTTGAATCAGAAAGGAGATTAGATATATACCAGAAACAGAGCAACTCAGTCCAAACATATGATATAGTTGGTAATGCTCATGTAGTTTCTGGTATTTGTTATAATATACTGTCAAAAAAGTAATAACAAAGTGCAAAGTGGCACTAGATGGGTGTGGGGAGTGTAGTTATACAGTCGATGCAAGAAACATACTAAAACCAAATCATACTTTTGAGAGAGAACGGAGGAGCATCTCAGCATAGAAATATCCTTATACGAGGAAAGAGCAATGACAAATGTAAAGTGAATAGTAAAACAAGCTTATACAAAAAAAAATAACTGACTTGACGACTCCTATCATAGTTTAATTGCACATAATATTTCGTCCGTTATTTGACATGTGGAGGCCAGGGTTGTTGAGGTATCAACCATACTGGCAAGCCAGTATGATGGGCACATCAACCCATGAAGCAAAAAAAAGCTCACATTGATAGATAATCATACATTCTGCAGAAAGCCAGAGCTTGAGCTCCCATCACTTGATCTACTGTCATGCTGTTCCTTAAAGTGCCGAGTTTGTTTCAGCTTCTCATTCATTGCCCTGACAGCACTGCATGCGATTCAACAACATGATAGTTCATTTCAAAAGGTGTCAGAACTACCAGAATATTTTTTTTTCACTTAATTGCGATAAAAACACCAGGATGATTTTACACTAACTGGATTTCTTCTGACAGATAAATCTACACTTATCAGTGTATAACAGCTGGGAAAACATGAGCACATTCAGAGATGAGCATTGAGCGATCCATGCAGATCCAATTCAACAAATGCCATTCCAAGTTTTTTTTAGAAGCAAGAAAAATGAATAAAGAGTGAACAACACAATTGGAAGGTTGAGCTTTTCGGAAATTCAATTTAACGAGTCTAGCAACAGATCGTAGTGCCAGATACTCAGGGAGAGGTTTTGGGATCACAGAACCAGTTTTCATTTGTGAAGAAAAGCATAACTGACCCTACATAAATCTAATCATCAAATCAAGACAATTGTCATGACAAGAGGCAAGAGAATGAAGGCCATCTTAAAGAGGAAACATTTTCCAAATTCTTTAACATCACAACAATAGAAGAAACCAGATCAAAGGAGTAACCAGCAGCACCTAAAGAAGTAAGGAGAACATTCAGATGATGAAAGAAGATCGGAAGCAATGCAGTCCCAAACCAAGCCCTAGAAATTTATGATGGTTTTCCCTTCATGGAATATTTAAAACTGAGGTCACAAGTAGCACCTAATTTTCTTGATATCTGTACTGCTAACTCAATTCATTCAATTTGTTACAAGAAAATTGGTCGACAGATTTAGCATTAAGGATAATAATGAAACCTCCGCAATAGACTGAATCGCATACATAACGCCTTTTTAACTCTCTCAGACAATTCCGCAATATTCTAGTAGATGCTCTTTTCATCTATATATCTTCATATAAATATCTATTTATCTAATCCTACTCTTCAAGTATAGTAGAACTGGACTGATTGACCCATAGTAACAGACAATGACACCGAGTTTATAAGAAATCTGATGAAGACATACATGAACATTGAACAGTGATAGCAGTTCACCGCATAAACACTATATTCGATTAAAATTAGAAAATATAAAAAGTAAACAAAACACATGGTTAAGCACTCACATTCATGTAAGTTTCAAAACAATGGTAACACAATAGGAGCATGTGTGTTGATATCATGCTAAAGCAATGTGTCAGAAAGGGATTTCAAGTTTTAAACAAAACAAATCAAAATAGAAAAAACTCTCTGCTCTTTAACTAAACACATACATCACAAGGAGGCATGGGAAGGAAAATGAAGGAGAATCTAAGAAGTATAATTTCATGAAAGTATGAAACTACAAACACCAATTTATCACCATATGCACCTCCGTGCTTTTAATTCCCCAAATGTGTCGCTTATGCAGACAAATACAGCACAACACTATATACAAAACTGTCCAGACAATTCATATTGTCGTTGATATATGGGTTAGAGTAACAATCTAACTCGTACTTATTCTATTATTTTGGGTACCATCAGGGTTCAAACTCGAGGCGTGGAGGGTAAGGATCCCACCCCTAACCTGCTTACCACTCAGCCACAACCCTAGTGGCTCAACCCATATTTATTGTTCAAATATCGGTTGCAACTCATATTGCCACACGTACATGCAGAGTAAACATATTATTGGGTCTAAAGAGTGCATCAATAAACATAGTTTTCGCTTTTGTGCACTTACAAAGGAGTCTAATATTCCCATCAGAACATTGCCATAGAAATGCTTGACTAGGCAATCTAGTTGTCAGATTTGTACAGAGGAAAGATACATCCCGATAAAGTATTTCATTATCAGAAGAGATTAAGCCAGAGTAATTAAGCTAGTCTCAACCTTACGATATGATCACCAATCTCGGGAGTAATACTTATACTTCGTCGTCTTAGCCTTCGTGACTCCAAAGTCGATGCACCATCTGACCTGCAAGAAATTTCGGAACTCCAAACTCAGGTTTCTAGGCATATCGTCTTGGATCAAATGCAAGAGAGTAGTGGAAGATGGCTATAGGGTAATTTCTGTATCATATTAATTTTAAATGTCTTATAGATAATGAGTTTCAGTGGGATGAATAGTTCAGGTTCAGGGTAAGCTAAAAAATGATCAAAAATCAAAATTTTCAATAACCTATGCGGATATTGCATATTTACATTCGGGTCCATAACCTATGTCTTAGAGATATTGCATTTTTTGTCATTAAGTCAGTGACAAAATGTATCAGGATTTCAAATGTAATAGATACAAGAATTTATTGGCTGGCTAATAGATACTATTAATTCAAAAAGGTTGAAGTTAACAATATTAACTGACTGTTTACCCTCTTTTTCTTCATGCCTAGATTTCATTTGTGCTTCGTTTTTCCGAGAATATCAAGTAAAATGGAAGTTTTCTTCTTAGAACTTTAGTATCTAAAGTACAGAGATCATACATCAGTAGTTGCACATAATTGTCAATAGACTACTATTTACAGAGGGGAGATCCTACAAGCACCATCCAGCTAATGATCTCTTGCAGTCTAACCACTGTGCTGCATGGAACACACTCTTTAAGTACTATAGTCTCTTATATACATCTAAAAGATCGGCTGAAGACTGTTACAGAAGTAACAGGACTGAATCAGCTCATTCTCAATTATCAACAAAATAACATATGTTCTTCAACATTAAGTTGGACAGGTGCGCTGGAAAGTAACATTTCTATTCATTGTCAGTTTATCTGAAATTGATTGCAGAAAAAATAAAGGCACAACTAGATAGTTGACTAATGGTAGGTCTATGTGAATCATCAATCAAATTCTCGGAAACTATGGATAACGATAAAAACCTTAAGGGGTGATCAGTGAGTAACCACAAATAGATAAAAAGAGAATGAACCTTGAAGTACCAGCGTCAGTTGCATAATTTGCAAATGATTTTCTGTCCCCACTAAGCATGGATCTTCCGCGTTCTCGATATGAGGGATGTTCTGGACTATGATAATGACAAAGAAAGAAGATGGAGGAAAGACAAGTTGAATTATAATTTTTAAAATAAAAAAGATGAATGAAATCGAATAAACCAGAGGTTAAGAATAAACACAAACTATTCAGCTTAAAAAAAGAACACAAATGAGTGATAACGAGCATTACGCCCTAAATAACAAGCAATACATTTACATTGAGTGCCAGCGGTAAAGTAATGATTATTTGCCAATATATTTGTGTAATATAGTTGAATTCACAGTCAAAACCAACTAGTAATAAGTGGAGTCGTCCATTATTATTCTCAAGTGTAAAAGAACGAAAGACTTTTTGTTTGTAGAAATTTCACTTCCGCAGATGCCCCTTTCTGAAGATTTATATAGGCCTAGGCCAGTACGAAAACAAATAATCAATGATAATTAAATCAGATACTCACAAGTTCAACATGAAATAGGC
Source organism: Kalanchoe fedtschenkoi (assembly GCA_002312845.1). Classification (NCBI taxonomy): domain Eukaryota; kingdom Viridiplantae; phylum Streptophyta; class Magnoliopsida; order Saxifragales; family Crassulaceae; genus Kalanchoe; species Kalanchoe fedtschenkoi. The sequence continues at coordinate 1,335,343 of NQLW01000038.1, read as the reverse complement.
AATCCAAATACTAAGAACAATCAAATTAAATTTGAAGTACTATTATAGCTAAAAATGCACAAATTCAATCTTTACAAACTCAATATGTTAACGTAGAATCATATAATACCAAAACTTTCCAAAAAAACACAAATGAGTACAATTTGATAGGTATAACTTCAATAAATAAACATGCAATGCAAGTACACTGGAGACATAAATTGGCAATAATAAAGACAAGAAATTATGTATTCATTTGATAAAAAAAACTTCTATTTAATAGATATGAATAAATTTTACAAGAGTTTTACAAAAAATAGTTCAAGAACTGTTTAACAAACAAATTACTAGAGATACCGAAGATAATAACTTACTCAAGTTCTAATCAAATGCGGATTTTCTGTGCGGAATTAAATTCAAAAAGAATATTTGTACAGAAATATATTATAGTTATAGTTGTGCATCATTGTTGAATTTCGCCATGGGTAATTGGTTTAAATTACTTTCGATTATTTTTTATTAATCAGTATACTATAGGGAAATCTTGTAAATTATTCAATTTCGGTGTTATACGTATCCGAAACTGTTTTTCTCGTTTCTGAAAACATGCTCTTATGGTTTCATTATTTTTAATGCGTAATAAACTTTAGGATTTACTCATGATGCGAGATATAAGTAAATTTTGCTTCTCAGTTGTGAATATTAATTTTTACGAGTTAATTTAAATTTCTAATTGAGGATATATAACAAATTTTGATTATTCAACAGTTACAAATGCATGAATCTAGTCTTAAACATTCAATCTGTAAATATATATGCATCTTACATAGAAGTTATACGTGACCTCTCTCAAAAAATCATTCGATTAAATGAATTTTTCATGTCATGTTAGTCAAATTAAAATTATATTAATGATCAATACTGAATGTTCATCTGTCAAAATGTGAGAGTTCTCCAATGATACTCATTCATATACAACCTTCAAGAGAATTCTAACATCTATAAAACATTTTGGGACATTATAATTGCATTTGGTAAATATGATATAATAGTTTATTAGCAATTTAGCATATATTAATAATACGATATTTTAAATAATTACAACAAGAGATGTGCCACACATGTCCAAGAACAGTGCTTCTATAAGTGATATGATGACTCCATTGATATATAATGTGGGATTCCAACACTTACTTTAATAGTCCCAACGCATATGCGCCAAGAGAAAAACAATGACTTCCTAACCGTAGTTACTACTCTCGCCTTCCTAACATATCGGATATAGGAAATGCCATTGTCATTACCTTAGCTTTAGACCTAATATGATGGCAGGTAGATGGATGATTTCATAACTCCAACCCAAATACTCAAGTATATTTATATTTGTTAATTTTTTATATCATAACATACACTGTCTTCCTGGACCAGCTCTTAAACCAAATGATTTCTCTGTGATACAATAGCATTACATGGTTATACTTCCATGATTAGTTTTCATCAATTTTAGGTCTCATTGTACCTCAGAAGGGTAGGACCAGATCTCCCAATATGTTAGTTACATGATACTGCAGCTTTGATAAAACAAGTAGCCTTATATTACCGAGACCCTATCTAGTATAAATACATGTATACATAATTCGAATGGTTTTCAGATAGTTCCAGCTTTATATACAGTAACCTGAGATAAAATGAAAATTGCAGTTATTTGGAATACGTATCCTTCAAAAGACGACATTCCATACTAGTACAATACTTTAGACCATAAAGACGTTAAACTAAAGAGGCGTATCACATACGAATAAGCAAACCTTGAACTAGCAGTTCTCTGTTCTGCAATGATCTTTCTGCGATTGCGTCTCCAAACTGCAGTGGCTATGTTAGGCTCACTATGTGACAAACTGAGGTAAAAATGATGATGTTAGTATCTATCAGCTCATGCTATTCTTTTAAAATGAACTTAACCAGTCACTCCAAACAAAGGTTTGACAAAATGGCTGAAACGGAAACATCAACATCAATGTACCTCAATTTTCTATCACTTGATGTAGAAGATCGTTGCATAAAATTCCTCATAGAAGGACCTGGTAAAAATGTAGATGCTTCCGACTTACGCTGGTATTGAATGCTTTCGTCTTTTGCGGTACTGCAATAAATGGTGTAATAATATTAAGCAAGGACTACTCAACAGGACAAAAGATGAGATTTTTCTCCAATTTAAACAGTTAAGTTAATGTGATTGAAAACCGATTTCCAGAAGGGTTTTTCTGAAGGCCATACAACTTATCAAACTTCTCAGTATCATGTCTTTCAGAAAAGCCAAATAATGGACTATTTGGTTCCAAGGGGGAGTCACAAGAGTCATTCTCAGCCGAATCACTCTCCCCAGCAGCTGATATATGAGTGAAAAATATCGCCTTCGTTGAGTGGGGTATCAACTGCCCAGGAAATCTCATTAAATCAACCAGCACCTCTACTGAATTGAGCAAAACTGTAACAGACATATGTCTGTTTGAGTCAAAACAATCGGTGGACCCATCATTGGGAAGCCCCTGCCAAGGAACATCAAAGACGCCATTACAACTCCATAACAATGGTCAATTATCTCAACTAATGCATGCTCAACAATAAGAAATCGGCTACCTATCTGGACAATATCTTACCACAATGAGCTTACTTTCAAGACCCACATTATCTGCCAGCACTTTGAATAAAATCGCTCGAGGACGGCACGAACCATGCTTTATTTGGCCAAGTAGTTGCACACCAGGATTCATGGCAGGTTTGAAGGTCCCACTGAATTCACCACTGCACGAATTCGGTCGTTTGTAGAAGTCAGATACCTGAGAATAGAACAAGTCTTCAATCTTACTCAGGATGTGAAAGTAAATATAACCATGACAAAAGTAGGCTTAAACTGAAATTTCTATTAATAATTGGAGATGAACTCTGCCACTATTGCCTATTTGAGCTCTACAGACAATGTGTGTGTTACACTTGCCTCATTTTATTCAGATGTTAAGTAAACCAGACCACTCCATAAACATTTTTTGAGTACCATAAAATATATAGCACGGTGATAAATACACTTCATTTGTACAGTGAATTTAATTTTCTCCTAGTTAACGGATATGTGAGCATGCATCTGATTGGACCTGTTTATATAAGCACCCAAATACTTCAACTTGTTAACATGAATGCACAATGCAGACAATCCAGGAGAGATTCATCGAGTTGGCATCAACTTGGAGCAGCACTACAAGTTTGTTTGAGAAAATGGTGGTTTCATGACTGAATTGCACTATGAGTTCCAACTTAAAAATTAAGAACCATGTAGCCCTTGATAAGAGAGTGGTTCTAGGAATTCACAAGAAAATATCGTCCAATATCTTATTCATCCTACTTTATTTTGCTCAAGTTTTTAGTAAAATATGAATAAATAAAAAGAAGAAAAAATGTTATGTTGTTTACACATGGTTTTGAAGTTGGAAGATATGTTCACAATCTACCACGTAACTCGTTGAGCAACTGAAAATATCGCTTACTAGAAAAGAAATAGAAAATGTGGTTCCCACTAAGTTTTTTAGAACCTTACGTGTTGGAGAGGACGGCAAATAGACCAGCCCTCACCCCAAGTTGTTATGTTAGCAATTGTCCCTTGATTTCGATAGTCATACAAGTAAGTTTTTGAGAAACCTAGAAAATCTATCATATATCCTATTGATCCTCTCACGGTCTATAGGTTATAATCTAGACACAAATACAAATGGCAATCGGAGAAACTCATGAGCTAAAGAAAATTCTAAAGACTCTGTCAGCTATCTAAAGTATACGGATAAGTACAGACCATTTGACATATTATTAATGATCTACTAGGGATTGAGAGTCACCAATCCAGCAATTTTCTTTATCATAGCTGCCGGATTTGAGTTTAACCCCTTCACGAGTGCCACGATCAACTGCTTTAGCATAGATAATTTCTTATCTCGTTTTGAATCAACCAGAATGATATCAGCTTTAATCTCATCACCCAAAGCAGATAGCTCTTCAAGGGTAGGCAGTGTGTGGAATAGATCCTTTAAGTGCTTTTCCTGACATGTAATTCCACAAGCAGCTTAATGACTATAAAATACGGAAACCATTTTATCATTCAAAATACAGTAGTTTATTCTTGCAATAGAACAACAAGATGGTTTAACATAATAGTAAAAAAAAATAACATAACCAACACCAGATAAACACAAAGTAATGGCATTGACAGAGCTTACAATTAATGAAACAAAGAAGACTTAGATAAACAGAAAAACAGGTTACCATCAAATTGGTAGTGAGATGTGTGTTGCTATAACTGTCATGAGGCGTGCAACTACAGGTTAAGACTAACTAGTTCATACATAGCAAGCTCCGACAACTGCACGAAATGGAAAATAAAGATACGGAATAAGATAATACATTATGGGGTTTACTAACTCACAGGAGAGACCGAGTAAAAGCCATTCGGAATTGGATCAGACAGCATTCCAGTATTCCAGAGAGTCTGTGATGCCCTATGAGTTGGCATTCCGCTCCTTTGATGGATACTTGAGAGGTCTTTCCTGATCAAGCTTTCTTCTTGAGATGCCAAGGAAACGGATCGAAAGTTTTCTGAGAAGTTTGAGGGCGAAAATGCTGCATTGGGAGACCCCTGATCTGAGTGCCCAGCATCATCTTGTGTACCATCCATTTATTCAAAGATGTTATTGCATGTCATGCAGATAACTTCTTCATGCAAAATAAACTTTGGTGTCCTTACAGAGAACGGCCTACTTCGTATGATTCATCAAGTGAAAAATGAAAGGTCTACCCAGAGAAAGAAAAAGTTAAGCGGTAGTGAATTTGATATTTGACTTTGTAAGATTTATCCAATGTTGAGCCCAGTCAAACTCCCATGAACATTTCGAGACCTTTAAGCAAGAAGGGGCACAAAAAATCACTTTTTTTCATGTCTAAGTATGGATTGGAAAGCATAATTGACAATCATTATCTTCCAAACTCCAAGTAGGTCAACCAAGCCACAGCAACAACCCACTAATAAGCTGAAATTCACTGTTACACAGAATAAATAAGACTCAATGAAGCTGAAAATTGATGGAAATAGTGAAACTAAGAGCAAGCAGTAGAATTAAAAGTGAGCACCAGTTATCCAAGTCTCAAATCAGGAACAGATGGAACCAAGTGGAGGCTACAAACACGATTTCCAAATGGAGGCTACAAAAAAAAAAACGGTATGACGCACGACTCATCACTC
>NQLW01000038.1:1319577-1329959 GCA_002312845.1 Kalanchoe fedtschenkoi | reverse complement strand
CACGAGATAGACAAAGAGATGGAAAAAAAAAAAAACGAAGAAAAAGCATGCAATTTCGTTTTGAAATCCCAAAAAAATATCAGAGTGACAAAATGTCAAAAAGTCGAGAACAAGAAAGGATAACAATCCAAAGTCAAAGACACGCCAACATTACGTTACACATAAAGTAAATACAGAAATGCGTTACCGCGGTCAGCAGCAGATAGAAGAATCCTTCCCTCTCCGGTCCTTCACAGTCTCTCAATTCGACGACTGTCACACAACACTCAATCGTACGGAAAACAGTGAGCGGTGAAAGCGAGAGACGGTGATGGGTTGCTCGACTTGAACAAGGAAGAAAAGAATGATCGAATGAGGAACGCTTTGAAAGCGAGAGGTTGCTTTGCCTTTGCTCGCTGTAGCAGCAGGAAGGAGGAAGGCAAGCAATGCGAGAGTCACGTGAGGAGCACGTGTGATGTTTTTTTTTTATTGTGTACGGATGGAACCCACCCGACCAGTTGGCGAGACATGTTGGTTCACCAACATCCACCCATCTTTTGTTAATCTAAATTTCTTTTTATTTTTTAAAATTTTTATAGTTTTATTTTTCCATTATGTATTAAATAAAGGTGTACTTTATTATGTTTTCTTTTTGGAAAGACTGAAAATGGCCGCTCAATTGTCGCTCAATATTTAATTGCAACTTGATTTATCTTAATTTTTTATAAAAAACTGAAGATACTTAGTTATTGAATTCATCCAGAAGTTAATTATAATTACATTTTTGAGAATCACCAGCTACCCGCTTACAATCATGTTAAATTACAATTATATTACTAAATTAACTGTAATATGTAAAATATTTGTGTATAAAAGTAGATTTTTTTTCTTCAGCGTGTTCTCTTTCCATCTTTTAATTTCATTTTTATCCTATTATTCATTTTTAATTCGGTTATATTCTACTTGAAAAAAATCACAGTTGTAAAATTGATTTTTTCTAACCTATAATCGCAATTTCAAATTGGCGATTTTATAAAAATACAAAAACATGATTTGAATACATGTGTTTTCTTATTTAAAATCACAGTTTTCTACTTCGATTTTGTGATTTTGGTGTCGTATAAAACAACGGTGCCGTGATTTTTTCCTAGACGCCGTGTTAGGTTTAGAAAAAATTTAGTGGAAAAGAAAATATGGTGAAAATTAGTAAAATCCAATATTTGGTTTAGATAGAAAATATGAGGGAAAGAAAATTATGTGAAAAGTTAGAAGAAAAATTAAGAAAAATTAAAAGAAATTTTGAAACTTTTCTTCAAATTTTCCATTCTAAACCAAATAAAAGAAAATAAGATGAAATTCATGATAGATTTCACTTTTCATCAAATTTTCTTTTCCTTAAACCAAACACAACCTTAGAGTCGGTGATTCTTTTAGGAAATCACAAATGATAGGCATGCATGTTTTCTTCGATTAGGATTGAAGCTATGGTAGGATAGAAATGAAATTAAAAGATGGAAAGAGGACAATATAAAAAAACAATAAACTATGATATTTCCATATATTCTGAAATAAGTAAAAGAACGTCTTGTTTCATAAACTTCCCAAGTTTAACCAAGATAACAAACATGGCATGAGAAGAGTTGATGCAATCTATTTTCATCACCGCTATTTTCACGGACAATTTAGGCAAATTTTAATTTATTTTTTAATTTAATCTCAAAAAGTTTTATATTTACTATAATGTTTCCAATTTGTACATTTTTCTTCATCGTTTACTTTTGATTCTCTCGGTTTGTATTCCATTTTACGAGTATCAAATCAAGAAAAATAAGTAAGTGGGGTCAAAATAAAATCCTATTAAAAGTAATATAAATACTTATATACGTACATGACGAGTTTTCGTATTTGAAATCAATTATAAATAGTATTATTAAAAATACTTTTAGAAATATCCTTTTAATGAATGAAAGTAATATATATATATAATTCATTCACTAATTTCAAATGTTATTGTGCAGTTAATTTTTTACATTAATTAAAGAAAATGATATTTTAGTAATATTCGAATTATTCGCAATATTCATAGAAGTAAGGTGGTGCTTTGTAATTTTTATTTTATAATATTACACATCTAAAAATATTTTTTTAAAATACAAAACTACATCAATATAAGATAATAATAAAAAATAGTACACTCGTATTCAACCCTCTTCAGTATAAAAATATGATAAGAAATAAATTAGCTGAAATTTTTTTTGAATCGAAACAAAAAATTTACCACTTATTTTTTCTATTTTTAATTTGAAAAAATAAAACATGGAGCAGAATGCGGTTGCTGGAACAAATTATTTAATTATTATTTAATTATGTCGAAAAACCTTGACTTTTATAGAAAAGCGCAATTCAACCTTGGCTTGAACTCAAAATTTAGGCCTGAATAATTTACTTTTATTTTTTCAAACAGAAGATATAGCATGACGATAGAAAGGCTGTGCTGACTCACCAACCCTGTGTTCATTAACTCTTGCGTGCACCGGGAGTATGTGCTTTCGGTCACGACATTGTTTTGATTTGATTCAAAATGACGTCGTTTTATATATTATAACTGACACATATAAATAGAAAATAAATTTTAAAATAATTTGAAAAAAAAATTAGTTTCATTTATAAATATTAAAATAATGGGAAAAATCATAAAGTCATATTTTTTCTATTTTATATCTTTTAAAATAAATATATGTAAATTTGATGAATATACATATGCAAGTGATGAGTATACATATTCATCAGTTGCATATGTGAGTCGAACAAAATAAAAAATGAGGTGTTAAAAAAGTGCAGAGATTTCAAGATAAATGTGCAGAAGCTGAAAAAGAATAAGAAAATGATAAACATGTTGCACAAAAAGCAAAAATGTGATGAAGATATTGATGTCCAGATGAATGTGTGATATCTTGATGAATTTATGTAGTGTTTAAATGAATATTGATATGCTTTTTTGATGAAAAATATGTTATGCTCAAGTAAAACTATTACATAACTGTTACATATGTAAATAAATCTGATGAATATATTAGCATTTCTGATGAAGATCTTACCAATTCTGAGGAATAAAAAAACAAAATTGATGAATATCAAATCATAAAACTTTTCTGATGAATTTATAAGATATTCTAATGAGTATCCAATCAATCTGATGAAGATCCGTGAATTCCTGATGAATATAGAAGCAAAATAATGAAAATAGATCACAAAAATTATCTGAAGAATATAAGAGTATTTCTGATAAATATTAACACATTTTTGATAAATATGGAATTAAAACTAGTGAATCTAGAATCATAAAATAATCTGATAAATTTATAAACATTTCTCATGAATATATTAAAAATTCTAGTGAATATTCAATGAATTCTGATGAAGATGTGTGCATTCCTGATAAATATGGAGGCAAAACTATTGAAAAATAGACCACAAAATAATTTGATGAATAAATAAGCATTTCTGATGAATATGGATACATTTCTGATGAATATAGAATTAAAACTTGTGAATCTAAAATTATAAAATAATTTGATAAATTTATAAACATTTCTAATGAATATATATGCAATTTTGGTGAATATCCAACCAATTCTAATGAAGATCGATGCATTCCTGATGAATACGGAAGCAAACTAATGAAAATATACCACAAAAATAATCTAAAGAATATAAGACCATCTGATAAATATCGACACATTTCTAATGAATATAGAAGTTAAACTAGTGAATATGTAATCATAAAATAATATGATAAATTCATTAACATTTCTCATGAATATATTAACAATTCTGCTGAATATCCAATGAATTCTGATGAAGATCGATGTATTCCTGATAAATATGGAAGCAAATCAAATGAAAATAAACCATAAAATAATCGGAATCATATATAAGCATTTCTGATGAATATGGATGCATTTATGATGAATATGGAATTAAAACTTGTGAGTCTAGAATCATAAAATAATCTGATAAATTCATAAGAATTTTTGATGAATATATAAGCAATTCTGATGAATATATTATCAATTCTGGTGAATATCTAAGCATTCTTGATGAATATCGATCTATTACGGTTAAATATGAAACAAAAGCTAATAAAATATAGACAATAAAATAATTAGACAAATGTATAAGCATTTCTGATGAATATTGATGCATTTCTTATGAATATAAATCCATAATATAATCTGATAAAAATTAGAGTAATTCTGATGAATATATAAGCAATTTTGGTGAATAAACAATGAATTATGATGAAGATCGATGCATTTCTGACGAATATGAAAGTAAAACAAATGAATCTAAAATCATAAAATAATCTGATAAAATTAAAAATATTTCTGATGAATATATATGCAATTCTTATGAAGATCGGTGCGTTCCTGATGAATATGGAAGCAACCTAATGAAAATATATCACAAAAAATAATTTGAAGAATATAAGTGCATTTTTGATAAATATTAACGCATTTATGATGAATATGATAGCAAAACTAGTGAATATGTAATCATAAAATAATCTGATAAATTCATTAACATTTCTCATGAATATAATAGCAATTCTGGTGAATATCCAATTAATTCTGATGAAGATCTGTGCATTCCTGATAAATATGGAAGCAAAACTAATAAAATAGACCACAAAATAATATGATAAATAAATAAGCATATCTTATGAATATTAATGCATTTCTGATGAATATGGAATTAAAACTTGTGAATCAAGAGTCAAAAAGTAATCTGATAAATTTATAAGAATTTCTAATGAATATATAAGCAATTCTGATGAAGATCAAGCCTTTTCTGATGAATATAGAATCTAAAAAATAATATGATAAATTCATATGCAATTCTGATGAATATAATATCAATTCTGTTGAATATCTAAGCATTTCTGAGGAATATCGATCCATTTCTGTTAAATACGAAAGAAAAACTAATAAAATATAGACAGTAAAATAATTAGACGAATGTATAAACATTTTTGATGAATAGTAATGTATTTCTAATGAAGAACGAAACATTTCTGATGAATATAAAATCATAAAATAGTCTGATAAAAATTAGGGTAATTTGATAAATATATAAGCAATTCTTGTGAATATCGAGACATTTCTGATGAAGATCGATGCATTTCTGATGAATATGGAAGCAAAACTAATGAAAAAGATACAATAAAATATTTTTTGATGAATATAGACTATAAAATAATATGATAAATATAGGAGCAATTCTGATGACTATATAAGCAAATCTGGTGCATATCGAGACATTTCTGATGAATATGGAAGCAAAAATAATGAATATAGACCATAAAATAATCTGATAAATATAGGAGCAATTCTGATGAATATATAAGCAATTCTTATGAATATCAAGACATTTCTGATGAATATGGAAGCAAAAATAATGAATATATACCATAAATGAGATAATATGAATTTATAATTGTTTTTTTATTTTAATATTTAGAAATCAAACTGGTATTTTTTACAATTTTTTTGAATTATTTTTAAATTTTATGAATTGTGAGTAATAGTGTTCAAAACGACGACAAGATGAGCCATAAGGTTCCAGGTCACAACAAGAGACTAGGAAAAGACGCAAAGGGATCGGTGCGCACGGTTCAGGTCACAACGACTTCAATTTAGATTTGGGAATTGGGTTTCTTTTCCACAACAGCCAAGTGGACTACAAATCGGCAAAGACAACTTCAATTTCCGTTCACGGCGAGAGAAAGACATGGACTCGGCTCGGTTCGGCATCTAACTCCCTGTTTGGATTCTATTAGGGAAGTCATGGGTATGCATAGTAACATTTTTTTAAATTCAGTAGGATCGTCTGATCCCTCTGACTTAGCTATGCATTCGTCACTAATTCTACCCAATTTTTTTTTTTAAAAATGAGTTCTTAATTGAAATTTTGTCTAAGAAAATCTTAAATGCAAAAGGATAAGTTATAAAAACATATGTCGAACTATCACACATTTTAAATTTAGTACCAAGTACTTTAATTATTCAATTTTGGTACTATAAATTTAATAGAATTAAGCAATTAGAATGAAATTGGAGAATTAGTTTGAGAGTCTCAATTTTTGGATAGGATTTTGAAATTTGCATGAACATGTCAAACACACAACTGTTTTTCTATATAAAATTTCTCATTTCACGCTAATTGTTTTTATTAATTAAGTTTATAATAATGAAATTAAATAAATAAAAAGTTCGTTGCTAAAATTAAATAATTAAAAAATTCGATATTAAATTTGAAAATGTGTAATAGTTCAGAATGTGTTTTTTGTAGTTTACCCAATGCAAAATATTATTTTCAAACCGTGATTTACTTAGATAAAAAAAAGCAGTAACTGCGATTATCCTTTTAAATATCGTAATTAGAAACCTCATTTTTTTTTCTAGATAAAGATTCATAGTTTTGACCTATGATATTTAGTTTTGAACTATTATATTAAAAAAAAAACTGTCTTTAGAAGGTGCACTCTATTGTGACATTTGTTGGCACGATACATGACAAGCAATTTCAACCTGCAAATGTCAAATTAAATCATCTGAGTACTCAACATATTATTACAAGTGGGAGAAAAAATTTTGATCAACAATAATGACTGAACAAATAGCAGATAACCTGAATCGTCAGTGTACGTACGAGCGATATGATGAGGCCAGGAATTAAAAGTGGTAAGAAAATGAATCATGACAAAACAAAGCCATGTGATGATAATACACCACACCGAAACAACTCACTTTTATCAAAATCTTTATTAATTATCATTTACTTGTTTAGTGATGTAATTCTAATGATTGACGCGAAAGCATTAATTCTCGGCAGAACCATACAATCAAAGTGAAGTTAAACCACAATTAATAATTGAATCGAGTCCAATCTGCACCTTGACGATGTTATTTCGAACATAATCAAAAATTTATTTTAAATCAACAAATTTTAAAAAATCATAAAATTAAACAAGATTTAAAATATAAATAAAATATATGCGGCGAGTATATTTATTAAGTGAATTATTACTATAAATAGTGAATATGTTACTATAAGTGATGATTATATCACTCAATTTGTATCAAACTAGTGAATGTGCTACCCTATCAAATATGGTGGATTGGGTGTCAGAAATTTTTTGATAAACAGTAAGGCCCTTATAATGAGCCAAGTCTGGGACATTCTTATGAGGAAAGAGGCACTATGGGTCCAATTAAACAAGTAGCAAGAAAATCATTTTATTTTGCATATTTATAGATTAGTGCACTCTAGATAGGCTATGACCAGATTATCTAGACTGCACTCCCTACCCTTGATCTTAATGCATATTGTTTTCCTCTTAATTGCATCTTACATGTTGGGATGTAGAATTTCTATTTATTAGCTAAAGTGTAGGATAATTTTTTTATTAGAGTAATGGTTTTTTCGTTGTCAAGATATGTACATGACGTGTATATTTTACTGAGTTTGGTTCAATAAATGAGTTTATCCTTACAATCGACAATATTCACAAGTTAATGATCTGAATCATACTGCTAATCTTTAATACTCTTCTCAGTTCTTTCTGATTCTCTTTACTTTCTTTAAATTTCTAACTGCACTTGAAAAACCCCTATATTTATTTTTTTATTTTTACTATTACTAACTGGACATGAATTCTAAAGAAACATATTCATGTGGATCGACCCTAACTTATCATTTGTTAGTGTGATTAAAATAAATTTTATTTTCATACACTTAAAACAATGGTATTATCAGATTGGCCTTATTGCCAGGGATATGGTTTAAAAAAAAAATTAAGAATAATTTTTTAATAACTTTTCCTTTTATTCAAAAAATTCTCTAGAAATTGTTTCCCAATTTAGCATTCTAATTTTAATTGTGTGAACTTTTCATGATCTACTTGAATCCAAAAATTGCAAAATGAGATTTTTATTATGAGGAGCAGGAATGAGTATTTCATCAGTGGAGAGCATAAAAAGAATAAAAAGTAAGAGAGGAAGTGAATCTGGTAGCTTGAGCGCCACCTTGGCAAAGGAAACTGAAAGAGCTAAAGGCAACATTCGAGGATCATCTATTGTGCATTTAACTTAATGAAGAAGAAAATGCTTCAACTTACAAAATGCTGAGGGATGCCGGGAAAGGATGTGTAAAGACACGTAAAGGAGTTTCATGTGGTTTGCACCACCATCAATCCGACTTCAGCAGACCTAGAACTGTATAAGCTAATGAATTCCCTTTCTCTCTTCTTGATTTTACTAAAGAGTGGTTGTTGCACATGAGTTCAGGTAGAATCATAACATGGGCGTAGTTTAGTAAAAGTTTCTTTCCAAGTACTTTTCAGCTACCAAGACCACACAAATTAAAAAGGAGATATGCAGGATGCAGCAACATCTGAAGGAGATGGTGTATGATTTAGTACAAGAATTTCACTAGAGTGCTTATCAAGTGGTAAAATCATGGATTTGCAGAGCATACTTTGATTGAGTTCTTTGTCGAGAGGATAATTATGCCTGGGCACACCATATTAGATGTCGCTACTAATGATTCTATTTAGAACAAATTCCACAAGAGTTGTGGAACATATTTCAAGAAATGGTTGACAATGCCCATTTGTTCAATCTCAAAACCAGTGCACAAGGTTAGCGCCTTAGAAATAAAGGCAAAATCATCCTCAGGAATTCAGATTTGAAGGTCATGATGCACAAAATCATGAAGCACACAAATCTTGTGACCACTCGGTAGTGCGAGATATGTAGGTATATTAAGCACACAACTTAAACACGTCCGTTAAGGTAAGATCCAACATTAGGTACCAAAGACGCAAATTAGGTTAGCTAAGAGGAATGCACTACCCAACACATATTATCTAGAACTTCAAAATCATCCTAAGGTGGATCAAGGGCCATGACCACCATCGTCACCAACCCATGCTCTCTTGAGAATGAAGCTGCGATTACAAGGAGGTTTTGGAACAAGTTTAGAAAGGAGGCCACTTGCTTTATGTACACTTCTTTTGTTGTCTGCCTAACCTCTGGCAACCTCAAGATTCACTTTCTTAATACCTTTGCTGACATATAAGTTATTAATTATCTTATTAGATTTGATTTTTCCCTATCTAAGATCGTTTATTATAGAATGATCAATGGAGTAGAGTTGCTGGTGAATTTGTAGCTTATGATTAAGTTTTCAAGGACTATTTAGTATGACTCGTTGAAGGCTCAAAATTACTTGAATTGGTATTGAATTGTTACTACAACTTCTTCTTTCACTGCTATTAGTCACAAGTACAAATTTGGTTTTTAAAGCTAGCACTCCATTTGATAGTCTGGTCTTTTTTTAGGATTATGCAAGTTTTAATAAAGTTGGATTAATGTTGGTATACGATATAAGATTGAGGCAGTTATATTTTAGATTTATTCTTACACGTAGATGGCCTAAGCTTAAAGCTAAACACAGTGTATCAATTGTGATGGGAACAGAGTGCTATTCAATGAGGGCGTTGTTGAAATTCAGATTTCAATATTTTTAATTTTGTAGCTGCTTTGAGAAGCAATATGATAATTTCATCTTTAATGGTTTATCGATAGTATTTTGATGCATCTTATACTTGGTGTAAGATGCACAAAAATATTTTGTAACAACTATTTTAATGGGTAATATTCTGCAATTTGTATTTTCTGTATCTGCTACAAATTCTTATTGAGTTGCTTTGGCAAATGAGGTATACAGACCTCAAGCGCCTCTTCTTGTCTCTATTTTTTATTATAATGACTCTCACTTGGTGTACAATATGATATCACTCATTTGGAAGGGAAATAAAATGGAAATGTCAATCAATGGTCAGCACTAATAGTTAGTTTGTTGATGATGAAGATGGAAGGGTGATTGGTGAGGAGGCTGTTGGAATTCATGTTGATAGCGGAAAGCATGCTACTACATAGTTTATTAATTGTCCAAGCCTTTATGACTTCTAATTATTTTGATGCTTTGTTTTTATGAATATCATATGCTATCATTGACATGAGTATTTTTATTGTTGTACTTTCAAATGTTTATTGTATTTCACAATATAATTTGATTATTTAAGTCTGTATGAACTATTTTATTTTGAAAAAATTGTAGCCACAGTTTTAAAATAAAATATCATATATGACAATTATGTCCTTGTAGGAAAGGCAACAACAAAATTTTCTTGCCAAATAAAGACTAGGTAATAGAAAAACAATTAAAAAAGACAACGGGCAAAACTTCAAAGGCAAAAACTAGAAATTGTTGCCTAAAGAACCATTGCCTTAGCCTCCATCCGGCCTAGCCAGGGCAGACCGTTGCCATCGGTAAAA
>NQLW01000038.1:1306577-1317553 GCA_002312845.1 Kalanchoe fedtschenkoi | reverse complement strand
GAGTCTATTACCTCAACTCTATGAACCAAGCATTTCCAACGCCTTCGGTTACATCTGTGAAGCGGTAAGTATGTTTACTTGAATATCATGTAATCTTAAATTAGAATCAATATATTCTCACAAATATGCATGTTTTTTTAGTGCACTGAAGCGATGGCGTAACTCATTTGGACTCAAAGACGAACCTACGTTGGATTATGTTTTGATATGTCACATTACATTTCTCAGCATCTAATTATGTAAAATTTAATAAAAATATTTTCCATTTATTGAAATTATTTTAACTCTTTATTTTATGTTTAAAGAGTCCAAAGCAACCTGATGATATCATGGAATGCGGATATTATGTGTTGCGCAACAAGAAGTCTATTTTGTCTAGGCTGGCTGAGAGACATGATCTTACAATACACAGATTGCGGCTGGTACTTTTTAAATAATTAATAATAAACAGTCATGGATTGTTAATATATTTGAAAATGATATTAATTATATAATATCTTGTGTAGTTTTCCTCTAGAGATCTTGCCCCATATGTTGTTCAGGATATAGATGAATTTGAGAGGAAATAGTTGGGTTTGTATGTGAGTTCTATCGATAGACTGTAGCGTGTAGTTTATTTTGACATATTATGTTGATTAAGCTTATTTTTATTTGAATTGTATTTTGTACGAATGTTTAATTATAAAACGTATGATGTTTTCAATTTATTCTTCACGACCACTGGACAAATAAAAAAATTTAAAATGTTTGAAAAAATAAATATCGTGCAAATAATTAAATTAATAAAAAAAAAGCTTTTTTAAAAAATTCAAAAAATAAATGTAATCACATTTGGTTATACAAAACATGATTAAAAAAAATAAGGGTATTTAATCACGTTTGATACAAAGGAAACATGATTAATGGTTTGTATCTTTAATCACGCTTATTTAGTATGAAGCGTGATTAAAGATATAAATATTTGATCATGTTTTCTTATATAGAAGCCTGATTAGAGGTATGTATCTTTAATCACACTTCACATTGTGAAGTGTGATTAAAGATAAAAACATTTAATCATGTTTAATTAGGAACAAGCATGATTAAAGTCATGTATTATTAATCACGTTTATAAGTATCAAACTTGATTACAGGTTTGTATCTTTAATCATGCTGATTAAGTATGAAGTGTGATGAAAGATAAAAACCTATGATCATGTTTCATAAGTATTAAGTGTGATTAAAGGTTTATATTTTAGATCATGCTTCTTAAGTATGAAGCATGGTTAACGATCATCGATCTTTAATCACATTTGATATTTGATCTTTAATCACACAAGCATTAATCATGTTTTCTAAACGTGATTAAAAATCATCACAAATGTGATTAAAGATATAAATTTGTAGTAGTGGTGACATTAGTCGTAGAATGTCCAAAACATAATAATGAGCTAAATCAACCTCACTTCTTGGTGGCTGTGTAATGTCCAAACTGATATTGCCACAACAATGTGTTCCTCGAAAGAGGTGGTAGAGATAAACCAATAGGATTCATATTCTCCAAATATGATGTATAAACTTCCACTGACCGTCCGAGATATATCCTTTGACCCTATGACCTTCCGAACTGTATCGATTACAAATAAGCTCTTTAAGTATCTTCATGTAACACTCAAATGGGAACATCCACCTAGAGTAAATTAGATCACATTCCCTGATTTCTCTAATGGTGTGAACAAAAATATGAACCATCTTCAAAAATGTTTGGTGGAAAATATACCTCCATCTCACACAGCGTGACCACTATGTGCTTCTCTAGTCTATTAAGCATCTCATGACTAATGGCCTCACTGCAAAAGGCTACTAAAATCTGCACATAATTTTGTTATTATCAGCCATAACTTCTTGAGAAGCACTCCTCTGATGGCAATGGGCAAAAACTATTGAATGAGATTATGGTAATCATGTGCTTCATGCTCATAATCTTTAAGTCCTTCATTGAAACTATAAATTATGAATATTGGACTAAAAGCCATTAGGAATCTTGATATCAAACAAGCATTTGCAGAAAATTTCATTTTGCTTGTGAGACAGTGTGTAACAAGCTAGAGGTGAATAAGTACGATTACCCCTGATTTGAGACGCAAGAACATTTTTTATTTTCCTCTCCATTAGGTCTAGTCGAGTAGTCAGTCCATCTTTTGTCTTCCCGTTGATGCTTAATAATGTGTCCATCAAACTCTCACATATATTCTTTTCCAACTACATGATATCTTTGTAATGCCTGACTGACCAACTGGCCCAATACATTATATGCAAAATATCGACTTTTTCTTCCACTTGCTTTCTATGTTGCCATTCATCATCTTACCAAACTCTACAACTTTTTGTTTACAACTTTGTAAGCATCTCAACACTAGTAATCAGACTCAGAGCATCATTGTGTTCGACAATAAACTGACTCTTCTGGGACCGATGTGGATGATCTCTAGTCTTAGACAGTGGCGGCTCCACTCGCAGAGACAGCTGTCCACCCAGGTCCAGACTAAACTGTTCCTATTTTAGTGTAAAAATAAAAAAATTATTTTGTACCCCCAATCAAGCCTAAAAATATTATATTTCTTATTTTTATACCCCCGATCAGGTTAAAAAATTTTTTTTACCCCTAATTAAGCTTAAAAAATATTATATTTTTTATTTATGTATCTCATCCAGCTTACAAAAATTTTATACCCTCAAAATAAAACTTTTAGTTCCGCCGTTGCGCTTAGAACCTGTATAAATAATATTGCACCCATGCGTCAAGCAGTAAGAGAAAATGTCGTCCGCGCATATGGAACATGCCTTTTATCCCTTATTACTATAACCCCAATAAATTACAATCTCTTAGAGAGAAAATCTCCCTCCTCAGCTTGTCATAAACCCGCACACTTATATCTCATAGTATATTAAGATTTTTGATTAGTGGTGCTAAGCAAACATCAAAATCATTGTCCGGCTTTCGAAATCTGAATATCATCAGCGACAACATTATATATTTCTTCTTAATAAATAGCTAGAGTGAAAAATTATAAATAGCTAGAAGTATAGGACACGTTCTGTGTTTACTACTCAGATTTGTAAAAGGATTTATCACATCTGTACTTAGGCCTAAATACAGATTTCTTACATTAGCCATAAAATCTGGATATCTGATGTCAAACTACTTCCATTGTCATAAATCTGGTGGTTCCCGTAAATTTCCATCATCGACCCATTATCACAATGTAACAAGAGCATCGCAGCCTTATAAAGCGTTGGCGAGCATCCGACTGAATTTTGGTATAACCAGAAGATACCAAATGGATTATGTAGGTCAGCAATTTACTTACCTACCACCAGAAGATACCAAATATAATGGTTTATGTAGGGCAGCCATTTACTTACCTACCTTTCACAATCTTCTGCTTATAACTTAACATACTATATTTGGAGAACTTGACACTTCAGAGTATGACCCTCTGTACAAAATATAATCACTTGGACATGCATGGAGCTGCCTATACTTTATTCCTATGAGACATAATATTTTTTTGGCATCGTAAGTGAGCTAGGAGAGCAAATTTGGCTCAGACAACATATCATTGAGCAAATACAAAAGATTAAAGAACGGCTTATCGCTCCAACCGAATGCAGCCTCAGTGTTGTAATATTTTACGATGGCGAACAATTAGGTAAAACACGTGCAACTTAGAAACAAAGGCATGTCTGAAACATTCCTAGCGGTCTTAAATATTTTTGTCTTGACAATTGTTATTGCAATTGTAAAGCATCTCTTTAAAATCATCATCCTCATATATATCATCGTTATGTTGCAATTATTCAGCTTAAACCTTGTTGGTTTCATCTCTTTCAAATATGAATCACTGTACAAATATCAAACTTTATAAGATACATTAATACTGTAATGTCGGAGATGATATTTAACTTGGTCAATGAAACCAAATTAGTATTGCCACAGTTCATACAAGGAAAGAAAACTGTCCGCTTTGATTTCTCATCATCATAAGCTTGAGCAAAAGAACATAACTTGCAGAGTATACCAGCTCCATACTCATCATTAAGCTGGTTACACATCATTCAATCATAGTTCATTCTAAAGAAATTAACAAATATATATAAACAAACAAAACTGGAGGAAGAAATAACTAATAATTAATTTATGTACAACAAGTCAACACATGTGTGTAATATTATTTTATTTCTACAAATAAAAAAGATCAACCTAAATTTACACAATCCTATTATTTTCATTTCTTATTAAATATAATGTGAAAACAAAGAAAGCTGATGAAAAATCTTCACCTTCACCTCGACACTCTTAGAAAGTATCATCTGACTTAATACAACAAAATACCATTTAAAGTGCACAAAATAATTAGACAATATCATAAACGATGTCTAAAGTGTATTTTTTAACGGTGCTTACTAATATCAAGTGTCATCTTAAATCAACAGACTTTAGATGGCATTTTTTTACCTAAAAGTGCCGTCTAAAATCTCCATAAATAACGGCATTCTTTATAAATAAGCTTCATCTAGTGTTCACACACACTTTAGATGGCACGTATTACCTACAAAAGCCATCTAAAGTTAAGCAAAAGGTCACAAGTTTTAGCAGCAACACTTTAGACGATGCTTATTATTTTTATGTGACGTCTAATGTAAACTTCGTCGTGTGTGCATCCATAGGAGCGAACCCCCAAGTATAAAGTTTTCGTAGAGAAGTAAATATATATGCCATTACAACCAAATCTCTCAAGCAACATACTCCTTGTTTCAACCTCAGACATATTGTGTATAAAACCATTCGTTTACTATTGAGTTTAAACAGTAAATTTGAGTTTGAACAATGAACATGAGTGAATTTGGGCTTGAACAATATACGAACATATATATACATTAAGCAGCGAATATGGTGAATTAGGGTTTGAGCAACGAACACGAGTTTGATAAATTTGAGTGTTTATATAGCAAACATGGGTGAATTTTTATTTGGAAAACGAATATATACATATCCTAAATCAACACAAAAACAAAAGCACATTTAGTGACCCACACATTAGCACGCAATAGAACTCTGAAAACACACAACACACATGGTGAATACTTACCCATTTATTGACGTTTTGCTCACCAATCCTCACACCCTTCACCATATTATCTCGAAAATGAGAGAAAATGAATTTTTATATAGTGAGAATTTGCTAATTTGCATTAAAAGACGGATTAATACATACACTACCAGAATTTTTATTTTTTTCGGATCATATATCTCCCGGAACAAACCCGAAATATTTCCGAAAAGAAAATATTTGCGGATTAAAAATGAACCCCGGAAAGAAGTATACAATGAAGTCCGAAAAATTTATTTTCGGGCAATATTTCATACCTTTTTTGGATGTATTTCGGAAATAAGGAAACGTAATAAAATAATCTAAAAATAGAGGATCTCTTGCAGATCTTTTTTGGACCAAACCATTTTTGATCATCTGTGGGTTTAGTTTCGAAGTAGTTTTGGAGTTTTTGTTGGCTGATTTTTGGATTTAGTCTTAGTTTTACAGTGGACCTTTTTCGGATTTAGTTAGGCAATTTGTAGGATATAAATTGAGGAATTATATAGGAGGATTTTAGGGCCATTTAGGGAGTTTTAATATTTTTCCAATTTTTTTCACAGATTTTTGTAATTGTAGGGAGTGAAGAAAGTCGAAGAAACAAGGCTGAACTGCTCGTGGTCCGAAAACCCTCCTTAAGTAATCCTCTATTTTTTTAATCCTCCGAAAAAGACCCTCCAAGAGTCCGAGAATTGCTAGCTCGAAAATAATCCTCTAATGATCCGAAAATTTTATCCCACACTCTCCCCTTTAAGAACCCGAAAATAATCCAAAATGACTGACTAGGGTTACCGTTTTTACTTTTTCCCGTAATCTTACCTCCCATAGCCCGAAATTTTTCCGAGACACATTTTCGATTTTCTCCGGCTCCAAAAATGCATGTCCGAAAAAATTTGAGATTCTGATAGTGATTTTTACTCCTTTCCTAATTTATTCATGATGAGTAATGTAATAGCAGCCACATTAAAAATTTCAAATCCATAACTGTGACATTTGATTTTTAATTAACGGATTTTGTGGTTCATAATGTTCTCAACGTAAAACGATTCTCATCATCCCTTCCGTAACCGGCTAACAGTAGGAAATCCTAATTTTTGTGGCCATAAATTTATGTAGCTTATAACTAGCCTATTAAACCACCAAATTAATTCCCATTTTCAAAATCCATTCAATTCACGTAACCAGTCAACCATAGGAATTCCTAGCAAACTAATCTATGAAATTTAACAGCCTTTTACACTACAAAATAAATTCTCCTTAAATACTCGGCTATCTCGTACTTATATGTGTGGCCTCATAAGATCTGTTTATAATTATTAGTAGGCCTATTTAATTTGCATACAGATCATAGTTGGTTTCTAGCAAAACATTACTAGGACCACCTAAAATAATTGAATATCTTTTATCTCCATGAATTTGCTATTTCTACTAAGTAATAACACTTGATCGATGAACATTTTTCTTCAACACGTTTGGGCCCGGATATTATTTTGAAAACCCTAATGGTGACCTAGAGGAAGAAGTAATACCTCCTGGATACAAGGTGTCAAACAAAAAACATTATCTCAGCCAGTTGGAGAAATTCTCATGGTCTCCTGAGTTCGAACACTCTCTAAGTTGTTAGATACCTCAAATCTAGTCATGGCCAGGGTTTACCCTAGTCTGTATCATCCTCTTATTCTTCAAGGATTTTGTGATTCCGAAATAGCCGTATTTTCTCACCTAAATGGGCGATCTCAGGCTACTGTATCAAGATTGGTAGCTTCCTCACTTATTTGAAAAGAAAAGGACAAAATACTGTTCCACACAGGTCTGTTGAAGTTTAATATCGGTCCCTCATCTAGCTAGTAATCACATATATCCTGCACTCTTTGCAAGTCTTATTCTCAGTTTTTCCAAATGCATGTTTCACAAGCGCCCTATACAGATTAAATTAGACTGTCATTTGATCCATGAGCGGATACAGAAAGCATCATTAAACTTCAACATCTTTGTTATTCTACTTTGACAAGAAAGAAGCTTGATCTAGTGTTTTTCGTTGACCTAGTTTGTTTTTTCCTGCACGAAGGTTCAAGCTTCACCCTGAATTTTTGGTGATTGAAAGAATCATTCAACATTGTCCATTCCTTAATTGAAACCACACCCATTATTGTACGTATATACTATACACTGTTGTTTTGGTAAATCACCACAACTCAACAACTTATTTTACTTTTTGATCCTCTAAAATAAAAATTTTCTGTTAGGTTATTTGATGCAATTTTTATTTAGATGGACCAGTTTGGTCCCAACAGCTACAATAATATAGTTCATTAACTAAAGAATATATCAATAAAATAGCAAGGACAAGTGGTGTATTGAAACCTTAAATCATAACCTGGTTTTAATATTTTGATTAGTATATCTTGTGTTTCATGTCTTATATGAAAAAGTGAGTCACTTAAATTGGAGAAATGATGTGTAAATTCAATGGGGGGCCATTAAGGATATGCAAAATCCATGAAAAAGGAGCAAAAAGATTAAGAAAAAGGTAAATTTCTAAGTGAATTCTAAACGAGTGATGATATCAATTTTGTAAAGTTATCTTTGCTTGAATTGAACAATAAAAACAGAACTGAAAGAACGATACACCTTTTTTCCCATAAAAGTTCTTAGCAATTTTTAAAAATTATATCTTCATGGTACTACACCTACCTAGTTATTGATATTGGAGTGAAAATTAAAGGAATTCGTGTTTACTATATATCATCCATTGGAGTTGTTTACCTCTTCAGAAACTTAATTAGGGTTTTAGCTTCGAGCACAAGACTAACTGCTGATTGGCTTGGCAGAATATCTATTTTAAGGTTATCTAGTATGTGATTCAGGATTCCATTTATTATAATTTACTTTAAGCATATCATCCAGACTAGCTAGTCATGACCTTCAAATAGGCGCTGCGAAACTGTTCTTTATTAAAGGTTTAAAGTTGTGAATATTTGCTTCTCTGATAATACACCACAATCAACTTGTAGTTGGTTTGGTTTGTTGTGAACTAACAAGCAGGAGATCTCTTACCGTGGATGGATAATGATATCCAGCCGTCACATTGATAAGTTGTCAAGAAAACCTCAGAGAAGAACCAGTTGATGACGATGAAGCCTCTTGGGTCCCTGAACCACCATGATCCTGACTTTGGCTATTGCTGCACTTCTTTTTCTTCTTGTAAGGTATGCCTCTAGCCTTAGCTTGACACTCCCTCACTTCCCTCAAATGAATCCTTATGGCACCACTGGCAAATGGATTATTCTCAGGCATGCCACCATTTTCCTCATAGGCTGCTCTTAGTCGCCCAATGAGTGCATCCAGACTGCCCCACGCCTGTTTCAGCGGGCAAGGGCAGGGAGCAGGCGGCTCAGGCTGCCCGTAGAACATGCATCCTTGTAAGTGGACTTTGGTCTTTCCAAATTGGTCCAAGTACCTTAAGAAGTCGAGGACATGGTTGCTAGTGGAGTGGGAGAGAGCGACAGGAGGCCGTTGATTTCTCAAGTACTGCCCGAAGGTGTTCCAGTCTCGTCTCTTCTGGGACTCATAGCGGCTAGGTGTCTGTAGGTTATGGGCATCATCGTTCATCCTTGATGTGTTGAGAGAATTCTCAGCAGATTGATGAATATGTCTCTCTAGATCTGTCTGTTCAGTTAATTATAGACATGTCTCTCTCTCTTTGTGAGTTGGATGTGGAGAGTGTAATGGATGTGATAAAGAGAGAGAGATTCTTGTTTTGTTTTGTTTTGTTTTACAAGGGAACGTATATAGGCTTTCTTGTCTGCTGGTTTTTTTTTTTTTTTGGTGGAGAAAGAATTGTTTAGATACTCGTATACACTGCGCATGTACATATGATCTTAAACCTCAATGCAATCAATGTATCAATATCTACTTTACCAAGCTAGATTAGTTTTCAGTGCCTCCTCCACCATCACTATCAGAATTTTTATTTTTTGCGGATCACTTATCTCTCGGAACAGACCCGAAAAATTTCCGAAAAGAAAATATTTGCGGATTAAAAATGAACCCCCGAAAGAGGTACACAATGAATTCTGAAAAATTTATTTTCGGGCAATCTTTAGTACCTTTTTTGAATGTATTTCGGAGATAAGGAAACATAATAAAATAATCCAAAAATAGAGGATCTTTTGCAGATCTTTTTCGGACCAAACCATTTTTGACCATCTGTGGGTTTAATTTCGAAGTTGTTTCGGAGTTTTTTTGGCTGATTTTTGGATTTAATCTTAGTTTATAGAGGACCTTTTTCAGATTTAGTTAAGCAATTTTTCGGATATAAATTGAGGAATTATATCAAAGGATTTTAGGGCCATTTTAGGGAGTTTTAATATTTTTTCCAATTTTTTTCACAGATATGTTTTTAATTTTAGCTAGGGAGTGAAGAAAGTCGAAGAAATAAGGCTGAACTGCTCGTGCTCCGAAAACCCTCCTTAGGCAATCCTCTATTTTTTTTAATGCTCCGAAAAAAGACCCTCCAAGAGTCCGAAAATTGCTAGCTCAAAAACAACCCTTTAATGGTCCGAAAATTTTATTCCGCACTCTTCCCTTTAAGAACCCGAAAATAATCCGAAATAATTGACTAGGGTTACCTTTTTTTACTTTTTCCCGTAATCTTACCTCCCATGACCCAAAATTTTTCCGAGACACATTTTCGGTTCTCTCCGGCTCCGAAAATGCACGTCCGAAAAATTTGAGATTTTGGTAGTGCATACATGTCACTAAAATGTGCAAACAATAAATTTAATTTAATTGCAATTCATTTAAATATAAATTACGAAAAAAATTATTAACAACATCCGAGCAAATTTTAAAACTAAAGAAGTTGATTTGGTTCCATTAGATATAACGTTTAGAAATGAATAAATTACTTATATTAATATCATTAATGAAATGGATTATAAATAAGCAAGAATCACATAATTTGATGTCAAAGTGGAATCAAAATTTCACAAAAAATAAATTGTAACAAAAAGAATTCGGTGTGAAATTAAAAACACGTATCAAAAATCTTCATAACAAAGCTATATCGTATAGTTATAAGTTTTATTGATAGAGATTTCTTCGAATGTGTGAAAGTGAATAAAATAGTTACATATATTTTGTACATAAATAATTAGCATAAAATTACAGTCAAATGATCTGTTCACGAAAAAATTAAAATTATTTTATCAATTCATTATTCGATAGTGGTTTAATTAACTATGCCAAACTTTAAATCTATTAAATGACTAGATAACCAATCTTTTCATTTAATTTGTTACTAATCGAACTTACACCCCTACAATACAAAGATCTTTATTTTCATGAGTCAAAGTGATATAAGCGATGAAATTCAGCCTAATTTCTTGATAGCATGACACGGTGAATATTTTAATTGATTATAATTTTTATAACACCTATCACTCCACTGTTACATTTTAATTTATAAGCAGCGCTATCTTTTTAAATTTTAGATGGCACTTTAACTATACACATGCGCGATGCATAATGAACTATAATGAAGCTGTACCCTCGAACTCGAGCCTCAGACAATGCTTTTTAGACAAACACGTCATCTTAAGTGACTATATTCAGTTTACGCGGCGCTTTTGAAACATAAGTATCATATTTAGTTTGTCTTTTATAAGGCATTTTATTGTTCTAAACGCTCCATATATGCCTATGACACTTTACATGGCGGTTCTCAGTAACAAGCGTCGTGTTGTTCCGCCCTTATTGCTGTGCCGTTAAGACGTTTTTTTGTTATAACCGTCGTGTTAAGTGATATCCTAATCACATAAAAATTTCTGAACCTTGCACTGA
>NQLW01000038.1:1258743-1305720 GCA_002312845.1 Kalanchoe fedtschenkoi | reverse complement strand
AAAAATAAATTGTAACAAAAAGAATTCTGTGTGAAATTAATAACACGTATCAAAAATCTTCAAAGCAAAGCTATATCATATAATTATATGTTTTATTGATAGAGATTTCTTCCAACGTGTGAAAGTGAATAAAATAGTTACTATATTTTGTACCTAAATAATTAGTATAAAATTTCGGTCAAATGATCTGTTCACGAAAAAATTAAAATTATTTTATCAATTCATTATTCTATAGTGGTTTAATTAACTATGCCAAACTTTAAATCTATTAAATGACTAGATAACCGA
Source organism: Kalanchoe fedtschenkoi (assembly GCA_002312845.1). Classification (NCBI taxonomy): domain Eukaryota; kingdom Viridiplantae; phylum Streptophyta; class Magnoliopsida; order Saxifragales; family Crassulaceae; genus Kalanchoe; species Kalanchoe fedtschenkoi. The sequence continues at coordinate 1,305,432 of NQLW01000038.1, read as the reverse complement.
TCTATTCATTTAATTCGTTACTAATCAAATTTACACCCCTACAATACAAAGATCTTTATTTTCATGAGTCAAAGTGATATAAGCGATGAAATTCAGCCTAATTTCTTGATAGCATGACAAGGTGAATATTTTAAATGATTATAATTTTTATAACACCTATCACTCCACTGTTACATTTTAATTTATAAGCGGCGCTATCTTTTTAAATTTTAGACGGCACTTTAACTATACACATGTGCGATGCATAATGAACTATAATGAAGTTGTACCCTCGAACTCGACTTCAGACAATGCTTTTTAGACAAAAACGTCATCTTAAGTGACTATATTCAGTTTACGCGGCGCTTCTGAAACATAAGTATCATATTTAGTTTGTCTTTTATAAGGCATTTTTTTGTTCTAAACGCTCCATATATGCCTATGACACTTTACATGGCGGTTCTCAGTAACAAGCGTCGTGTTGTTCCGCCCTTATTGCTGTGCCGTTAAGACGTTTTTTTGTTATAACCGCCGTGTTAAGTGATATCCTAATCACATAAAAATTTCTGAACCTTGCACTGACATGACTGAGTATATATATGACTTTGATTTGACTCATTTAACAGTGTGATTTGATAGACATTTTATACGCATGATTTCAAAGAGTACGTATTTATTAATTATTAGTTCGTGAGCATTCATTCTTTATACTGTTGTTGTTATATATGCAAGTATTTTGCTTATTTTATATTTTTTATCTTTCAGCTAGCAATAATGAATAAAATCTAGATGAAATCTAGCCGCCTCAACTATCAATGCTGGATTACAAAAATTTTGTGAGTTTGTGAAAGCGTATTGTGAGACGCAATCCACAAATATGGGTTGTTGTCCTTATATAAAATGTGGGAATGAGAGTATGATCGTTCTCACAGAATTAGAACATCATCTCCATCTTTATGGCATTGATGCATCCTACACAGTCTATTATTTACATGGCGAACCATTCGACAAATCTCTATCTGAAGAAACAGATAAAATTGAGAAAAGCGTCGATGACATATATATTGATAAGGATTTCAGTATAATGCTAAATGATACGGACACCTCTCTATACCCCAGGTGCACACGTTTTCGCAAATTATTCGGAGTACTGAACTTATTCAATCTCAAAGTGACATATGGGTGGAGTGATAAATTTTTCACGAATCTTTTATCACTTCTTGATATTGAGATACTGCCGGAACCAAATGAGCTCCCCAAATGAACTTATGATGCAAAGAAAATAATTTGTCCAATGGATATTGAGTACAAGAAAATACTCATATGCCCAATATAATGATTATGTGCTTTACAGATGTGCATATGAGGATATGTCAAAATGTCCAAAGTGTGGTATACTACGAGACAAAGAGAAATTGTGAAGGGTGAGAAGGTGAAATGTGGACCTGTGAAGGTCCTATTGTACCTCTCGGTTATTTTGAGATTTAAACTGATATTTGCAAACTAAGAATAATCTGAGTTGCTGGTTTGGCACACACATAAGAAAGTTTAAGATGGAAACATGCATGCGGCATCAGTAGATTCTAATTAGTAGAAGTAATTTGACATTTGATATCTTGAATTTGGTAATCAGTTATGAAATCTAAGGCTAGTTTTAAGTACTGACGGTATGAATCTGTTTGACAATTAGAGCAGCGGGCACATCATTTAGCTGGTCCTGATCATGACTTACAATCTATATCTTTGTTGTTATGCATGGAAAGAAAATTTATGTTGCTGACTCACATGATATCAGGTCACAAATAACCCCGTAAACAAAATTAGTATGTATCTAGCTTACTTAATAGAATATTTGATGCACTAAAAATGAGACATTTATGATGTGAGTCATGTTTTTTTGCACGATTAAAAACTTCCTTGCTTATGACAACCTGTTTGGTTATAGTGTGGAAGGCTACAAAACATGCCCCATATGCAAGGATGACACTGATTCATTGAGATTGTCACACGGTCGTAAAATTATTTACACTTGTCATAAAAGATTTGGCATATGAGAGATGCTTGTTTGTATCAATCATTCGAATGAGTTGCATCAGCCGTCTCCTAAGAGCTACTCATATAGCATTGTCTTAGGCAGTGAAGGCCTTTAAATATAAGTATTAGCAACATCGTCTAGCGTCCTATGTCAGGAGAACCTAATTAGCTGGCTCCAAGACCTATTCCATGTAAATAGAGAGACCGGTGTCATGCTTTTAAGTGCTTCTTTGATGTTATTTATACTGGGTTGAGAAAGCCCCAAAAGGGGCTATGCCACAAAGTAAAGTTCTACATCTAGATTCTTCCATGTTCACTCATATCGAGAAAAGAAAGCATAATATAATGCACCGATGGAGTATAGAAATGCATTGTTTCATATGACATGCGATGAAATTCATTTGAAAATTGATCAAGATATCGAAATCTCTTTTAGGAAAATGACGAATTCAAAAACTAAAGGTCCTTGAAAGAAGAAATGCATATTCTTCTGTTTGCATTTTGGTCAAGTTTGCAAGTGTGACATTACACAGACGTGATGCATTTGGAGAAAAACACATCCGAGAGTATAATTAAAATATTCCTTGATATTAAAGGAAAGATAAAAGATGGGCGGACTACAATACTTAATTTGATGGAGATAAGAATAAGAAAGGAGCTGACGCCACATGTAGTAGGTAATTGGACCTTGTTACCACCGGCTAGTTACACTCTCTCTCAAAACAAAACTTTAGTCATTTTGTAAATATCTATATGATCTAAAGTTCCATGATACTTATCAAATATCAGAAGCCTCGTATCAATAAAAGATTTAAAGATTCACGACTATAATGTTATGAAATAATTATTTCCAATTGTCATTCGAGGAGTGTTGCCGAAAAAAAGTGGCTTACGATCTCAAATCTCTGTGCGACATTCAGCTTAGTTTGTAGCAAAGTGATTAATTACGTACGTGTTGTTTGATCCATTACATGACACATTCTACTAACTTTGTGTGAATTAAAGATGTATTCTCTAACAATTTTTTGTGTCACTAAGCAACTTGTGGTACACATACATGGTGAGAGAAATCAGAGTGTGATCCGTTATTTATGTGGTGGAAGTACGCATTTGAGCGTTGTTTAAAGATCATGATATCCTAGTTGTCTCTGTCTCTAGATTATTGTATGGAGGATCTTTAAGATGTAAGTATAGTGTAGATTTTATTAATTTAATCTTGTTAATAAATTCTTTTAATTACTACATGTAGATTTTTTACATAATTTAATCTTGTTAATAATTTTTTATCACTACCCATGGATTTTTGCTTTCGGCGATAAATCATACACCAATGTTCAAATGTTGGAAGTGCGAAATGTGGTGGCTCACACAGTTCTTAAACATCACTGTTCTTTTTCAAATCTTTGACAAAAATAGATGGTGAACTGTTCCTGAAATATTTCTTTTGCCTACTTTCATATATTAAAATATTTACATTTTTTTCTAATTATGTTTAAAATGTTTTTTAATACATCTAATTAAAATTATTTAAAATATTGGTGTCGATTAGAATTAAATAACGTATAATTAAATTAGATATTAAAATTTATAATTATTTGATTATATTAAACTGATAATTAAAATAGAATTTCGATTTTATTTTATTAATTGATTAAATTCTATTTATTAGAATTTCAAAATTTATTTTTTTAAGAAATAATGAAGGTCAAAAAGGCATTTTTCTGTAAAAACACCATTTAAATGTTGTATATATTAAATATTAAATACATATACGCTTTCTAAGATTAAATTTTAGACAAAAATTTTATATCAAAAGCGCTGTATTTAGTGAGACTTTTAAATGACGTTTGTACGTAAAGCGCCGTCTATAATGCATACATTATACGATATTTTTTTAGCAAAATACTGTACAATGTATGTTTTTAGACGGTGTTTAAGACCGTAGAACTTTATAATGGCGGTGGCGCATGCATCAATTTTTAAACATCACAAAAAGTCAAAAAATATCGCTAATTATCTTCAGTGATGTGATGCTCACTTAATTAATTTATTTTTTAGAAACACACACATTAGTACTGTGAGCACGATTGTCTAGAAATATTCAAATTTCACTCGGTTTGAATTTTGAAAATAATCCCTTGACATGTGAGAACATTTTTCTTTAACTCTTGTAGAATTGTCGAATCCACACTCAAAAACAATTGGCAATGAGTGGGGGAGCCCAACTATATATTAAGATCAATTTAGAGCTTCCACTGGGCGATGTGAAATAATACCACACTATATATGCTCAACAACTCTCTGTCTAGTACTTCCATTAAGGCATCTTCTCTTGTAAGTAAACTTGCTACAAAATATCACATTAGTCGCCTGCTCAATTCATTTAACTTTACAATCCTTGTCTTCAACATGGCTTTTGCTCAAGCATAAACTCTACAAGCAAATGGTTATGCTGCAAGAACTAGCGTCTGGTCAACCGGGCCAACTAGGTCTTAGAAAAACAGTGGAAATCATGAATAAAATCACATCATGGGCCATGTAGCCACGTGAAGATGCTTGTTCATGATGCTTCTTTGGTTTCATTATGGCTTTTTCTTTAATGGTCCAGTTCGGAGTTTATTGTCAATCCGGCAGAAAAAGAAGGCTAAATTTACTCAGAGAACCCTCCTCTCTGCAGGTACCCCTTTAATACAAGACGATGAAAGTTACTAAGCTACATTCCAAATACGGGGCCGTATATGCTCACATTTTGATTGTGGATTAATTATCATCTCATCGTGTTCTTCCTGTTCCTGAGGGTTTGCTTGCCGACATTTCTATGGTCACTCTCCAGGATTTGGCTTGCAGTAAAATAAACAATTTATTCTTTTGGACTTTTCTTCACAACTCATTTCTCTCTCTCTCCTCTTATATTTATCATCTAACTAACATTTATATTTTTTTTTTATTTTTGAAAAGGGAACCAATAGTGATTCTCCACTTTCTTCTTGGAGACTTGAACTCGAGTGTTATAACTCCACTCAAGTGAAGGCTCTCACCAACTGAGATACCCTGCTTGTCTTAACTAACACCTATTTTCCTTCTCGTTTTCAATTTAATTTTTTATTCTCTAACTTTTCTAAATCAAATAATTTACTACCAGATTTATTTTTTTTAGAGGGTGTCAAATAGCCAAATATGACTCGAAAGACACCCGGTAAAAAAAATTTTTCAAGCAAAAAAACAAAAACCCGGAAAGACACCCACTAAAACCTGCGCGCGTAAAATAGTAGTTCGGTAGTTTGCCGGTCTTTTTCAGGATATATAGATGGATTTCGGGGCTATAGCGGGAGTTTTTTCTAGTGACATTGTGGGAGCTATAACAAGACTTTTTATTAGGGTAACATGGTGGGAGCTTTTCGAATGATTTGCAGGTTTCTGGCGTCCCCAATGTAGGAGCCTTTTTTAAAGGCCCGCAACCTCCCCTCTGAAGTTTCTTTTTTTTTTTCACTGAGCAATAGATCCTTTAATGATCTGAAATAAAGCTTCCCCAAAATAGTCCGCTGTAGTAGGGCTATTTCGGGTGACACAGCGAGAGCTTTTCGAATGATTTGCAGGTCTCTGGTGGGCCCTCTATATAGAAGATTTTTTTGAAGGCCCGAAACTTCCTCTCTAAAGTCTTGCTATTTGTTTTTCATCCCCGAAATAGATTTACTAATGATCCGAAATAATGCTTCCTCAAAATAATCCCGCTATAGATCTGGATTGGTAGTTAAAGAAAGAATTTTTTGGAGGAGTCCCCTTAGAACAGAATATCACTACCTAGTGACTAGGGTCTCAAAGAGATGCTTTTTTTTATTTGACCGGCCTATCTTCTTTTTAGGAGCAAGCTCCCTCCGCCGTCCAGTCTTTAGATGGCTCTCGGTTCTTTAGAATGTTGGGAGATTAGGCGACAGTTGAAAGAGCTGCTCAAAAGTTTGATGAACAAACAACAAAAATCCTAGAATATTAGTAAAGGGCTTTCCTCTCACAATTCAAGTGGTAAGGTAGGATGATATTTTATGTAGAAAAGAGATTTTAGGAAAGTATATTAGTACGCTAGATAAAGCAAATAAAGGACTAAGAATCCCTATGTCGGTGGTTCGAATCCATTTAGGGTTGGGGGAGTGGGTTGAAAGCACATATAGATTCGTCATGCCGAGTTTCAGCACTCGGACTGAACCAGAAATAAAAAAGGACAACTGAAGTTGACACTAAAATGCCTCGAAATATACCCATTTCGTTAGGATTAGGTTTTTTTTTACTATTTCGGATATTTTATCTTCCCTTACCTGAAATATGCCTAGCTAAAATAGATTTTAGAATTTCTCATACCTTGAAAATTCACCCTTGAAAAAGTTCAATTTTTTTGTAAGGATTCTTTCTATTGGGTATAGCTCATATACTAATATAGGACTTATGTCAAAGAGGAGCAAGAAGTGACACAGGGCTGAATCTCAGTGGATGGTGACAACAAGGCTAATAATTATGGGCCAGCATTAAATGCGCTTGTGGTTGAGGGGCCAAAATCCCGCGGTATGGTATAGAAATAAGGTTTTTATTATAAACACCATGTAACTATAACCTAATAAGGTACGACAGACGACACGTCACACTCAAAAATACAAGTTGCTCTTTTACCCCCATTGATGTAGGCACACTGCCGAACCTCGTTAAATCTTGTGTTCTCTTTACTGTTGTATCTCTTGTTAGTTGGCCGAAATTCTCAACAAGTGGTATTAGATCAAAGTTGAGATGACAATGTCGAGTGCTAAATTCGAAGTGATCAAGTTCAATGGTCAGGGTGATTTCGAATTGTGGCAGACAAGGTTGAAGGATCTGTTAGCGCAACAAGAAATTCTGAAAGCTTTGAAACCTGTGAAGCCTGAATCGATGAAGGATGAGGATTAATAGGAGGATATGCAGCGGCGAGCTGCAGGAACGATACAGCTGTGTTTGGCAGATGAAGTTATGTACCACGTGATGAGTTTGTCGTCTCCAAGAGAAATTTGGAAGAAGTTGGAGTCTCAATTTATGTCGAAATCCCGTACAGATAAATTGTATCTAAGCAGAGGTTGTACGGGCGAAACATGCAGGAAGGGAGTGATTTGGGTTAGCACTTGAATGTCTTCAATTAACTTATCACGGATCTCGCGCAGCTTGAGATGAAGATTAAGGATGAAGACAGAGCAATGATCTTATTATATTTATTTTTATCTTCTTACGAATATATGGTTACCATTCTGACGTACGAAAAAGAAATTATCAAAGTTGAAGAGATTACTAAAGCTTTATTGGCCCAACACCAGCGAAAGCAGAATGTAAGGGAGAATTCTTCACAAAGTGACAGTTTGTATGTCAAGAGGAGCCAGGACCGTGGGAAAAAATCTGAGAAAGATGGTTTTGGAAAACGGAACTCAAGATCAAAATTAAAGGGCAAGAAGATGATTATTTGCTACAAGTACAAGGACCCGGGACATATGAACAGGGACTGTCCAATGTGGAATAAGTAGACTGATGGGAAGAATGACGAATCATCAAAGTTTACAAATGTGGTGCAAAATGATTCTTATTGCAGCGATGGTGATATGCTTTCGGTTTCAACTACTCACTTCGTGAATGCTTGTATTTGGGATGTTTTTATCATATCACGCCCAACAGGGAGTGGTTCTCTATATACATGTCAGTTAGTTTTAGTTTCGTCTATCTAGGTGATGATAGATGTTGTAATGTAGCTGATATATTGGTTAAATCAAAATTAGGATGCATGACAGGATAGTGAGAACACTGTGTGATGTTAGACATGTACCTAAATTGAAGAAGAATATGATTTTCTTGAGCACTTTACATAAGAATGGTTATATTCCTAAGACAGATGTAAGGAAATCATTAGAGTTGTTAAAGGTGTGTTGATTGTGATGAAAGGAAAGATGACTGCATAGAATATCTATAAACTATTAGAGAGGACAACTATAGGTGGAGTTCATTTTGGTGAGTCACATGATGATAACACAAAGCTACGACATATGCGCGAGGTATGACTGAATTACATAAAAGAAATCTGTTGCATGATGTTAAAAGCTGTAAGTTGAAATTTTATGAGTTTTGTGTTCTTGGAAAGCAGACTAAAGTCAGTTTCAAGACTGGAAAACATACAACTAAAGAGATTCTTGCTTATGTGTATTCTGTTGTATGGGACCCTGTCATAGAGAAGTCAATGGGTGGATGTGTCTATTATGTTATGTTTACTGATGATTTCTCCAGGAAAGTTTGGGTGTATTTCTTGAAACAGAAATCTAAAGTCTTCGACAAGTTCAAGCTGTGGAGAGCTGAGGTGGAGAATTAAACGGGGAGAAAGATCAAGTGTTTGAGGTCATATAATGGTATGGAGTTTATAGATTCACGGTTTCAGAAATTTTGTGAGGAGAATGGGATTTAGATGCACTTGACAGTTCGCAAGACACCAAAGCAGAATGGTGTTATAGAAAGATTGAACATGACTTTGACTGAAAGGGCGAGATGCTTGAGATTGAATGCGGGACTTCTTAAAAGTTTTTGGGCAGAGACTATGAATATGACATGCTATGTCATCAATAGATCACCACGAGCATCATTGGGAGGAAAAGTTCTAGAAGAGGTATGGATATGTAATCCGGTTAGTTTTGATCACTTACAGATTTTTAAAGGTCCTGCATATGTGCATGTACCTGGTAATAAGAAATCAAAACTTGATGTAAAATTCAAGAAGTGCATTTTTTGGGATATAATACGGGTGTCAAGGGATATAAGTTTGGGGATCCGGTAGCAAAGAAGCTGGTGATCCGTAGGGATGTAGTCTGTAATGAGCAGTCCATGTTGCAACAACATTAAGAGAAGGTGTAGTTGGATTTAGAACAGACCCCTATATCAACAGAGAAAGTTGATAGTTCTACTTCAGCACCAGATACCTCAAATAATGATGAATTGCAGAGCTATAATCAGGTCAGAGACAGAGGAAAACGCACTAATGTGAAGCCTCAAGACATATTCGGTTTTGATGACATGGTATCTTATGCACTTCACATCAGTAGTGAAGATCCAATTATCTTTCAGGAAGCTATCACTAGCAAGGAGAAAGATAAATGAATGGCTGCAATGATAGAAGAGATAGAGTCTTTGAAGAAAAACGATACATGGGAGCTAGCTCGGCTTCATGAGGAAAAGGAGCAGGATACAACAAACAAGTTTAAGAATTGTTTGGACTTGTTGGATGTTTGGAGCGGCTAGAAGAGCCGGAACCCCATGTCACTTTGAGGCAAGAGATACCCCGAATTTTATCTTCTAAGTAGTAGGATATTCGCTAAGGTGGAGATTTGTTGGGTATAGCTCATATACAGTTATAGGGCTTATGTCAAAGTGGAGTAGAAAGTGACATAGAGCAGAATCTCAGTGAATGGTGACAACAAGACTAGTAGTTGTGGGCCATAATTAAGTGCGCTTGTGGCTGTGGGGCCAAAGGCCCGCGGTATGGTATAGAAATATGATTTCTATTATAAATACCATATAACTGTGACTTAATAGAATACGACAAACCACACGACACAATCAATAATACACAACTATTCTTTTACTCTCGAGGACGTAGGCACACTGTGGAACCTCATTAAATCTTGTGTGCTCTTTACTGTTTTATTTCTTGTTAGTTAGCCGATATTCTCAACACTTTCTTTTTTCATTAATTTTTTGTCCTATAAATTTTCCATAAACCAAACGCAACCTTACTATTAGAGCATTCCCATGAAGAGTTGTTCTAAGAGAATTTTAGCAATAACAACTTACACTTGGGTTTTGTTTGGTTAAGGGAAAATTTGAGAAAAAATAGGAATCTTTGTTTGATTTGGGGAAAGTTAATTGAGAGAAAATTAGATGAAAAATGAGATAAAATTTTTTTAACAAAATAATAAGTGTTTGAACACTTTCTCATAAATTTTTCATCCTAACCGAACAAAGAAAATGAAACAAATATCATGAGGAATTCAATTTCTCTCATCAAACGCACTATTACATTTTTATTTCAATGATAATTAAAAATTTTTCTTTCATAAATTGAGTTGGCCGATAAATTACATAATATGACAGGACAAAAATATTAAAAGAAGTTTTCTCGTTCTAATGGGGTTATCAAAGATGATGATGTGGCTTTCAGCTTCTACGTTGATTCATCAAAAACACATACTTTTTTCATGTATATTAAGATAAACATATGTATGTAAAGTGCAGAGAGATGTAGTTGATCGAGTTAGTCGGGCAGATATAGTTGGCCTACATCGAAGCTGCCAGCCTCGGCCTCGGTTGTCTTATTTCCTGTGCAGCCAATGATGGGTAAAATCCAAAAGACATTTTATATTCAATATGGTAAATGAAATTCTGGGGTTTTGTCTGAGAAATTAAATTGTTGTTATCGAAGGTGGTGGCATGCATGTAGGCCATATACAGATACATGTGCTCAAGTAGATTTGGTGTTGCTGTTTAATCACCTGGTTTTCTCCTTTCTCCTTTTGCATATATGTGTAAAAAACAACAGATCTCACTGTGCAACACGTACGTAAGAATCCCAAGCTGCTAGGGTAGGTAGAGAGCAAGGTGCGGTTGCTATCAATTCATGACAGCTGCGCTGCTGTATCTGATGTAGTTTTCAGGTGGGAGGTCGCTACAGACGCACATACCATATGCGCGCGAGCTGTGCTTCACTTCCTTCTACTTTTACATATACCAAAAATTGGGCGTCCAACTTCTTCTATCATATACCAAGTGTAACGGATTTGTGTTTTAGATCGCTTATTCACCCCGCGCCTAGTTTGAATTCCGCCGAACTTCAAGTTCGACAAACCTTTTTCCGTAAGATCACTTAAATAATTTCGGATAACTTCGAGACATTAAGAGCTAATAAGAAATTTTAGAAAGATTCGTCTAGAGAGAGACAACTCTTTAAATACAGATTCACCTCTTCAATTGACGGTGGAGATCTAATATATCCTACGGTTGCAATGCTCTATCTAGAATGTTCCTCACAAAATATCTAGTTATTTACATGAGACACATGTTCCACAGTCTTCTATAAACTTCCACAACTTTCTAGAGTGCGGCTCGAGTCTCTCTCCCTTGGGTCTCAATTGCGGGCTCGAATTAGACTTGTCCCTCCATCCCGTCGGGCCTCCTATGTGGATCTCGTTTATGCCCTCCACGCAGGCTACGCTTGAGCTAAGTGTTTGTTTCATACACTTAATTTGATTCGGCATGTAATGGCCTAATCCGCGCCTTATCCCTTAAATCTTTTCCATCGAATGGATCAGGCCATGACATCCTCCCCCACCTAATCCATCGACGTCCTTGTTGATGTCGTCGCGAACTGCCGAGGTCTCTTGCCTTGGAGTGATAAGGTCGTGGCGTCCTCCCCAACCTGATTGATCGACGTCCTCATCGATGTCACTTTGAACCGCTACAGTCTTCCTGCACTACGTGAAGGACTATATACAATGTTTATTTGGGGCATCTGCTGTATAAAGGTGAAGGTTTCAAAGGCCGTCTATTTTTTGACTTTATATACGACTTTTATAATTCAAAACCGTTGTATAAAGTCACACTAATAGATGGCGTTTGAAAGAACTAAACATCGTCTATTACTCAAACTTTATGTGACGTTTTCAGATGATAAACGTCGTATTCTAAATAAATCAAATTTTAGATTTCAATTATATTTTTACCTAAAAATGTATTTATTATTTTAATTAATTTAATAAAAAGAAATTTATGAATTAATTGAAAATAAAAATTGTGAATTGAATTATTAATTTTTTATTTGAATAAACACATGAATAGTAAAAAAATTAATTTCGTAATACTAAATAAAGATATTTTTGACGTAATTCAAAATTATAATAAAATATTTTAATATTTAAAATTACGCAAATAAAATTTTGTTCCTATATTGTTTGCCAATATAGAAAACCGCCTGAAATCCGATGATGTTCTAATACGGTCCGAGCCACCACATCTTCAACTTCTAACAATTGTTCTATGGTATATGGTTGACGGCTGAATGGGAAAACCTACACGTAGCCATAAAATTTATCATAATAATGTTATATAAAATAAACTTCAATAAATTTATATAGTTAAAACTCTCTATTTACATATTGAAAGTCTTCCACATGAAAATCTGGAGATTGCGATATATGTGATATTATGTCGTACATAAATCGCATGACATAATTCCCGCATGCCTTATTGTCTACCTGTTGTGGAACGTACATAATATATGAAAACATATTTAAGTATTTCTTAATACAACATTATAATAATAAAATCATAATCTTGTGGTTGTTCTTTCATCTCTTCTGCTAGATGCGGTCTTTGGCTCCCTTGTTGGACTCCACATATCTCCCCTTATGATCCACTCGCTTGTCCCCTTCATTGGTCATAATGTCTAAGCGACGCTCCTTTATCCATAAAAGGACTCTCCTTGGTACACTTAGACTCCATAACTTGAGGTTTGAGCGGTTGGTCCCCTTTGCTTGATCGATCTTATGATCCACATCTAGCCTATCAAATAACTTTGTTGGTGCCTCTTTGTACTCCCCCAGTACATTATGAATCTCAATCGATGGCTCCTTCCCACTGTTAGCTAGGCTTCTTATCATGTTTACAAGTGGCTAGCTTGGATTTCTGTTCGGCATCATGTCCATGCCCAAGTTGTATCCACAAAAGATACATTGCCTTCAAGTGCTTAGGTGGTTGTGGTCACCAAGTGCGGCCCTCCGACCATGATAAGAAAAATATTCTTTGTTGTCCAAGTTACTATCTCAAACTTGTCTAAGAAATCCATGCCTAACACACACTCATGATCATCCATGGGAGCAATTGATAAATTAACTTTATCTTTTCAAGCTCCAAATTGTAGATCCACACCTTTAGCTTTCTCCTCCAATGGCATTTCCTATTCACTGTCTTCATCCAGCTTTTTGACCCTTTGACTTTGAGTCTTAACCTTTCTGCCTCTATGGGTTGGATCAAATTGTGGATGGCTCCCGTGTAAACCATAATGGGTATAGTCTCACTGTTCACCTTTCCTTCCACGTACATAAGTGTCCGATCCGTCTTCTTTAGAGTAAGATCAACCCTCATCACCCCGAGTTGTTGGATGCACCCTATTATTACTTACTCCTCGTTCTTCTCTTCCTTGATAATGGCACTTAGAGCATTCCTCTTTGCATATTCTCTAGCCCAATGTGGCCCTTTACATAAGAAGTAGTCATCTTTTGGCTTCCGGTCTCGACCCCCGTCTTAATCCCTGCCTCGTGGTCCTTCTTTATGGACTTGTTTTCCTCCCTTGTTCCTAGGTTTGGAATGATCTTTTGGCTCTTGTGTGTCTGCATCCATGCCCAAGTAATCATCCTTTTTCTTCGTCTTGGAATCACTTACACACTTGAACTATTTCTAAAAAGAATCCACTATGGTCATGGCTGTGACGGTATCCTTCATGTACCTCCTTTTGATCTCTACTCTTGTCTACGCCTTCAATCAATCCATGAAATTGAAGAAGAGCTCGACTTCACTCACATTCGGAAGTTGGAGCATCAATGCTAAAAATTCTCCCATGTACTCTCGAATTGATGATCCATGCTTTAATTGCTTGAGTTTCTTCCTAGCCTCAAGGGTAGTGTTCGTGGGATAAAATTATCTCTTACATTCTACCACGAACTCATCCCAAGTGTTGATCTTGCATATCTCTCGATGTATCTGACTATGATTTCATCACTACCATGTAGCTACAAGAGAGTAAAGGGTCGCAGTACTCACCTTAAAGGCGTCATCTAAATGGATAGACTCAAAGTAGCGCTCATGTGCTAAATAAAGTTTTTGTTATCTCCTGCAATGCGTGTTTCCTTTAATTCAGCTATAGGTCTAGGTACATATTGGACCCTTGGAATCTCTCACACAAAGGGAACTACTTCACCACCGCGTGTTGTGTGGCTCATCCTAGCCACCTCAGTGTTGGCCTTCTCCAAATGAGCATGCAACGCTTCCGTTTCAGTGACCAAACTTTTCACCAAAGCTTGTCGCTCTTCCATCTCATCCCGCCATGATTAAAGTAAGGTGTTAATATGTTGAAAGAGCTTACTTTCTAGTTCCTCCAAGAAATATAGTTTGCTTCGAATGGCACTCACCACATGGTCGACGACCTCTACTTGAATGTCGACTTTCTCATGCAAAGACACCATGTTGTTCTCGTATATCCTAATACGATCCAACGTGTTTGCAATCCCCATCTCCAATTTTGTAATCCGAACTTCATTAGCATGAAAAGATTTTTCCCGAGATGATCTAATTTTTTAATCTGCTTCTTCATGGTTCTTCAACAAGTGTCACCATCGCTAGCCATGATGCATGAATGATTGATTCTTGCTCTGATATAACTTATCACATAATCACACTTTGGATCACTTATCCGTGCAGCGCGTAGGTAGGATTCTCCCGAACCCGAAGCTATGCAAGCCTTTCCCCGGAAGATCACTTTTATCATTCGGATAACTTCAGATAACTTTGAGACAAATGAGGGCTAATGGAAAATTTAAGAGAGAGATATGGAGAGACTTGTGTAGAGATAAAGATAACTCTTAGATGGTTTAGAAAATGAGCTCCTCCTCTTATATACACATCCACTTCCTCAATGGACAATGGAGATTTAACCTTTCCTACAGGTGCAATTCTCTACCTTGAATGTTTCTCCCAAAATATCTAAATATTTACATGGGACACACTTTCCACACTCTTCCAAAATCTTCTAAAGTAAAGGCTTGAGTCTCTCTCCCTTGGACCTCCATTACAGGCTTCAATCGGGTTTATCTCTCTATCCAGTCAGACCCTCCACGCGGGCTACGGTCGGGCTAAGTGTTTGATCCATACACTTTATCTGATTTAACATATCATGGTGACTTGATCAATGCCTTATTCCGTGAATCTTTTCCCTCAAATGGATCGAACCGTGAAACAAGTCATTGTGATAGGTATGTAAGATACTCCATATCATTTACATATGGGTACAGGTATATACAGAGCTCTTTTTTATAGATTGGGTTTCTTTGTAATCAACCATTCAAATGTGTACACTTTCGAGTAAAAGATGGATTATAAGAATTTTACAAGGGCAATTGATTTTTTTGAGCGATCACATGGGAGTATGTAAAAAGTTTGCACTTTTAAAATTATTTGAAGTGTCTATTGATGTGTTAAAAACATTATAATTATAAAAACTATATCATCATCTAAACTAGGCAGATTCTAGTTTTTGTTAAAATATCTTTGGTCTGACCTACTTGAAGAGCCCAATTATGAAAAGCAGTGATTGATAGACACCCCAACTAGGGTTTTTGTCCCCATCGTTCAGTGCCACCTATATGAAAGAGAGATATGAGACATCCGACAAAATATTTGATCCAAAATCAAATACCTTGTCTGACAAACTCATGAAAGTATTCTAATTATTAGAGGCGCTGCAAATGATTGGAAGGTCATCTTTGTCAGAAACCCTATGCTAGTTTCCTACTGCATCTAAAGAAATCATTCAGACGATGTATTTTTTCTCTAACACCGGTCTGTATGTTGATTTTGTACTAAGTTCAGGTGCTAATGTTGTTAGGCTAAGTAACTCCTCTTGATGTGTTTTAATAATATTATTTTTAGTAAGATCTAACATCTGGTATTAGTAGCCTTCTTAACCTAACCATGAATCCTAATTTAACTAGTTAAAGGTTTTATTTTATTAAACAGATCTCGAACTGTTTATCTTAATTTTATGTTTCTTTCAATTTTCGCACAAGTGTGTTATAGGTCAGCAGATGGCAAAACAGAATTTTGGGGCTTAGTCAAAACTCTAAAAATTTACTATCACGGTAAAATGTTGATTTTTCTTAAATTTTTACTAGTAGTATTTTTTGCTTTTTGTATTTTAATTTGTCATAGTTTTATTTTATTTTTATGTTATATGTATTCTAATTACTACCAAAGATTTTGAAATCAAAGGAAGATTATGGTTTATACTCAGCCTAGAAAGATTTTATCTCGAGTAGCCTGTACTCGATCGAGTAAAATTCTCTTGTGAGTTCTACATGACCATTAAAATGGTTTATGATACCTAGAAGGTTCTTTAAGTCTCACACAGCTAGTAAACTTTTACTCGATTGAGTAAGCGTACTTGACCATGATTCTTTTATGAATTACTCTCACTCAAGTAATGTAAGTTTATGATACACAAAAGTTTCTTTGAGTATCACACAATTCGAGTCAATTTTTACTCCACTGAGTAAGTGGCTTATAGTCGATCGAGTAGCCTGTACTTAACTAAGTATGAGGAAGAATTACCTTTTAATGTTGATAATCACTAATATAAATTTGTATCTTTAATCACATTTATTGTTGTTTTTTAATCACGTTTGATTAAATTGATTAATGCTCGCGTGATTAAAGATCAAGGACCAAGTGTGATTAAAAAAGATATCTTGAATCATGCTTCATATGTAACAAATGTGAGTAAAGATATTATCTTAAATCATATTTCAGATACAACAAACATGATTAAATATAATATCTTTAATCACGCTTCATTTGTAACAAATATGATTAAAGATACAGTTCTTTCACTATAAGAAAAATAATTGTTATTGATGGTTAATTTCATTAATTTTACTCTAGTATTCGTCAAAAAAATCATAAATTGACGAATATTAATTTGCCTTTGCAAGTTTGTTGATATTAATCATTATTTCTTTATTTAATGTTTTCTAGTCAAATAAATAAATAAATAGTGAATTATAACAATAAATTTTTACATTCGATAATACAAAAAAAATTAAAATTAGAAAGACTAAAATTCCATTGATTGGTTATTGATCAAGTAAATGATCACTAACTAGTCTTCACTACCCCACTCTCCCTCCTCTCACAACATTATAATTTCAAAGGAATAAAGTATCTCATTGTGTTCATTTTTCACCCATCAATCTATTTTAATCTTAATACGTTCTACTACTTGGTCTCTGTATCATATGACTATAAAAGAATTAGTTATTGGAATCTAAATCTTTCAAGATATAAAAGTGAAGATCAGTAACATTTGGCAACTCCAATAGAAAAAAAAAACTTTGGCTCCACAAACTCCCCATCGTGCTAATATGCTGCTTATCACAATGAAAATAACTTAATTAAGCCCATCTCTTAACTCCTCAATATTTGATAGATCTCACTCCTACCTAACACTTTTTATGCCTCCCATATCAGATCCTTCGCTCTATGGTGGAAGCAGTGAACATCTTTCTTCCGAGGATGTTGTAGTAGATGTTTTGAATAATGAATGCAAGAGAAGATGGTCTGCATGAGGACAAAGATTATGAGGCCGCCGCCGCTGCCAATTAGGAACCACTCGATCATGTTGAGTCCTACCTTTTCATTCATCAGAATTTGAAAAGCGATAGAGAAGAGTGAAATTCAGGTAGTACGAGTCAGAATAGAAGTTGGGAAGAAGTCAATAGGATTAGAGATAAGAGGAACAAATAGGGATTTGGGGGAGAAGTTAAGCGGTACAATGGTGAAAATTTTGGACAGGTGTTTAAATTTTAATTATATTTGTAATTTCAGGTCAAGCCATATCTTTAAACACGTTAGTTTTAAGAAGTGTGATAAAGATCTCATCTTTAATCAAGTTTCTTAAGTGGAAGTGTTATAAAGATAGGATCTTTAGTCATGTTTCATGAGTCAATCGTGATTAAAGATATCCCCATATCTTTAATCACATTTCACATAATAAACATTGTTAATGATACCTAGTCATACAACACAACTGTTTTCAATTGTTTATTGATTACGCTTTTGGGCTTGAAGTGTGATTAATAGTTTAAAAATCATTTTTCTTATTTGTACTACATTTCTGAAATTGAAAGGAGATTTAAAAATAAATATAATTATATTATCTAAACTCAAATTTGTATTGGTGAATCTTTGATTAAAATGGAACCAATGATATGTTTTGATTAGATATTCAACTTTTAATCTTGTGATTTGCATATTAAATTTAATAATGCATAATTATTCTCGGAAAAACATTTTTTTCGAAGTTGCTGCCACTAAGATTCAAACCCACGACGTTGGATAAATAACTAATCAACCAACCACTAGGCTTCTACCCTGGTAGCAAACAAAATAAGGTGATTGGGATAGAATTGAACTAAAGAACATTAGGTTGATAGGCTCAGATGGTTACCGCCAGAACAAAATTTTGAATTATAATCATGTAGTGTTATTATTAATTTTTCCTATTAATTAATTAATTATTTAAATTCCTTTTTCATTTATTTTCAATGATGATTTAGACTAGAACTGCCATCAGTATGTGATTAATCAAACAAACGTATGATTAATTATATGTGTTGATTTGCTTTCTTGTACTTACTAATAATGTTTTGTTTTCAATTCAACTCTTCATGCCTCAAACATTGTTGGCAACATTGCTAGCATTGATCAGCTAATGACACTAATTTTTCTACTTAAAAAGAAAGAATTGCGATAGTACTTGCCGTTCTTGAATTAGACCATGGCTTATGTGATACCGCACTCACTCCTCCTTATTCTAATGAGAGAATTATGTTGAGAAGAAGGCTATTTATGAAGCCAATTTTCAAAGGTGGGAGTGGTCCAACTGGGTAATGAAAACTACCATAAATGATACTATCAGAGAAGCTATTCCTGGCTCAAAAAATGTTATGGAATATCTTTCTACAATTGAGGAGCAATTTAAGGGTTCCTTAAAAGTTTATGCTAACACCCTCATGATAAAAATGTTAAACAATAAGTATGATGGCTTCAGAAGTATAAGAGAGCACATTATGAGGACGTCAAAAATGGTTACTAAGCTAAACGCTATGGACATTACCATTTCCGATGGATTCCTAGCTCATTTCATCATGACTCCCCGCTTCCTCGAGACAATTATACTTTTAAGATAAATTATAATACTCTGAAAAATAAGTGAACAATGATAGAATCGATTGGATATTTTGTCCAAGAGGAAGAGAGGATTGCCCAAGATAGAAGAGACCAAATGCATAATGTTAGCCTTGATAAAAAGAAATATCAACCTAACAACAAAGCCAAAAGGAATTTGGATTTCTCTCCTAAGGTGGAGCCTAGCCCTCTAGGACATACAAAGGCTAAGAAACATGCTTTATCCTTAATTTTCTAGTTCTATATGTAAGAGGGACTCAATCAAAATGAATGTACGACTTTAAGAGTTGGCTTGCCAAGAAGAGTAATTATAAAATTTTCTTTTTTGATGAATCTCTTTATACAGATTACTCTATGAATAATGGATTGACTCAGGCGCCACTGTACATCTTATCAACTCAATATAGAGATTTGATATTGTTTGGACACTAAGAAAAGGGAGAGAAATCTTAGAATTAGGAAAAGGGAAAGGAAGCTGAAGTCGAGACTACTGGATCACTCTCATTAGTTCTGGAGAGAAGTTTCATCCCTCGTATTTATGATGTCATTTATGTTCCTAACATGAGTAGAAACATAATTTCTATTTCTCTTTTAGACAATGATGGTTTTCCTTATACATTTGGTAATAAGAAGTTTGTTTTCTAATTTGATAACTATATTATTGGTTATGCTGCTAGACATGACAAACTCCATATACTTTCACTAAATGAATCTATTTTATTATTAAATGTATATAGTTTAGGCCACATTTTGCTGCCCAATACTCAATGCCTAGCGAAGCTCAGCAGAATGGAGTAGCTGAAAAGCACAACCGTACACTTATGTACATGGTACGACATATGCTAAGCTACTCCAGTTTGCTAGTAAATTTATGAATATAAATATTAAAAATAGTCTCTCACATAATTAATTGAGTTCCCAGTAAATTAGCCCGTAAGACACATTATAAATTATGGATGAGAAGAAAATAAAGTTTAAAGTACTTATATGTTTGGGGCTTTCATGCCAAAGCTTAATTATTTAATCCACACATTATAAAATTAGATTCTAAGACCGTAAGTTGTCATTTTATCCTCATAGGTCAAAGTGGTTTCATTATTACTATCCAGAGCAAACTATTATGTTTGTGAAAACATATAATGTTGTATTCTTTGAGAATGTTGACATTACTGAGAGTTCATAAAGTAAAAAAGTTGATCCTAGGGAGATTCAGGTTTATGTCCCATTACTAATAAAACAAGAGATATTATTTAGGCTCTTCAAATAGCTACACCTCCAGTTTTTAATTCTGGAGATGACTCTCTAGTTGAGGGCTTAGAAACTATGAAAATTATGCCTAATGATGAGAATACAGGCAAACCAGTCTCTTGTGACATTTGATGAACCTCCTGTGCTAACTAATGAATCTTTACGAACATCACTAGGAGAAAAAAGGTCTGCCATCCCTAACGATTATGTTGTGTACCCTATTGAAGATGTACACGACGTATGGAAAGTAGATGATCACACTTCATTTATGAGTGTCACATGAAAGATGAAATAAAATCTATGAGCATTGATGATGTCTAGGGTTTAGTAAAAAAAATTATTGAATCAAATAAGTAGTTTGTAAGTGCATCTACAAAACTAAACATGATTCTAAGATAAACGTTAAAAGATTTAAGGATAGACTTGTCGCGAGAGGCTTTACACAAAGAGAAGGGATTAATTATCTTAATAGCTTCTCTTCTATCTCAACGAAAAATTCATTAAGAATATTTACGGTGATAGTGACTCATTATGTTTAAAGCTATACCAAATGAACTTTAAATTGCATTCCTTAATGATGACTTACATGAACAACTATACATGGTTTAATTAGAAAGTTTTGTCATTAAAGGAAAGGAACACATATGATGTCGGCTTAAGAAGTCAATTTATGGGCTAAAGCATGCGTCAAGATAGTGGTGTCTTAAGTTTGATGAAGAAATAAGAAAATTTGACTTAATTGAAAATAAGGTGGATAGTTGTATATATATCAAGTTTAGATGAGAAAAAATCATCATATTAGTACTTTATATTGATGATAACGTAATAGCTAGTAACGATAAGAACATGTTGCTTGAGACAAAGAGTTTCTTATCCACTAATTTTTATATGAAGGACCTCGATGATGCCTTTTATGTCATGGGCATTGAAATTCAACGTGACATGTCCATAGGAGTATTAGCTGTGTCTCAAAAGTCTTATATTGACTAAGTACTTAAGATACAACATCCATAATTGCTTTGCCACTCCTACTCCTACAGTCAAAGGTGATAAGCTTGGATTATTTCAAGGGAAAAATCCTAAATGGGGCTCCGAACTATTACCGTTTCCTCACTTACGGTCCGAACTATCAAATTTGACAAATAAGGGGCAAAAACAAAAATTCCGTTAATGCCGTCAAACCTCCGTCACTGCCATCAAACTCTGTTAATCGAGTCTCCATCGACAACACCAATGCCGCCACAATCTCCGACCTCAGATCGTCAATCGAGTCACAGCTCCGCGTCCCGGTCTAGTCCCAAACCCTATCCACCAATCAAAATCTGCTCTTGGCCAAAACCCCATCTGACGCCGCCCGCTTCACCGACATGCTGAACCCTCACGCGCCGCACTCCTCAACCTCACCCACGGCTCGATCGTCTACCTGGCGTACGAGGGGGAGCGCAACGTGCCTGGAAGACCCGCCCCGTTCAGTCCTGCGGGCTCCTTCGGTAAGAAGATGACCATGGATGATCTGATTCTGATGCAAGGGTTGGTCGGCAAGAGAACCCTAATTGTGAGTTGGTCTCTTTTGACAGAGATGCTGCTAATGGGTTTCAGCAGTAAGTGAATGAAATCCTAGCTTTTGCGATCAAAAGAGGTGGGTTTATGTATGGAGCGGAATTTTGGCGGAGCTGCGACCCAATTGACGATCTGAGGTCTGAGATTGTGGCGGCATTGGGGTTGTCGATGGCGACTCGATTAACAGAGTTTGATGGCAGTGACGGAGGTTTGACGGCGTTAACGGAATTTTATTTTTTGCCCCTTATTTGTCAAATTTGATAGTTCGGACCGTAAGTGGGGAAACGGTAATAGTTCGGAGCCCCATTTAGGGTTTTTCCCTTATTTCAATGTTCACAGAATCAATTAGAAGATGAACAAATGAAGATGATTTCTTATGCTTTAGCTATCGGAAGCAATATGTATGATCAAGTCTGTACACGTCCTAATTTGGCTTTGGTAAGCAGGATGCTTAGCAGATTTAAGTCAAATATGGGACTTGATCAGTGGAAGGAACTAAGTATTATGTGCTCACATATTGATAGGGCAATAATTTGCCCTATTTTAGGTGTCTATACTTAGTATATTTGACTTGTTTCCGAGTGATTAAGGGTGATTTATAGATAATTTTGTCTCTTTCAGATTAAATAGGAAGAATACTGGCTTTGGAAGAAGAAAAAGATGACAACGATGCAAATTGGACTAAATTTGGATAAAAAGTTAATCTCAAAGGTCACGTTGTCAAATGAAGGAACTGCAGGGGTCAATCTACAAATATGATGAACAATAGCATGACCCAGATCGAGCTGAACAACAACTAGCACGATCCAGATCGTGTCTTATGTCGGCGCTCGATCCAGATCGTGCGTAAAGCTGGAACCAGAGCGTGCTGTATGTCGGTGCACGATCCAGATCGTGATCCTTGTGTTAGAAACTCGATCCAGATCGTGCCGACGCGTGGCGAGCCCAGAAAAGGCAGTTTTTAATTCTTCTTGAGTAACCCTTTTGGCAATAGAATTCCTACGGAGAACAGTCTAAGGTGACATATCACCTATAAATATGAGTTTAGGGCTCATTCTTCACATCATCACACAGACAGGAGCCTGAGGAGTCTTCAGAGTTAGAGGACCACGAGACTAAGCCTTCTTCTGACTTTCTAGTTTTACTTTCATTATTATTGTGATTATATTACTATGATGCGTAGTGAGTAGTCTCTCTATTCTAGGATCCTACAGATCCTAAATTATTGTAAACTCAAATTCATGTTTATTAATTAAGTATTTTCATCCATTATTGTCCATGCCTCTTTGAATTACATATATGCATGTCATGTGTATGGTTGGTTGTCTTGTTGATCTTACACTCCTTGTCTTAGGAATTGCCATGCGTAGTAATTCAGAGTTAAATTATACATGCTAGAAGAATTAAATTTAGGATTACATTTACTATCCTCTATGCCAAAATATTCCAACTCACGAAGACCAGAATCGGATTGGGTTAGATATTTTGCTTAGTTGTAGTCAATAGCCCTAGTCAACCGAAGATCAGAATCGGGAGCTTGCCTATGAATATTGAGTAGTTTGTTTATCCTGTGACTTGACTGCATGTTTAGGAGATATTAGTATACGAATCCTTTGACTAGTACTTGTGAGCTACGAAGACCAGAATCGGAAAACAATACAGTACGAAATCAATTGTAGTCAATAATTTGATGTGGGAAACACCCAAAAGTCTGACTCACAGTTGAGTTATTATGCCGAATTATCAAAACTGCATGATACATTGTGGATGATTACTTGTGCTTCAATATTACATGAGAGTTTGCATACAATTTAGGTGAAGTAGAAATCCTAGAATGTTTCCATAATCTGAATACAACCTTCCCTTCCATCTTTGCTTTTGTTTTGTGTAGTTCATAATTTAGTTCAAAACCATTCGTCTAGGATTAAATACTCATTAGCTAGGGTA
The DNA here is from genome assembly GCA_002312845.1 of Kalanchoe fedtschenkoi. Taxonomy (NCBI): domain Eukaryota; kingdom Viridiplantae; phylum Streptophyta; class Magnoliopsida; order Saxifragales; family Crassulaceae; genus Kalanchoe; species Kalanchoe fedtschenkoi. The sequence goes on along the minus strand of NQLW01000038.1, from coordinate 1,281,612 downwards.
TTAGTGCCTCTGACAAGCCTTGCTCCTCTGGGTTCGACTCGGACTTTCCGAATTTATTTGACTACAACTGATCCCTAAAACATAACATTGACATATATATAGGGTCAAAAATACGTCTGTAACATATAAAAGAGCCCATAACCTTAAGTTATATGTTATTCAGATGTTGATCTTATGGGGTGTGATGAAACTAAAAAGTTATCATCAAGATACTTCTTCAATCTCGTAATATCATGGAAAAGCTCTAAACAAGTTCTTACACATCATCAATGATGAAAGCTGAGTTTGATACTGCAATAACAAGGCCGTAGTATTCTTTTAAAATATTTAAAAGTCAAGTTGTTCTTCCAAACACATTGATATTAAGCATCATATTGTGAAAGATAGAATCTAAGATCAGACTATTACAATTCAACATACAAGTACTAAGTTGATATTGGCGGATTCACTTTCTAAAGACTTACCACCCAGTCTCTTCCGGCATGGGTTTACAGGGCAGCCTATTATCCGAGTCTGAAAAGGGGACAATAATTTGAACCAACTCCGAATAAAAATTATTTATTATCCTAGCAAGATAGAGTGGTGTGCTATATATAGGTGTTGTAGTCTTAGTAGCATCATACTAGCTGTTATAGCGTATTACTTTGGTATGCTGATTTGTTGAGTTTGGTCTTATATTGATTAGCCATTGACTATTAGATTAATCTCAGCTTGGCCCACTTGAAGGACCCAATTATAAAAAGTCTGTGATCGATGAACTCTTCAGCTAGGGTTTTACTCCTCGTCGCTCAGCGCCACCTCTATAAAAGGTATAAAATGTATATCTTAGAAAACATTCGATTCAAAATCAGATTTCCTTTTCCGACAAACTCATAAAAGTATTTCGATGACCAGAGGAGTTGCAGGCTATTTGAAGGCCATCATCGTCAGCAACCGTATGCCAATTTCCTGATGTGTTTGAAGAAATCATTCAAACGATGTATATTTCTTCTAACATTGATTAGTATGTGGGATTCCACATTTAGTCCAGGTGTTGATGTTGGACTAAATAATTTCTCTTTATGCGTTTCAATAACATGATTTTTGGTAAGATCTAACTGTTTGTGATAAACCGATCAAAATTGACAGTTTGGACCGATTCATGCATCAACCAAATTAACTAGGTACATGTAATAATGTTAGATGGTTAAGAATGAAATAGATTAATTTGTAATTCTGTGAATTGATTCAGTTTTTTTAAGTTCTCCCGGCTGTTTAATCCAGTTTAATGTGCAATATGATAAAATATATTAAACCTGATTGGAACCACAATTAGATTTTAGTTGTTTTTTTTTTCTTAAAAATCCTCAAATTTTATTACTATAGAATAAAAAATCTTTGACTCACGTATAACCAGCTCATAGGGATTTAAAAGAGTATGCTCCATGGAACTACAAAGGCAGCCAAACCCAAAAAAAAAAATACTACAAAAATACCATAAGAACAACCCTAAAACAATAATAAAATATTTGGTCAAAAGACAAACACAAGAAGACCTAAATCGGTCCACTAAAGATGGAACAACTTGCATTCATCCACTAGGCTACTGCAACATCAACAGGAAAATAGCTCACAACAAAAGAAATGTAGTTGACAATGAAAATGCCCTGGCTCACCAGACGGTTCATTTACCTCTCGGAACATATGCATGAACGAAACTTCATCCATCAAAAAAACAAAATTTTTTTGCTAAAATAGAAGTGCCAAGGACAATGATTATGAGAAGGAATAAGAACCTTTATGTCCGACTGAAGCTGCCTCACATTAAGACCCTTATCCTTAATTATGTAGCTGAAGCCTATCAAAGGGTGGCTCAAAACTCTGCCTCCACCGAAGAACATGAGCCGTAATCTGTTGAATGCATGATAATGGGAAATCCAGTTGCATCCCGAAGCACTCCTCCCCCCGCGGCCGTGACAAAACCATCTGAGTTAATAAGAGTCAAACCAATCTCTCCTAGACGTCATGCAGACCATGCAAGATGGGGACTTCGCACGGGCCTAGGGAAGATATGCAACGATAGAATCTGGGAAGAAGGACACGCTCTAAATAGAGTAGCTAGTAACCATCACAAGAAGAGAACGAACCTAGTCTATCATCTTAAGATGAAGATTGAAGATGCTAATCTTCACCTCATCATGAATATGTCCGCTCCTAAAATCCAAAAGCTCCCAAAACCCGCTGGACACAACAACAACTATTGTACACTAGAATTAAGAAGACGGCTCTTTAGGCATCCTCACCCACCTCAACTGAAAAAGTGGGCGAGGAATTGACAAATCAAATATTCTTCCACACTCAGCCGAAATCTCTGAAGTGGCTTCTCCAGAAATGCAAATATGCTTATAAATTGTGTCTTCGACTCTATATGCAGCACGACACACAATGAACTTAGTCTACTTTGGACCTAGATGTCCACAGGGATAGCATTGTTGAAGAGTTTCCATAGAAAATCGAAGATCTTAATTATTGGAATCCATTGTGCTCATATCCATGTAACATCGCGACACCTGCGAGTCATGAACAAACTCAGAGAATGAGGCTGATGAAAAATAATCTCCATTAGGGGTGATAGGTGAAAGGCCATATATTGACCAATTCTCCACCCCTCTCTGAGTTTGGAAGAGAGAAGATCCCACTGGATACTAGCCAAAACCTGGCATCTCGCCTCCTCATCACCAGCCCAACTAGTCATGAACTTCAGGCTCAAATACACAGGAATGGACGAATCAGGATAAGCATGACCCAAAGAAATCTCTCCAATTACCATAAACTCATTTTAAATGGATGAGAATGAGAGAAAATAATTGCGCCTGATGGACCACCATACCGAAGAGCCAATAGATGCAGGTTTCCCATATTTTGAGGCCATAAAGCACACCCATAAGGAAGACTGACGCCACAACTCATTGGCTAATAACTTACTCTGTAAACAGTCCATGACCTGAAAAATGAACTTAATACCAACTCCACCATCAACCTTACTATTACAACACCATTTAACCTAGTTGTTGAATTGTCGGATCCACGCTCAAAATCAATTGGCAATGAGTGGGGGAGCCCAACTATATATAAGGATGAATCTTGAGCTTCCACTGGGCGATGTGAGATAATACCACTTAATATGCTCAACACTCCCCCTCACTTGCGAGAAACCCGCTCTGATACCATGTTGAATTGTCGGATCTACACTCAAAACCTATTGGCAATGAGTGGGGGAGCCCAACTATATATAAGGATCAATCTTGAGCTTCCACTGGGCGATGTGGGATAATACCACTATGCTCAACACTAGTGACAAGGAGTTCATCTCTCAATTCTCAGATAAACTCTCTTCTGAAAATTCTCAATTGAAAGTTGTTGATATGCTGTATAAACTTTCAGTTATTAATTGTGTGAACAAATCTTGCAATTGCTGTAAATGATGAGATCTTGTTTCGGTTAGTTACACGTTTTCTTCAAAATCTTTGTCAATTGGTCATTCTTAGAGATTCTTTGTTGAAAACTCATGACTAATGTTCTTGATGATTTGGTTGATGCTCAGTAGAAAAAAAAATCAAAAGTTAGGGCTTCTTATCAATTTGGGAAAAATTCTGAAGATCACAGTCGTCATTCATATATTAGACCTTGTGAACACTCATGAACAAAAATAGGATATGTTATTATTATTGGAATAAGAAATTTTATTCAGTGGAAGAAAAGTATCACAGTTGCTTTGTCGACCAGAAATAAACTCAAATTCATATGTGGTACTGTGGAAATTTTCAATGTTGAATATGTCTTGTGGTTTGATTACAGTTGCTATAAACAATGTGTAGTATCATGGATAAACAGTTAAGTGTCAGAAGAAATTAGGAGAACAGTTGTATATCTGACTGAACCTAAGGACCTATGGGAGACGTTAATGACCAGGTTCAGTGAAAGAAATGGTACTAGAAAGTTTCAATTTAAGAATGATCTGAACTACTCGAAGCAAGGTGTTATGAGTTTTTTTGAACACTTTACTAAACAAAAGGAACTCAGAGATAGTTTAAATAATATGACGACCTCAAAGAAACGTAATTGTGCAATAACTTGTCATATAATGAATATATAAGTGATGAACAATAAATTACGAACATTTTGGTCGGTTATAGTAAATGATGCCAACAGTTGGCAAAAAAAAGGATTTTTTGTGACGAACAGTACAATTAATGAACAATCTGTCAATTTTATGAAATATATAATTGACGAAACATGAATCGTCACAACAAATTGTCACATATGCTATCAAATGTGACAGATTCTTTTTTGGTCATTTTTAATCCGTCACTTATAGACGTTTTTCTTGTAGTGAAGATAAGGACAATGTTATGCTATTTATTAATGGGCCTGAATCCACAATACTTGCCAATCAAGAGCAATGTTGTAATGACGAAACCTTTATCAAGTCTAGAAGGCGTGTTTGTTATGGTTCTTCAAGAAGAAAGTCCGAGAAATTTATCGTAAACAAGGAAATTTGGGGAGTGAAATTCACAAAAATTTTGGATTAGAGTGTGCTTACTGTGTAAGAAAGTTGCACATACGAAGTTTCCATGTTTTAAGTTGGTTGGGTATCAAGAAGGACATAAACTCTTCAGACCACTTGCACAAATGAAGTTGGTTGGGGAATGATACTCTAATGCATCTAACTTCGATCAATTGAAATCTAAAACATTCATCAAGTATCAAACATATGTCAAACTAATAATATAGATGACATAAAATTTAAAATTGGTAAAGTAATTAGTCACAATCATATGTAAGCTTACAGTTTGAGATTGTATCCTGCTTTCTGCTGAGACGAAACTAAGATTATTGAAATATGTAGCAATTGTCGATAAAAAACACCTGTTAAGTATATAAAGATGAAAAACAATTACGATGCCAGGTTTAGGTATAAGATGCCTACTGCAGATGATGATGAACAGCCACAATTTATTTTAGGTATATATGTTAATTAGAAATAATGAATATTCTCAATAAATAAGATCAGTTGTCGTCATTATTAAAAAATATTAAAATTATGTTGTTTTGTGTTTGTTTATAAATTAATAGGCGACAAAATAAATTTAACTAACATTTCGTCACTTTTACTCATTTAGAACTGACAAAAAATAAATTACGAACACTTTGATCAATTATAACAATAAACCCGCATGTGTTGGTGCCAAAAATAGAATTTTTTGTGATGAATAGTTTTCTTTACAAAAAAAATATGTCATATATAAAACACATAGTTGACGAACAATAAATTAAGAATATATTTATTGGTCATAACAATTAGCTTGCAAATGTTGATGGAAAAAGATAAAATCATTTGTGTCAGGCGTTATAATTAACAAAATGTTTGTAAAATCATAATAACAATAAAAACGATGAACAATATATTACAAAAATTTTGGTCGATTATAGTAAATTACGCCAAATGTTGCCACACAAAATATTTCTTATGACGAACAGTACAATTAATGAATTGTTTGTCAATTATAATGAACATATAAGTGACGAACAATAAATTATGAACATTTTGGTTGATTTTAAAAAATAGCGCCAACTGTTGGCCCAAAAAAAAGGAATTTTTGTGACGAACTGTACAATTAACGAATATTTTGTCAATTATATATAATTGACGAATCGTAAATCGTCACATATACTACTAAATGTGACAATTTTTTTTGGGATCATTTTAATCTTTAATTTATAGACATTTTTCGTTTAATGTCTCTAGTCTGACAATTTACTTTTCACGTAAACAGAATGTTGCATACATGATGCACCATGCATGCATATGAATGAATTCTCAATATAACAGTTTCACTTTTTCACGTGAGTATATATTATGTACCTATTATACTCAATATGTTTTTCTAATGATCACATATTTAATTTTGTATGAAAAGAAATACATAGGAATTATTCACCTTTCCGATCAACTGTAATCATCTAATTAAGATGACCTTAAGACTCAATATCACGATCCAAAAAATGTGGATCGCGATGGCGTTTGACTTGTCTTTTGACTTTTAGTCAAACAAGCCTCGAAGAAAAAAAGTCAAAGTCAAATATTTAACATACTAATAATATTCAACTTCAAACTATTCAAACTCAAGATCCTGCCCAAATACATCAAAGCAACTACTAACGAAAATAATGAAGTAAATGAGAATAAAAGAAAAGTAGAGAACTGTTGACTCCATTGAATAAAACGACTGAACACTGGTTGACACTGTATCGAAGAGCTCGCTCATCGCTACCCAAATACTGCCGCTACTGACCGATTACTGATCTGAAAAGAGAATTTAAATATTGGGAGTGAGTCAAAAGACTCCGTGAGTAAACAACTCGCTACGTATTTGACGAGCCGAATGGGGGATTTCTTTTAATTTATAACATTGATTAATATTTTATTCATCATGTGCGGCTCGCTCACCGTTCATACTTTTATTGTATATGTATGGTCATTTATTAGTTTATTTTGAACATGTACTTCTTATATCACATCAGAATGTAATATGTCAAATGCAAACGTGAATGCGTGGCAGACATAAACAGCAACATAAGCCCTTTTTGGCTAGGCAGTCGTCACTGCCGATCCGGATCATAAAATCAATCATATAACAGAACTCGCTATCTTTTTGCATAAACAGAACATCGCAGATATGATGCAGCGTGTATGCACATGAATGAATGCTCAATATAATATTTTTACTTTTCCACGTGGGTATATATTATGTATGTATTATACCCAATATATTTTATTAACAATCAAATATTTAATTTTGTACTAAAAGAAATACGTTGGAATTATTCACTCACCTCTTCTGAGTGAATCCAATAATCCTTAAAGAAGTTGAGAAATAATAATGCTCTATTACACCTACAATTTTACATTCTAAAAGGACGAAAAACAATCTAAAATCTTATATCTAACTCCTTAAAAACAAATTTAATAGTATAATTTTGGAAGCTAATAACTTCCTAACCAGACATAACTAGATCATGATTTTTATACCTATAGAAAGCTTGTTTTGAGCTAAATAGTTTAAACACAAGAATTACTTAATTCGGATATCGTAATCCCAACTTTCAGACACTCGAAGTTGGGTGCCTGAGCTGTCAAATTCGAACAGGCAAGTTCAGACTCATAACTTCGGAACATTATTTCTCCCTAACCAAATGAAATTAGAAAGCATATCATATATACCTAGAAACTACGGTTCACGTAGAGCATGTTTAAAGAAAGAATTGCTAAATTTTAATATTAGAACAAGAAGATATTCACGTCCGAAATTATTAAATAGATTCATCTAAACTGGTAGACAGCTTCCTACATGTCAACTTTGAACGCATGTATCTCATTATTTCGATTGAACTAGATCTCAAAATTTATATGATTAGAAAGCTCTTTTCATGTGAAATAATTTTGAATCAAGAAACACTCAGAACCATTAACGAAACTCAATTTACAGATATGTTAAAATTGGTTGATAAAAACGTGCACACCATCAAATTAGCCAGTGGCTGCTGCTCCCATAATCAACAGTCCTCAATTTGATCAATCCAATGAATTGAGCAGTGATGGCACGTTGTGGCTTTTCATCTTGGCAACTACTACAATAACCAACAGTTGGCAGCCATAAAACTTTGTTGCTCGCGAATCATGGTTGTGTCCTACTTTATATCCTAAATAAATTGGTTTGCTCTTTGAAGAAAGTATAATTGGTGTAGTTGCCTCGTAGGAAAAGCACGAAGACAGATCCCTTTTGCAACTCAGAAAGTAAAAGAACCAGCTGGAAGCTGATTAAGAGGGGATGACGTTCTGAAGCCATGCGGAATCGGTACCTCACGCCTTGTTCCTAACTCAAGCCGCATTAAAAGATCCAACAGCCACCTTCCGTCTCCCTTGGCGGTGAATATGAGCTTGACTCCGACGATCCAGAAAAAATTTCAAATTTTCCATATTCGCTTCATTTGTTATCAAATATAACTTCCCTCCTGGTTCGTTATCCATTTTACCCTACTTTTAGATTTTCGTGGTTTTGGACAACGAATATTGCGACCATCTTCGTTCTTCGAAACCACGAAGATAACATGTGGGTTCTTGTCGCTCGGTCAGCAGCCTACATGGCCATACGTGGCATCTTCGTGGTTTCAAAGAATGAAGATGTTTGCAATCTTCACTGTACAAAACCATGAATATTGCGTCTGTAAACTTTGTGGTTTAAAACAACAAAGTTTTCTTAAACGTCGCTGTTTTGAAAAACTCAAGGGCTCGCCCTCAGATCGGAAACGCCACAATCCTTCAAACCCCAAAACCTCTCTGCCTCTCTCTACCACCCCTCCAATCGCTGCCGCTTGTCCGTTCTCCGGATGCCAGTATCTGCCTGTCGCTTCCTGATCCCCCCGCAGTCGGTAATCCCTTTTTGTCTGCTTAATTTTGATATTTAGGGTATTATACTTGGTTTTAGGGTTTGTTAGGTTAGGCATGGATATGGGTTCTTAGGTTAGGTTATGGATCTTGATTGAGGCTAGTATGATCCTAGATTCGTGTGAAATGGTTACATTTATGGTTACAAATGTCGTAATAAAACATTTTGTGTGCTAATAAAGCATCTTGTTTGACTGTCATTTGATTAGCAATGTCGAGCTCAAGGAGTGAGTTCGACGATGCAGTAATATCGATGTTAAAAACTTTTGACACTCAAGTTGTTGATGAATATAATGTGGATCAATTGGAAAGATTAGAAGAAGAGAATGAAGAAGCCGAAAACCTTGCTATTATTTTCAGACGATAGCGTTGATGTATTTGATGACATGGGTGATGATGATGAAGATGAGGATATTCCGGGACAGTCAATGAATGTAGAAATAGGAGAGGGTTCACGAACAATGGATTATGAACGGGGAAACTATGACGATGATAGGGATGCTGTTTAAAGTGAATGGCTTCCATTGTTTTACGACTACAGTTGCTTTGAAAATCAGCCCGATTGGTTGGCCGATCCCGATGAGTATGTTGGTTTCGATATGTCACACTCGAAGGGTGAATTATACAAGGGCCAACGCTTCATCTCAAAAGAATCGGCGGTACATGCCATAAGAGTCTACTCAATTCGGAATCGGGTAGAGTACATGGTTCATAAATCCAAACCTTGTATGGTGAATTTGAAGTGCATGCTTGATGGTGAGGATGGAGTTCACTACAAATGGTATTTCAGAGCTGTGAAGAAAAAAACTCATTTATGTTTGTCTGTAGTGTTTACTCCGGGCCACATACCTGTGAGTGGATATCATTCCTGATGAAAATGTTCATCTAAACAAAGATTTCATTGGTTGGGAGATTAAAGATTTAATATAAGAATGTGTTAGGATTTCTCCCTTGCTTGTTAAAAACATGAAGCAAAAAAAATATGGATTTGAGGTTTCCTACTTGAAAGCATGGAGGGATAGGCAGAAGGCTTTAGAAATTTTATTCGGTGATAGGGAGAAATCATTTAACATTCTGCCATCCTATATGGATACTCTTTGCAAGCACAAAGATTGATGGCATTCAATACGTGGACAAATTAATTTGGTCATTTGGACCTGCCATTGAAGCATTTAAACATTGTCGTCCTGCTTTATTAGTAGACGGGACACATCTTTATGAGAAATATCAGGGAAGGTTGCTTATTGTTGTGGGGTTGGATGCAAACAGTCACTTGCTTCCACTTGGACACATCCTTGCTCACATGTTCTCAGGGTGTGTAGGATGCTCAGGGTGTCCAAGTATTACGGAGTTGCCCTTGAGTACTCGATGGATCATTATAATAATACTTGGGCTTCAGTTTTCCACCCAATGTCCGACAAAGCATATTGGGAAATTGGACCATATTAGACTCATCTTCCTAACTCATGGTTCAGGCGACCAGTGGGTAGAGGCAGACTAGCTTCCACAAGGCATCGCAATAAAATGGACGGGGTAGGTAACAACAGGAGGCGGACTACTACACCTGCAGTGAGGAAACAGAAAGTGTGTGGGTTGTGTAAACAACCCAGTCATAATCGTGTCAGTTGTATGGAATGCATGTAGTGTAATATTTTTTTTTTCATATTGTAATGAAGTTGAACTTCGTGTAATCAATTTTAAATGTAATGTGTACTTTTCTTGGAAATATTTATATTTAAGGTTTTACATTTCTATTTGAACATTTGTATTTCTTTTTCAACTTTTACATTTATACTTAAATTTTTTACATTTGTATTTAATTGTCAGCAAGGGTTCGAACGCGTGGTGCTGGTTCGTCTCGTGCACATGGACATCGAGCTACATAGGATGAAACTATTCTTCAGGACCTGTCTGATCTTAATCATCCGGGACCGATAGATCCCATTGTCTTACATTCACAGGTGAGACATCGTTCTAGTTTTATATAGGAGGGTGAGGTATGTGAAATTATTGGCATAACGTGTACTAATAAAATGTGCATACACATGTAATAGTAATTGTATTTACTTTTACATTTACAGATGGACCGTTTGTTGGACGTCCGCCATCACTGCATGTGGGATTTGGATGACCGAGTTGCTCCTTATGTTACTCAGGTAGGTTTCTATGCATGGACCATGGTACAAAACATGCAGGTGGACTGGCCTCTCATCACATTTTTGGTGGAGCGTTGGAGGTCCAAAACACATAACTTTCATTTCCGAGGAGGCTAGATGACTGTCACCCTCCAGGACGTTGCTCTACTATCTGGCCTACCGGTAGACAGTCTTCCAGTCACCGGTAACAAGCAATGCGAGGACTGGTCTGTTGTTTGTGTGGATCTGTTAAGGTGCGATCCAGATCGAGGCCGATCCAGATACCAACGAGCAATGTGAGGACTAGTTGATTATATGTGTCCATCTGAGTTAGTTCCAACAGCATATGGCGATGCCAACTGATGATGCCGACGAGCAGACCCAACTTCAATATGCCAGGGCGTAGATTCTGTGCATGTTGGGGTGTTCGCTGCTCTCTGACACCACGGGGAATGAGATTATGTTATTCTACCTACCACTACTTAAAGATATTGATGCAGTCTCCACATACAGCTGGGGTAGTACAGTCCTTACTTTTTTTTACTGTCAGTTATGCACAGCTTGTGTTGGTAAACATAAGCTGATTGGGGGGCGACACTTATATTACAGTTTCGGTGCTGGGAGCAACTGTCGATAGGTAGACCACAGCAGATTGGACTTTTAGATCATGCCTGGCCTGAGGGTGCAGAGGTCCAACCATTGATTCTACCCGCCATTAGCTACAGGTAAGATTTTGCTAACATTGTTCGACACTTTAATGTAACAGCATTTGTATTTTTAATAACTATTTATCTTATATTGAATAGGTGATGGGCCGGGACACGAACTTACGCACAGAGCCCTCACCGGCTGCTGTTATCCTACCGGGATCAGTTTGACCGACAGAGCGCGACCGATTTTACATGGGTCCCATATGACGCGGAGCGTCTTCAGGGGATCAACTCAATTTTTCTGAGGGACCACAACGTATGGAGCGCCGAGGTCCCTGTGATATGCTTCTATACTGTCGAGTGGCATTACCCTTCCCATGTGATGCGTTAGTTTGGATGAGAACTTGTTATATCAGAACCCACACGAGATGGTCACTCTGAGTTGCATAAGATTGATAGGCGTAAGGGAACGTTGGATTGGGCATTGGAGCACCAGCGCTGGATACAGATATGAGAGTGTAGGCATAACCATATTGTCACTGGTTCAAATGTGTTTGATCCAGCCACTCAAGCTTCGTACAGTAAGTGGTATGATAGAATCACATGACGGATCATTCAGCCTACACATTTTCATATGACCATGTACCAGCCCACATCACATGAGCGCGTTTTATTGGTAAGCTTCTTCAAAAGTATATTTCATTATAATTTAAATGATTAACCAAGTATTAATGCCACAATTTACTTTCTTTATAGTTGAAGACAGTGGTGCAATCATGCAAGGCTGCCGCAAAGATATTTTCAAGTGACGACGAGTTGGTGAAGAAGCTTGCACATGATCTATTCCATTCATGTCGTGCGACCTTGCGTGACATGAATCAAGAGGCATTTGTTCTTATTGATCCTGTTAGTATCCGTCTAACGGCCGATAATATCTATTGTTTCAAACAGGTGGTTCTTTACATAAACTAGGAGTAATAGATTCTAAGAAATTCATTTATGCAGAGGGAGGGACTAGCTCTGTCCCTGACACTTGTGTCGTTGACGAGACAGAGATTGGGAAGGATGCTACCGAGGACCATCTGAGTGTCGACATTACTGGACCATCACAGGTCATACAGGCCACAGAGCCTCCACATATTCGTAATGAAATCATCCCAACACATTCAATGCGCATAAAGAGGGGCGGAATTAGATCAACTCCTTCGCAGGAAGAGCAGGGGCGTCGTAGATTCGATCATTCAGTTACGACAAATTGTATTAAACTTTATATATAGTATATTCTTCTTCAGATTATGATTTAATCATTTAACAATATTCTCGAAGTGTTTTGAAACTGAAATGTATGTTCCGAATGTTAGAATTTATTTATTAAATGTTCAAAACCATCCAGACGACGTAGAGGCCGAGCCCCTGAGACTTTCATCCGAAAACTTCGTTGTTTGATACAACGAAGTTCTTTCCGGATGAGTTAAAATCCGTGAACTTCGTTGTTGGGTTATAACTTCGTTCTTCAAAACAGTGACGTTTTAAGAAAACTTACTTGTTTTAAATCAGAAGTTTACAAACGCAATATTCGTGGTTTTGTACAGCGAAGATTGCAAACATCTTCGTTCTTTAAAACCACAAAGATGCCATGTATGGCAATGTAGGCTGCTGACCGACCGACAAGAAGCCACTTGTTATCTTCGTGGTTTCGAAGAACGAAGATGGTCACAATATTTGTTGTACAAAACCACGAAACTCTAAAAGTATGGTAGAATGGATAACAAACCAGAAGGAGAGGTATATTTGATAGCAAACAAAGCGAATATGGCAAATTTGAAATTATTTTGACGATACAAGAATTTTATATGAGAAAACGAGCTTGAAACAAATTGGAATCAGCAGATGGAAATCACAACTGCTCCTCTATTGATCCTTAGGGTTTTCTTTTTCCCTTTTTTTAATTAACTTTTTATACAAGCCCAGCCTAAATGTTCTCATCCCAAATAATAAAATTGTTTTAGTGTAAATATATATATATATATATATATATATATATAGGGAGTGGATCAAATGAAAACCCCTTCGAATATGTAAACTGTGAACCATTAAAATCCGTTGATCTTTTTAGATCTGACGATTCTGATTTAATGTCCAATTTTTGATATTATCTCATTTTTTAATGACAATATCTAATAAATATTTTAATCTCCTAATTAGTAGCGTCATTATCTCTTAATTGATTCTCTCTCATTAACCGATCGTTACTTTTCCTATTTGTTTCGATTTCTCCACTCGCACGACATCACACGCGCAGGCGATGCTCCTCCCACCTTTGTCGACATGTCCTCCGCGCACAATTTTTATTGTTCTGATGTGCACCATTTTTATTGTGTTTGATGTGCACCAGTTCTGACGGCAACGGTGCACAGACAGACGAAAGAATGAGGTGAAAGCGACTGAGATGATGATAGACGCCGGAGAAAGGAGATGGGGGAGAGAGTCGGCGAAAAGAGATACGGGGGAGTCGGTTGGGGGTGAAATGCGACCATTTTTATTGTTCTGATGTGCGTCAGTTCTGATGTGCACCAGTTCCGTTATGCACCATTTTTATTGTGTTTGATGTGCACCAGTTCTGACAGCGACGCTGCACAGACGGACAAAAGAAGGAGGTGAAAGCGACTGAGGCGATGACAGACGACGAGGATAGGATACGGCGGAGAAAAGTCGGCAGTAGAGAATCGCGAGTGGGGCTTCGTCAAATCGATTGGGTGATAGGGAAAGAGAATCGCGAGTAGGGCTTGATGGAGTATTTTGGGGGATAGTGACGGGAATCATGGGATATGGAAGATTTTTTGGCGGCGTTAAATTAGGAAGCCAAATAATGACGTAATAATTTTTTCGTAAACTAAAAAAATAATTATATGGAAATAATCTGGTGCATTGATGAAAATCATATCGACGGATCAGATTGGTGCATAGTTTACATATCCAGGAGGGTTTTCACCTGATCCGCCTCCTATATATATATATATATATATATATATATACATATATATATTAATGGGCGGTGTTACATTATATACCCCTTAAAAGAAATTCGTCCTTGAATTTCAAAACACAATCCATGTGCGGGATATACAGATTTCTTATTCTTCTGACTCTCAAATAGTTTCAGCTCTAAAATAACTTTTCTATAAAATCTATTTGGAAATCGCCTCTTGTTACATTGTTTCTTCACACAGTAACCCACGATGCTAATGAGTTTTCCATTAAAAGGATCTACTTAATGTGTTTGACTTCCACACATGACTTTGACCAAAATTCATTTTCGAAGTGTAGATACTTGAAGAACCATTTAACAATGCATGAGACAAAGCAATTGATGAGTCTCTTTCCCATTCATTCTAAAATCTCAAAAGATCAATTAACTAAGGACTAGGTTTTTCCTTTCTTGTCAAACCTCATCACGTCTTTCATTTGTTACCCTCTTTGAAAGACTTGATTTGTAACTTGCCGGAGAAAGACTATTATCAACTCCAAATAACTAATAATCTGCATTTGGTCAAGTGATTTTTATCAGTAGCATTTAGGACTATATGACGAGAGTTCAAAATTTTCTCTCACCCATCACAACTAACCAACAGATGATTTACGTCTCCTCCTGAATAACGCCTTCCAAAATCTAGAATTGTACTTATTTAAGTAAACTCTATCAACAGAGTATATAGATTCCAAATTCTTTTTAAACAAATCACACAAGATGTCTAAATATCTTTCAGCATCTTTCAACTATAACTATCCTTTTATTTATGCATGAAGTAGTACGCTAATTGTATCAATATTCCCGAGATGTAAAAAGTGACCTCATACATGAACTAAGATTCTAGATAAGAAGTAATTAACATTGGTATCCAATATGACAATGTGATCTCACAAGTGCACTTAGGCATACTATTAGGATGAAGTTAGCTTGAATTCACCAAAATAAAGTGAATGGCCTGATTTAATCTGTTTATCATCATTAGCTATGTTAAAGTACTTATTGGATTGTGATATAATAACAACAAAATATATAGTGACCCACTCTTAGCTTAGTTCTTAGAAATCTCAACCCATTAAAGTAAGCCAGTTGATTTCTGGTGTTCACCTTTCACTAGTTAGAAATCTCATTAAAGTAACCCATTAAAGAAACTTTCTGTCTCGTCTCTTCGAAAGATTCATTTAGAACAATTATGGCATTGGTCGTGCATTTTGACTTGGAACTACATCAGATGGATGTCAAGATTATGTTTCTCAATGAAGGCATTGATGAGACGATTTATATGATGCAACCAGAAAAATTTGTGTTAGGTGATCCAAAATCTATGGTTTGCGAGCTTAAGAAACCCATCTATAGACTCAAGCAAGCTTTCCGTCAATGGTATCAAAAGTTTCATCAAGTCATTACCTTATATGGTTTCGAGGCAAATGTAATTGTTGATAGCGTGTACCAAAAGTTAAGTGGGGTCAATATATTTTTCTGGTGTTATATGTCGATGACATTCTACTTGCTAGTAGTGATATCAAATTGCTGCATGAAACTAAAAAATTTCTGAGTAAGAATTTTGAAATAAAAGATCTTGGTGATGCATCTTTATATTAGAAATTCTAATACTTAGAGATCGTTCTCGAGGTATTTTTGGATTGTCACAAAAGAGCTATATCGATAAAGTTTTAAGTAGATTCGACATGAAAAATAGTAAGCCATGAGATACACATGTAGCTAAAGGAGACTAGTTTAGTCTCAAACAATTCTCCAATAATGTTCTTGAGAAAAAAGAAATGCAGAAGATTCCTTATGCATCTGTTATAGGGAGTCTAATGTATGCACAAGTCTGTGCTCGTCTCGATATAACATTTATTATGGGAGTATTTGGTAGATATTTGGATAATCCAGGATTATAACTATGGATAGCAGCCAAACGCAGGTTGTGTTATTTGAAGAGAACAAAAGACTACATGCTCACTTATCGAAGATCAGAAAATTTGGAGATCATTGGGTACTCTGACTCTGATTTTATGGGATGTTAAGATAGCATGCGCTCCACATCAGGTTATGTCTACATATTAGCTGGAGGAGTTATATCCCGGAAGTCTATAAAACAGACTCTTATGGCTTCTTTAACTATAGTAGCAGATTTTATAACATGTTATGAGGCATCCAACCACGGTCTATGGCTACGAAATTTTGTTACGGGATTACGAATTGTAGATGGAATTGATTGACCCCTAAAGATTTATTGTGGTAACAACTCGGCAATCCTGTATTCCAATAACAGTATAAGCTCGAAAAAGTCAAAGTTTATTAATATTAAGTTTTAGCATGCTTTAATCTGTTAACCACCTTGTATAGGTTACTATTATAGTAAGAGTAGACCAGGAGACGATTAACCTAAGCGGAACATCAATGAGTTCTCCTTCGTCAGCTTTGGCCGGCGACCTTATTCCGGATCAATCAAGCCCCACACATCCAATGTCGGCCAATTCTTCTCCATCTAAAGCTGCTAACAAGTCCGATCTAGGTTTCCAGCCAGACTCAATCAAGGTATCGTGGGCTTCGATTGTTGCAGGAAAATGGCGTTAAGAATATGGTATCAAATTTGAATTAGATTCTGCCCGTATGAACAGTCCGGACGTTCATCTGGAAGAGGAGACCTGGAATGAAGGCATCCAGGATTGGGATTCCTCATTGGTAGGTTATGTCTTTGGTATGACTCCATTACTTTTCACAATGAGGAACTACATCAGAAAGAGACGGGGCGATGAACGAATTGTCTCTGTTCAAAAACAACGGCGAGGAGTTTTTCTCTTTTCTTTGACTCTAAGTTAGATATGGAGAGTATAATGGCAGAGGGTCCTTGGCCTTTCAATAACCGTCCGTTAATTCTGCAGCCTTGGCGTCCGATCTTAAATCTCAATTTGAACTCAGCCAAATCTATTCCGGTTTGGGTGAAACTCCCTAATCTAAACCTTCGTTTATGAAGACCGAGAGTCCTTGAGAAAATCACAGTTGTTCTCGGTAAGCCGATCTACACAGATGGCGTGACAACGAGGCAGGAAAGACTACATTATACATGTGTATATGTTGAGATTAATGCAGACTTTGAGCCATTGCACATCATAAACATTCATGGTCCTAAAGGTATTATTATTAATCAGGTTGTAGAGTATGAATGGAAACCTAACAGATGCTCTCATTGCAAGTTATTTGGACATAGTTCAAAAAGCTGTGCCAAAACTCATAAATAACAATGGGTTCCTGAGTATTATCCGAGGAGGACACCCCAGCTTTTTTTGCAAAAAAAAGTCTGTGGATGATAAAGTTGAGGTTGTTCATGATCAATCTAATCTCCAAATGATTCTTGTCAAGGATGCTTCCTCTGATTCCACTCCTCAAGTGCATACTTCCCCAAGTTCTTCCCAAAAAAAATCTCAGTCCAAAAGTTTAATTATCTATTCTCCAGCTGCATCTCCTTATGAGGCTAATACTTCATTTGAAGTTACTCCTTCCAATGCCTCTAATCAAACCTGGGTCCCAGATACTCAACTCATAGTCATTGATCATCAGAATTCCAGTCCTCAAAATGATGGCTTCACCATAGTCACAAAGAAAACTGGTAGAATCAAAGGCTCCAAGAACCATCCAAAATAATACATCCAAGAGCCATGCTCCTCAGAAGTGACTCTCAGCTAGGAAACTCCACCCCTCTTCCTCATGATAAATATTGCCCCTTGGAATATTAGGGGGCTCAATTCTTCTTTAAAACAAAAAGAAGTTCTATAGTTTGTTCTTTCTCAGAATATTATTCCTTTTTGTATTTTAGAGACTAAATTATCTCCAAGATCTTTGTCTATTTTACAGATAAAATTCAGCCATTATGCAAATTGGACCCTCATTTCTAATTCTGATCATCAGCAAAAGGGCAGAATTCTTATTGGATGGGACAATTCAAAAGTCCAATCCTGTCAGATGCTTGCTTCTTCTCCTTAGTTTCAACATTGTCTTATTTTAGTCTGAGCCCAAGATTTATATGTTACTTTTATTTATGCTTTCAATTAACCAGTCCCGAGAGCAACTCTTTGGTCAGATATTACCGATATTGCAGCATCTATGTTATCTCCATGCGCAATTATGGGATACTTTAATTGTCTCCTTCATTCTGATGAGATGGTTGGCACCCCTGTTTCAATTAGAGAAATTTCAAAGCTCTCTTCAATGTTCAGAATTGCAACATTATTGATATTCCTTTTCTAAATTGAAATATACTTGGACTAACAAAAGAGAAGAATCAGCTCGTATTTTTTACAAGCTAGACAGGGTCTTCTGTAACATTAATTGGATGCAGTCTTTTCCTTCCTCTCGTGCGATTTTCCTTTCCCCAAGAGTCTTTGACCATTGTCTAGGTATCCTCAAAATTCCTTCTACCCAAACTATTTCCAAAACAAAGAGGATATTCATGTTTTGCAATGCCTGGACCCTAGATGATAATTTTTCAGAGGTAATTTTGGTCTTCCTGGGAGACCTTTGGCCCTTGTTCTGACCTGTTTAAATGTCTCAAGAAGCATCTTCTAGTCAATTATGGTAATTCCTTAGCTAGTCTTTCTTCTAGGGTTGTAGAAGCTAAAGCCAGAGTACACAATACTCAAGCTGCCATCCAACATCATCCATCTGACCCAAATCTTCATAGCCAAGATCTGTCTAACATGCAGCTCTCATTAAATTATGCAAAGCTGAATCTATTCATCTTTATCGGCAGTAAAAATATATTGGGCAAAATATGGAGATCTAAATTCTGTGTTTTTTCATGCCTCTCTAGAGAAGAGAGCTTTCTCAATTCGCATAATCAAGGATAGTAAAGTTGCTTGGACAGAAAACTAAGAGGAGATTCAGGATATTCTTCTTTCATATTTTAAAAGCACTTTGAGCCAGAGTTCTTCTTATGCTGATATAAACTTGAATCAAATTCAGGGATACACTTTGTCAGCTATGGACATAGCGAATTTGTGCTCCTTTTTTCATGATGAAAAAATTAAGGTTGTTTTATTTTTAATGGGAAATACAAAGAGTCCGGGTGTGGATGAGTTTAACACCAAATTTTATAAAGAGGCTTGGAACATCATTGGGCCGAATATATGTGCAGCCATCAGAACATACTTCAGAAATTACAAAATGGTAATGTCAAATGCAACTCTACTAGCCCCAATCCCGAAGTCAGATCACCTAGCTGTTGCAAGTGATTTTAGGCCCATCTCCCTCTACAATATTATCTATAGAGCCATTTTAAGCCTTCTTACCAAAAGAATTCACCATTGTGTGATTACGTTGGTGGGTCATGAGCAAAGTGCTTTTATCAAAGGTAGGAGTATTATTCATAATATTTTTCTAGCCTAAAGTATGGTTACAGGTTACTCAAGGAGCCAAATTTCTCCGAGATGCTACATAAAAATTGATCTCAGGAAAGCTTTTGATTACATTAATTGGAACTTCAACTCAGCTTTTCTTAATTATTATGACTTTCCCACTCATATGATCAGATGGATTTCAGGTTGTATTTAGGACCCTCACTTTTCAATTATTTTTAATGGCTCTCCTTTTGGCTATTTTAAGGGTCACCAAGTGTTGAGGCAAGGATACCCTTTATCTGCCCTTTTATTCAGTTTAGCAATGGAAATCTTGTCCAAGAACCTGAGATCTCTTCAATTTGATTCAAATTTCATCCCAAATGCTCAAGAATCAAGTTGAATCATCTCCTTTATGTAGATGACCTTTTTTTATTCTTCAAAGGGAATCAAGAGTCACTCCTCTTCCTCAAATCCACTCTGGACATATTCTCTTCTATTTTTGGACTCTTTGTAAACTTACACAAGTCAAAAAAAATTCTGCCAGGTTTAAATTCTTCCTCAGCCTCCTCCATAGCATATTCAGTGGGTTTTTCTAGAGGAACCTTACCAATAAAATATTTGGGAATTCCTTTAGATAGTAAAGCTATAAAATCCAGTGATTGTTCTACTCTTCTGGACTCCTTATCAACAAGAATAAACTCCTGGAGCTGTTCTTTTCCTATGCAGGCAAAATAGTTCTTCTTAGATCAGTCCTGAATTCTTTACATGTTTATTGGTATAGAGTCTACAGTATTCCAAAAAGAATTCTGAGTTTCATTGATGTTATTTGTAGACGATTCTTATGGCAAGGTGTTAGTAAATCTCCCATCAAATGGACAACAGTCTGCACTCCCACCTCTCAGGGAGACTTAGATATCAAATTGGCCAGTCAAGTTAACTTGGCCATTTATCTATCTCAAACCTAGAATATCATCCTTAAATCTAACTCAGTCTAGATCAAGTGGATTCATGCCTACTACATTAAAAATGGTGATTGGTGGAGCATCATCTCAAGGCCTTCCACTCCATGGCCAGTCAGACAACTTTTGAAGGTGAGAGATATTGCATCTCAATGTTGTTCTTTATCAGGTAGCTCAATCACTTAGCTAATCCCTGAAAATTCTTTCTCCATGAGTGCTATTTTCAAGTTTCTTCAACCTCATCTTCCAAAACCTTCTTGGTTCTCTCTGGTGTGGAACAGGCTTTCAATTCCCAAGCATTGTTTTATCTTATCGCAGGCTTGTCACTCCAAGCTCCCCACAAAGCTCAGACTCCAGAGACTGAGTCTGCTCACTAACTCTCCCTGCCAATTTTGTTCAGCATCTCATGAATCTCAAGACTACTTGTTTTTCCATTGTCCTTACACTGTTAATCTTTTCTCTGAAGTTTTGAATTTGTGTCACTTCCCGGATCCCACAAGTTTCTCATCCTAGACAAATATCATCTTTTGGTCCTCATCTTACAAATTCCAGTCTAGAGTTTTAAAAAATGTCAGTTTCTTATACATTGCTTGCTACTGTTACATCATTTGGAAGTGTAGGAATGATATCATTTTCAGGAACATCCCATTCAACATAGGAAAACTTCTTTCAGTCATCAAATTGGAGTGCACCATGAAGCTATCTTGCATCTCTTCCATTAGTTACTCAAGATTCAATAGAGATTGGTCTAATAAAATGCATCTTACACATCTCTTACAGTAGACAGGTTTTAGTCTAGATCTTTCTTCTTGTATTATTTCATTCTTTTCTGTTTTGAGCTGAATTTTAGCTCCTCTGTACATTCCCCCTTTTATCTATTTATACAAGCGCCCCTTTTCCAAAAAAAGTTTCTAGATGTTAAAGAAAGAGTTCAAAATAGACAAATTTGAATAGAACATATAGGAACAAAGTTTATGCTAGTTGATCCACTAACCAAGGGATTGATACCTAAGGTTTTTCATGAGCACACTGCTCATATGGGTGTTATTCTGGATGATACTTTGGTTTACTGGGAGTGTTCTTGTTCTATATTTCGTTCTATTGCTTACTATGTTTCTGCGCAATAAAATTGATGTTTCAAATGTCTGTTTTTTAACTTCATTTATGCTCGTTAATATACAATTTCAAATTTTTGTCTTAAAGATTTTGAAATGATCTCACTGAAAGATAAAGAAAAATCGGTTGGAAATTTTTTGTTGCTTTAAAATCACACTTACGAAATTTTCATGCCACTCATCCTTATTTGATCTTTGTCGTTCAAATCGAATGTGATGAAAATCGCGGTAATTCCATTATCTATATATTAGATGAACCAGATTGTTTTGAAGGAAATCAAAGAATAACTAGCATACAGAAGCGCGCCTAAAGATTTGTGATATAATTGAATAGAGTATAACCCAAGTGGGAGATTGTTAAGAAATTTTAGCTATTTAATGAGTTGATATTCTGCGATTAATAAGGATCGTTATGATTCCTGCAATATATGAACAATAATGAATAGATATCAATATTGTCTAATTAAAGGGATTTTGCAGTAGTGATAAACAATATAAATAAAGACTATTGGTAATGGTCCCCAACACACAAAATAAGCATTACGTGCTCTTCTTCTCCCCATCAAGAAGAGAGACTAAGGTCCCATAGTAAATAGGGTTATTTGGTTGAGGAAGGTCACACACCTATTGTTTTTGCTTGGTGAAGAGATTCCGCAGCAGTACACACAGTCAATCACCAAGTGATCATATATTCAGGTATTTCATATTTTTTGTTCTTGATAATTAACATGAAAGATCTTATATTTGAGAATTAATTTTCTAACAATTTATCATAAACTTTACATCATTAATATTATATTTTCTAATATAACACCGCCGTTATAACTGATTAACTCAACATCACCTTCGGAACTGTAAGTCTAACATGCAGACTTTGATCTCATATTGTCAAACAAATTACAACAATCAATAAACAACCGGCATGTGTTAAGTATGTAATTATTTTAATATTATTTAATTTCTACTACAAACATGTAGGGAGCATATTAATTATTCAAATTCTAAATTATGTCACCTGATAATGACGGTAGTTTACTTGACTTTGGATCTAACTTCGACACTTAAATAATTCTGCCAATAAAAATAAATGTCGTTTTAATATTAATTTAAAAAAAATAATCAATCGTGTTATATAGGAATTCCAACTAACAC